>OX123201.2:46684987-47071174 GCA_944739405.2 Euclidia mi
GGTTCGCGATAATTTAAAACTACATTTAAAAATACTGCACTTAGAACTTTCATTCAAGTTACACAATGTCGAGTTCGATTTATTAGACCAAAAAGCTAGGGAATTAGCGTCAACTGTAGCTCACGAGAAATACATCATTCAAAGTAGGAAGTTACAAGAACTGATAGGAAGAATAACACCACCTTCAGACTATACTGGCAACACCACTTGTAATCATCAATTTCATCCCAGAATAAAGAATCTTTCGAACACCATTTTCACACGTGACGAGAACTCACTTTTGGAGAAGGGATTAAAGTATAGTATTCCTCAAAAAGTTACGCAATATTCTTTGGAAACATTGGCGGTGGATGCAGAAATAGCTATTACCAGAAATAAAAAAGATAACATAGTCAAGAGTTTAGCTGCCCATCAGTTACAAACATACAAATCGACTAATTTTATTAACTGCGAATTAAAAATATATAAATCCATTCAAAATAAAATTCAACAAAATGATTTGGTGGTAAATAAGGCGGATAAAGGCAACACCGTAGTAATTATGTCTAGATCGCAGTATAATAGCAAAGTACAAGATGTAATACACACCGAAGATTTCCAGCGTCTGCCCTACGATCCTACCAAACGATTTCATGCAGAATTAAAACTCAGTATCAAGTACTTACCTTTTTCCACAAAACTGCTATTTAGCGAAAAGTCTTATACCGATGAACCCTCGGTGTCCGCTGTTGTATGGTTTACCAAAAATACATAAAGATCAGGTGCCCATCCGTCCAGTCGTCTCATATGTCAACGCTCCAGCTTATAAATTAGCGAAATATTTAAACGGATTGATTAAAGAGAAGACGTCATTCACCGCAAAATACAGCCTGAAAAATAGTTATGATTTGATTAGCAAAATAAAACACATCTGTCTACCTAGAAACACAAAACTCGTGTCTTTGGATGTAAAAAGCTTATTTACAAATGTCCCGTATAAAGAATGTTTAGTTATAATTAAAAATCTGCTGGGAAGAAATAGAATACACCCAGAACAGATTCAGAATATTTTGAAATTAACCGAGTTATGCAGTAAACAAAATCATTTTCAATTCAACAACGAGTACTACTTACAGAAGGAGGGTTTGGCCATGGGTTCACCGCTTAGTCCGTTGTTAGCAGATATCTTTATGAATAACTACGAACACGAGCATTTGGTAAAAGAACCGAACATCTTATATTATTATAGATTCGTGGACGATATTTTGCTGGCTTGGAAGGGCACAGAACGTCAGCTTCACTGTTTTCTTACAAGAATTAATAGTATACACCCCAAAATTAAGTTCGAATTGGAGACAGAACAAAACAGCTCAATAAACTTCTTAGATTTGACTATCAAAAGGGAGGGTACCGCACACTCATTTGAAATTTATCGTAAACCGACGTATACAGATAGTACAATACCAGCATCGTCCTGTCATCCATCGCAACACAAAATGGCAGCATTTCACAGTATGATTAAATGTACCACTGAATATAGAATCATATAACAGAGAATTAAATATTATTTATCATATAGCTCAATCCAACGGGTATAGTAAACGCCTAATTGACAAGATGATTAGAGGAAAACAACTTAGAATGGCCAAGTCACTTTTATATCCCTCTATAAAAGAACCTATAAATAATACCGCTGATCTTACCTATTTTGGAAGCATAACTGACCGTATGGCGCGTATACTGAAGAGGAACGGTATCAGATCAGCCTATAAACCATACAAAACGTTAAAATTTCTTTGCAATGGTAAAGATAAAGTATGCAAGAACAAAAAGTCCGGTATTTACTGCTTAACATGCGACCAATGCCAAAATAAGTACATAGGACAGACGGGTCGAAGTTTTGAGCTGAGATATAAAGAACATTTAGCGGCGTTTAGAAACAACCAGCCGGAAAAGTCTCATTTTGCCGAACATTTACTTGAATCGGGTCATACCTTAAATAGCGGACATTCATTTGACGTCACACACACTTGTCAAAAGGGTATTAGAATGTGCGTATTGGAACAATTAGAGATTTTAAAGCAGGACAAGCATACATTACTGAACGATCAAAACAACTTTAACGGGTCCCCATTGCTGAATATATTCGCACACCGTCATAATGACTCACATCAGTCGAGCAACGGAGGGATGGGATTAGAAAGTACAATCGTTTATAAGACATGCCCACGGTTGGAAAGCGCTCAGTCGTTGCCCATCGTTCCTGAGGATGCCTCGTGCAGAGGCGAAACACGTGTCGAAGAATAGTCGGCGCATACAGCGGGATACTGCAAATCAGGTATCTTCCTGGAACCCATACCATTCCTATATCCCTTACCCTTTTAGAGGAGTTCGATATTGTCAACCTTTTTCTGTTGCAATAGTTGGGGTGGTCAATTCGAGGGTGCGTGGTGGGTTCCTCTTTCCTTCCATTAGGTTACAATGGAGTTCCGCCAAGTAACGCCTGATTCAATCAATTATTTACTTCCTAGTGATATTCAAAGTGAATAAATATAAAGTGATTATTTATAAAAGTGTTTCTCTTTTAGTCCATAACCTCTAACAGGTTATGGGCCCAGTGCCGCGTTTCTACATACATACATACATAACGTCACGCCTTTTACCCCCGAAGGGGTAGACAGAGGTGTATTTCTACACCCACTTTTCGCCAGATATACTTTAGTCCCACGTAATAAGGGGCGAGCCTATTGCCGTACCGGGCACATTTCCAGACTCCGTGCTGCTACTGAGAATTTCGTGACAGAAAAACCCAATAACACTGCCCGACCCAGGAATCAAACCCGGGACCTCCCGATCCCACGCGCACATTTATGCCGCGAGACCAACGAGGCAGTCGTATGGGGTTTGATGTCGAGTTTTCCGTCTCTACGCAAAGATGGTATTTGCATCGTGTTATCCCTTAGTCGTCTCTTACGACACCCACGGAAAGATAGGGGGTGGTGACACTTGTATTCTATGCCGTCAACCACACGGAAATGCCGCGTTTCTAAATTCAGTAAAAAAAAAATAGTTACAACTACCGACTGTCTATAGTGTTTAAATAGTTATTCTATCTTGTGGAATAAAAAGTGGTGTAAACGTGAGTAATGGAACATTTAAAACAAAAAAGGAATATTAAACCGTTTGCCGGCAATAAATATAAAACATTAACCAAAGATAACCTAACCCTCGCATTCGTCTAAACCAGATTATTAGACCACGAAGTTAAATTGAAGAATGAGGGTAGTGACACAAGTGTAAAAGTTTTACATGTTGAAAATAAAAACGGAACGACTTATAAGCGGAAGTTTGAGATCTACCCGCATTAGTATAATAAAAAATTTAAAGTACAGAATAATACGAAATCTATAAAATGTCATTTTTGTGGACGCAAGGGACACATTAAAAAGGATTGCTTTTATTTTAAACGGACGAATAAACAGAAAAATATGGCGGACAGAACGAGAACGATTCAAACTGTCGGATTATCGCAAGAGTCGAAATCTGATGACTTTTCAGGTTATGCATTCATGACTGGACAGTGTCGGCAAGAAAATAGTCCAAACAAAATTACATTCTTGTTGGATTCGGGAGCTTCGGATCATATTATAAACAGGGATGATATTTTTATTACATATGAATACTTACGTAAACCAATAAATATTTCTGTTGCTAAAAATAATACATTTATTTCAGCCACGAAGAGAGGTTCAATCAATATTATAAGCAACAACAGTGTTCCAGGTGTACTGGAAAATGTTCTGTACTGCCCTGAAGTACCGTACAATTTATTATCAGTTTCAAGGATGCAGAAGGCTGGCCTGGACATAATTTTTGATCGGAATGGGACACTCATTTTGAAGGATGGTAAAATAATCATGACAGGTAATGTTTTAAATAACTTAATTACTT
The DNA here is from genome assembly GCA_944739405.2 of Euclidia mi. Lineage (NCBI taxonomy): Eukaryota > Metazoa > Arthropoda > Insecta > Lepidoptera > Erebidae > Euclidia > Euclidia mi. Next base: position 46,688,918 of record OX123201.2, read on the forward strand.
TAGATTTTGTGATACCTTTTAATAATGTGAGGGAGGGTCATTGTGTTTGCCAATTACGCCAGGATAATAATTATAAATAATTATGATTTATGGCATCAACGCCTGGGTCATATTAGTAACACTAAATTTATAGAATTAAAACGTAATAATTTGATTGAAGATGTACGTCAAATTGAATCCATATTACCTACCAATAGTTTATGTGAAGCTTGCGTAAATGGCAAACAGGCTAGACTACCTTTAAATAAAATGAAGAATAAGGAATACATAAAGCGACCTCTATATGTTGTACATTCAGATGTATGTGGACCTATCACTCCTTCAACGTTTGATAATAAAAAATATTTTGTTTTGTTTGTCGATCAGTTCACCCATTATTGTGTGGTTTACCCTTTGACTTAAGTCAGATGTGTTTTCGGCATTCAAAGATTTCGTTGCAAAAAGTGAGTCAAAGTTTAATTCTAAATTAGTTACTTTGTATAGTGATAACGGTGGCGAATATTTATCAACCGAAATGAAAGATTACTGTAAATCAAAGGGTTTATTAGTTATCACTTTACGGTTCCTAGAACGCTACAATTAAATGGTGTAGCTGAACGTATGGTGCGAACCATAACCGAAAAGGCTCGTTCAATGTTAACTAGTGCAAAGCTGGATAAGCGGTTTTGGGCGGCAGCAGTGTTAACTGCTGTTTACTTAATAAATATTTCGCCAACAAAAGCCTTAAATGTTTATAAAACACCATATGAGATGTGGCATGATAGGAAACCGAATATTAAAACCCTTAGGATTTTTGGTTCAACTGTGTATGTCCATAATAAAACCAGTAAATGTAAATTTGACGACAAGTCATGGAAAGGCATACTGGTGTGCTATTGTCCAAATGATTATAAGGTATGGAACACAGAATGCGAAAGGTATATGACTGTTAGAGATGTTATAGTCGACGAGGTAAATTTTCTGGTATCCAGGCCTACAATAAAGCCTGAACGGAATAGTGTGAAATAATCTCATCACAAAAGTGATATCTGTATTGAGTCTCAAGACTCTCAAGATACCAGTATACCTAAATCAGATAATTCGAAATCTGACGAACTAGCAAGTCATAACGAAATTCGCAACGTGCTAAATGAGGTTCCATGTGAACCTGTGATCGAAAACGATTCTTTACCTGTAAGCGGAAAATATGATTTACCTAGAAGGAGTGATAGGCTCAAAGGTCGACCCCCTATTTGTTATAAGGAAAGTGATGGTGACGATGATTGCTTATTTGGTGCACAATCATTTGCATGTATTATACCTAAATCATTTCATGATATAAAGTCACTTGATAGTGGGTCTTATTGGGAGAAAGCTATCGAAGATGAGCTAGAATCCCATAGAATAAATAATATATGGACTCTGGTGCCAAGACCAGAGAATAAAAATATAATAGATTGTAAATGGGTTTTTAGTATTAAAAATGATGAATTTGGAAAACCTTTAAGCTATAAAGCTCGTCTTGTCGCTAGAGGTTTCAGTCAACAGTATCTTACTGATTACAATGAAACATTTGCGCCTGTCGCTAGAATAGCTAGCTTTCGATTTATAATTAGTTTTGCAAACCAACATAACTTATTAATTCACCATATGGATGTTAAAACTGCATTTTTAAATGGCGTCTTAAAGGAAGAAATATATATGAAAATTCCTGAAGGCGTTGTATGTAAGTTTAATATTTATGTATGTAAATTAAATAAAGCATTATATGGATTGAAACAGGCTGCACGGTGTTGGTTTGAGATATTCGAACGTTCTCTTAAAGATAAAGGTTTTCGAAACTCATCAGTTGATAGGTGTATATATATGTTAGATAAAGGAAATATCAAGAAAAACATATATGTAGTATTGTATGTCGATGATTTGGTTATCACTTGTGCTGACATTCATACAATGAATGAATTCAAAGGTTATTTAATGACTAAATTTAAAATGACTGATTTGCATAATATAAAGCTTTTTCTTGGTATCAAAGTAACAAGGTATTTTGATAAAATTACATTAGATCAAAGTGCTTATATTCAAATAATTTTGAATAAGTTTAATATGATCGATTGCAACCCTGTTAGTACCCCTACTGAAGCTAAGTTGAATTATGACTCATTAAATCTGAAAGATAAATATGATGCACCACGTCGTAACCTTATAAGGTGTTTAATGTATGTTATGTTGTGTACTCGCCCTGATTTAAGTACATCGGTCAATATATTAAGCCGTTATACACAAAATAATAATAAAGAACTATGGCATTGCTTAAAACGTGTATTAAGATATCTTAAAGGTACTATGAATTTAAAGTTAACCTATAAAAGGAATAACTATGACAATATATTATGTGGATATGTTGATTCTGATTGGGGTGGTCATGACTATTCTGATAGAAAAAGTACTACCGGTTATTTATTCAAATTGTTTGAACAATGTACTATAACTTGGTGTTCAAAGAGACACACTTCAGTGGCAGCTTCGTCTACTGAAGCTGAATATATGGTCCTGTACGAGGCTGTGAAAGAAGCCTTATGGCTCAAGTCTCTAGCAGAAAGTATTAATATACAAATTAATAAACCTATTATTATATTTGAAGATAATAACGGTTGCATTAGCATTGCTAATAATCCATCTAACCATAAGTGGTCAAAACATATTGATATCAAATACCATTTCTCAAGGGAACAAGTTGAGAGAAATATAATTAAATTAAATTATATTCCAACAGGTAACCAACTAGCTGATGTTTTGACTAAGCCGTTACCAGTGAGTTCTTTTCAAGACCTCAGATATAAAATGGGTTTAGAATAAGTATTATTATTATTGTATGGTGTGTGTGGTTTATTTTTGATTAACCATATTGTATTGCACAATAAATATATTGTCGATTATTGTGCCGCATAGATTCGGCTATTAAGTTTATGTCATAATCATTAACAAATGATTAAAATGGTCTGATTAGGTTTTTCTGGGTTTTCCCTAATCCTAGCAACAAATGTTGGACGCATATGTACTCCCAGCAAACACTTGGAAGTGATATATATGATCTGTTGTTTGAATTATATAATTTAATTTTTGAGGGGGCGTGTTAGATTATATTATTATTGAGTATGCAAAAATTAAATTATTAAATTTATATTTAGGTGTAAAACAATAGGAATAGTATGGCAACATTTGACAGTTAGATGTTTTTTATAAATAGGGTATCATTATTATAATGATTGCTCATTCTGTTAAACGCTCTCAAAGTAAACGGACATTTATACACTTCCTAGTGATATTCAAAGTGAATAAATATAAAGTGATTATTTATAAAAGTGTTTCTCTTTTAGTCCATAACCTCTAACACTAGAATCACGAAATTTGGCCAAAAGCAGGGTCAGCAGGCAAATACAGCACAAATAAAGAAAAAAATACAAAAAATAAAAAAGTGGAAAGTTTAATGGTGTCCCCATACATACATAGTAGACTCCAATTAATGTCCTCTAAGTTGTATGGGCGCTCATACAGATTTAGAGGACAAGCGTAATTAGCACCAACCTCTAATAAGGTAAAGTGCGTACGGAACCCTCGGTGCGCAGTCAGACTTGCACTTGCCCGATTTTTTTTTAATGTATGTAACTTGTTGTAAGAAGTCAAAATAAATTTTATTTCATTTCATTCACGTATGTATTTGTCTTGAGTTTTGCGCAAGGAAATTACTATTTTTTTTTTTTTGGAATAAATCACTTTTTTATTTTAAATACGTTCGTCGTCATCCTCCTAGCGTTATCCCAGTTTCAACCTGGGGTCCGCTTACTAGTCTAACCGGATTTGGTTGAATACTAGCTTTATCACAGAGCGACTGCCTGTCTGACCACCGCCACCCGAAGGAATAGCGATATTTCATGGTTTAGACTAGTTTATTTAGAGGTACTGCAGCCCTGTAACGACTGTCACAGATCTTTATGACAACCGGGATCGACGGCTTAGCGTGCACTCCGAGGCACGAGGCAAACGATTATTAAGAATTCAATACGCACATAACTCCGAAAAGTTAGTGGTGCGTACCGTGGATTCGAACCCGATACCCTCTGCATGACGGTCTGTTGGTATCTCCACTAAGCTATCACTGCCTGCATGTTAAATAAGTTATTGAATACTAATTATAGCTAATTATAAGTTTAAAAAAGTTTGGTAAAGTTAAAGTCTTCGAAACTTTCATAACTGAGGCGAAATAGCAATTTTGAAATTGTGGAACTAAGTTATGAAGCCTAAGTAGTGTATATGTTAACGGCAATCTGTATAATTCAGGTATTCTATACAATACCTAGGGAATATATGGAATACCGGAGGCGTTCAGGCAATGTATGAAATATTATGAATATTATTGTCCACTAGAGGACGCCAGCAGCTACGCCTGCATTTTTTTAAATTTACCCGTTTTGGCTGATCCCGTGGGAATTGCGGGCAATCCCTTCTTAGTGCACCCCTACGTTTCCCAAGGAACATACATGCCAAATTTCAGCTTCCTGCGCCCAATAGTTTCGGCTGTAGCGTGTCTGTCAGTCAGTCAGTAACGCAAGGATTTTATATATTAAGATTACATACTTTACCTAGGTAATGAATACAATTCCTAGGGACTGTATAGAGTACCTGCTGTTCCACCGGCAATGTGTAAATTAAATAGATCTTGGTCTATATTTATCAAGACTGTATGTAATTCAAGTAACTAAATAGGTTATGTTAGGTTCTCTTTTGACCCTTAACCCAAAAATAGGAGCCCTGCGAAGCAGGGCTACGTCAACTTAGTTTATTAAAAACTATTTAATGGGACATGATGTCTACTTACCTACATATTATGTTTGTGATATAATCTTAATATATAAAATCCTTGCGTTACTGACTGACTGACAGACACGCTACAGCCGAAACTATTGGGCGCAGGAAGCTGAAATTTGGCATGTATGATCCTTGGGGACCGTAGGGGTGCACTAAGAAGGGATTTCCCGAAATTCCCACGGGATCGGCCAAAACGGGTAAATTAAAAAAAAATGCAGGCGTAGCTGCTGGCGTCCTCTAGTATAATATAAACTAAGTTGACGGAGCCCTGCTTCGCAGGGCTCCTATTTTTGGGTTAAGGGTCAAAAGAGAACCTAACATAACCAATTTAGTTACTTGAATTACATACATTACTGGCTGCGCATTCGGTATTGTATAGAATACCTAGGCAAAGTATAAAATAAATAATATTTCATACATTACCTACACGTTTTAGGTATTCTATACATTACCTAGGTATTGTATAGAATACCGGATTATAGAGATTGCCGGTAACATATATAATTACCTGAACAATTTTATAATACGTGAAGATTAAGTTAATATGCACGTGTAAGATTAAGCTTTGTAGAAGTTTGTATTTAATTAAGTGATAGAAACGTACTTTCGACTACTGCCACAAATAATACTTATTATAATCCGTAAGCAAAAGGCTTGTAACCCTCCCGAAGTCTTTCAAATTGAATGTACCTAGTTATAAAGAGCTTGTCAGCGCTTCCGTGAGAGACGTGTCTAAGATTATCTCAGATGTAGGAGGATTTGCTCTAAAGCCAAAACCACTGAGCGCGCTGAGACGAAAGAAATTGTGTTCCTTATCAGCCTTTAACAGTCCACTGCTTGACTAGGCCTCTCCTTGGAAAGGAGGAATTCGCCTACTATACCACGCTGGCCAAACGGATTGGTATAGGGTTTGTATCAAGTTTTCCTTCTCTTACAGTGCTGTTCTCTGCATAATATGCTCCCTCTGTCGGCTCTTACGACACACATGGGATGATATGGGATGGTGACATTCCGTATTCTTAATCCGTCACCTCACGGACAATACCAAACGAAATTGTGATATGGTATTGAAATTAAACCACTTTATCCGGTGTTAGAATATATTGCTTTATACCTAGCAGTTTATTATTTTGATTGCTTACAAGATCCTCAAATGAGTGGATTACCTATTTTCACTGTCAGTTTTTCAGATTTTATAAATGAACTAGAGGACGCCAGCAGCTACGCCTGTTTTTTTTAATTTACCCGTTTTGGCCGATCCCGTGGGAATTTCGGGAAATCCCTTCTTAGTGCACCCTTACGGTCCCCAAGAAACATACATGCCAAATTTCAGCTTCCTGCGCTCAATAGTTTCGGCTGTAGCGTGTCTGTCAGTCAGTCTGTAACGCAAGGATTTTATATATTAAGATTATCAGGTCGGGAACCATCTATTCTTTTAGAGCTCCTTAGAAAGATTTGATTGAAGAAGGAATGGGTTGCGATTCAGTAATAATCAATAATATTCGAAACAAAAAGGTCGGTTGTTTTTTAGTTTTCAGAATTATTTATTTTATTCGACTTCATTATTACAAACAAACATAGGTAGACTTACATAGTTATACGAATACACCAATTTCTATTTAACCTCCTTTGCATCGCACAGTTTTTAACAAGCACCAACAGAAACACGAAGGTATTTCAGTCGAGTTATTTCAAATAACAAAGAGCTTCCCTCTGTGGCTTCCCTTGAAATAGACACGTCGAGTCAATAAAACGAATTACTTGTTCCGCAATTCTGCAGCTCCCATGAGAACTGTCAGATGAGAACTTTGGACGAATAGGTAAGTTATTTAACAGTAGACAATGTAGCATTGACATATACAATGTAGTGATATGCATGTTTCGACTTCGTTTTCAAGACAACTGATTTAGTTTTTGTTGAAATACTAGTCTGAATTGAATATAAAAGCAAATGCAACCTTTGGTTAGACGAAAAAAAACTGACCCCGAACTCTGGGAGTTTCTAGTACGAGTTTGCACTCGATCGTCACGGTGACGATATACTAGTCGACGGGAACAAATTACATAAATTTTTCAAAGCGTAGTAGCGGATAGTAGCGATCGATAGAGTCCGCTAGTGGGCGCATTTAGAAAATGTATGGCCGATTGAGTGCAAAACTCATACTCTCTGAGGTGAAAGTTACACACTTTCACATTTTGTAATAATAGGGTAAGACGTCATCGAGTATTCTGTATATAATTATGCAACCAAGTTTTTCTTTTTACGAGGTGGAAAATCCCTTCGGATCTCCGACTCTTGGGGGAAATGAGAGCCGGAGTATGTGGTGTTTCCACTAAAAACCACCTCGACTTTCTCATGTAACCGTGTGTCGGAGGGTAGGGCATCGCCGATGCATTCGTCGCCACCCTCCAACGGGCATTGGCCCGCCAGATGGTTAGGCGGGCCCCGAACCAAACCCCCTTGGCGGCGGATTAAGGTGTTGGGCTCCGCCACCAAAACATCCAGCGGCCGCAGAGGATAGGGATGACGGCAACACAACACCGCATCTCCTCTTCCTCTGCGGCCCACCGCGATGCATCGAATGGTGCGCCCCCATTTGGTCGCGGGAGATAGGGCGCGCGGCAACGCAACACCGACACGCCTCTCCTCCCGCGACCGCACCCGACTGCGAGGGACAGACAGAACTGTCCCCCGCACCCGCACCGTTGGACGCATCTTGCGCAAGCCCCTCCAAGCCCACGCGGAGCGTCCCCTCCTGGATCCCTCTTAGGTTCACCGCGTGTGACCAATCTATGGTTACTGAGCAACGACAAGGTGGAGATCCCACGGGGGGGATGCAACCAAGATAATGCTACGAAAAGCAACTCAGTTATCGAAGTTCAAACCGCGATAACCGGTGTAAGCCCAATAATTGAAGAATAATTAAATTGAATTTATTTTTTATAGTAACTCAGTTGTTCCTGTAATTCAATATATTATTATATATTCTATATATTCAGTTTAAATTAATATTTTCTTTTGCAATAAGCGGCAAACGCGCAGACGGACCGCCTAATAGTAAGCAATTACCACCGCACATGGATACCCCCGACTCTTGAGGAGCCGCAAGTGCGTTGCCATTCCATGAGACGGGAATAGAAGGCGCGGATAAGAGAAAAGGAAAATGGGGAATAGGTTCTCCGGTACTCAATACAGCAAATAAATTACATGAACATCATTTTAACATCCTTCCCAACAGAGCTACAAATATATCAGACGAGTCATAAAAATATTATTAGCTTGTAATATCAAATACGATGTACTTGTACACAATGTTATTGGCCTCTCGTGCTCGCAACTCCTACTCAACAGGCGCTTGTAGCTTCGAGTGGTTTCGTTCTACACTAACAAATTTTCTCTAGAAATAACGTTACATACTACGGAAAACGAAGTGAGTCATTTTTACTCTTTTGTGACGAGAATGTTTAATTTAAATAGTTAAGCTGGGTAAAGAACTTTACACACTTTAAATAGCAAAACTTTTTTGGTTTTCTATACGTGATATTAGTATATTTTTTCTTAAGGCAGCGATAGCCGAGTGGAGATACCAACAGACTGCCATGCAGAGAATCGGGTTCGAATCCACGGCGCGCACCAATGACTTTTCGGAGTTATGTGCGTATTGAATTATTAATTATCGCTTGCCCCGTGCCTCGAAGAGCACGTTAAGCCGTCGGTCCCGATTGTCATGAAGATCTTTAACAGTCGTTACGGGGCGTCAGTACCTTCTAAATAAACTGACACTAGTCTAAACCATGGAATATCGCTATCCCTTCGGGTTGCGGAGGTCAGACAGGCAGTCGCTCTGTGGAAAAGCTAATATTCAGCCAAATCCGGTTAGACTAGTAAGCGGACCCCATATTGAAACTGGGATAACGCTGAGAGGATGATAGGTGATATTAGTATAAAATTAAGTACGTAGGATATGGTGGTATTTTTATTACAATTGTTTTTGGTTTCAGATTTACTATAATAATTTTCTTCTTCAGACTACAATGATATGACCGTATAGTTGCAATCTATAACTTAGTAATGGAAAAAATGGAAGATTACCTGTAATGTTCTGTACTCGTTGCAAAGTATATGCAAGACTTCTTGATGATGTGTCAATTAGAGAAATGCGCATGTGTAAAAACAAGCATTACATTTATAACATACTTTATGATAAAACTTGTAGATAAACCAAAGTTATTGAATTACTGCCGTATCTATTACTATTACGAGCTTTGTCTAGACTGACTTATAACTATTTTTATTACGATAGTCTCAGCTCAAAACAACTTTCTTCAGATCAAAACATTCTCAGTGTTTGTTATAATGGCTGAGCAATTTGTAAGCAGAGAATGTAATCTCTTGATTTCGTGAGATCTTCAGTTGAACACCGAAGTAAAGTTTTTGTGAGAGAGATTGGCAGTTGGTATGGATATACCACGTGTGTTCACGGCTTCTTTTAATTATACCTACTAGTCGATGCTGCCTAATGTTTAAGCTAATATTAGGGTACCTACGGCAGAGTTTCATGAACATCCATACATACATGCACACATCACACACTTTCACACTTGTAATAATAGGGGAAGATATGGGTGACAGACCTCATCGGGTCTTCTGTATATAATTATAAAATCCTTACATGGGAGTTGGGATAGCTTCATACAGCTTTTATGTTTAGTGTTATAGAATTCTCTCTGGTATAGATATCTATATCGATTCATCAAAAATCAATAGTATCACTTTCTGACTTTATATTAAAATTATGATTTTTTTATAAACACACTTGTACGGCTTTTTATAAAATAAAATATAAAAATAGAGAAATGTATGAATGTGCACTTTGATACAAGTGAAAAAGACACAAGTTGTACATGAAATATTTATTTATTATCAAAATCAATGTATCAGAATTAAAATATAGGGAAGCAGCGTTTTCATAAAAATATTATGAAAATAAAATAACATAAAGGCACCAAGGGAACTACTCGTAAGCTAATGAGTCTTTTTGATCAGTCTAATTACTATTTAAGTCTAGCCATTAGTATCTTCGTCTTTCATCATCATTAACATCTTCGTCCTTATTTACTTCTTATTTATTCATGTTTGTGCATTAACTCCATACTCTACAAATTTGCCCCCATTACTCATACAGTATGAATGTGCCCCGTATACTACTGTATGAATCTACCCCATGACAAGAAAATGAAATGAAAATATTGTTAGAAAAAAACTATATATAGAATAATTTGCGACTCATTTCACTAATTTGATCCTATTATCGTTGAAATAAAATATGAATAAATAATCTAGAGAGCAGCTTTTATTGAAATAAAGACGTTCAAAGTGTGGGTACATATAAAATTACTTACATCTGGCCGAATCACGTTTCGTATCACACCGTCGCCCGTTTGACGCTAAGCCCTGTCAAACTACGTCAGCAACCACAGTCATAGGTAAGCTACGCACACATCAATAAGTCAATTTTTAGGGTTCCGTACCTTACAAGGTAAAAAAAAGGAACCCTTATAAGATCACTTTCTTGTCCGTCTGTCTGTCTGTCTGTCCGTGTGTCACCACCGATTTTCTCAGGAACGGGTTGACCTAGCAAATTGAAATTTATACCAGATACTAAGGTCTATGATTCCTAGGTGTATAAAAATCAGGTTCCTGGGTCAAACCGATAAAAAGATATGGTCAAAATTAGATTTTTGCGAAAACTTGTAAGTACCAAAATTAACCTTAATTTTCAACTGTTTTTTATTTTCGGAATTTTTCCTTTACTTGTGCTGTAAGACCTTGGTTTTGACCAAAATTGACAATTCTAGGTCAACCGTAAGTACCCTATAGGTTTTGGGTTGAAAACCTATATGGTAGTTCCCGTTGAACTAGAATCACGAACTTTGGCCAAAAGCAGGGTCTTACAGCACAAATTACAAAAAATAAAAAAGTGGAAAATTTAAGGGTGTCCCCATACATACATAGTAGACTCCATTTAAGATAGTCCTCTAAGTTGTATGGGCGCTCATACAGATTTAGAGGACTAGCGTAATTAGCACCAACCACAAAATTAAATAAGGTAAAATGCGTACGGAACCCTCGGTGCGCGGGTCAGACTCGCACTTGCCCGAATTTTTTAATATGCGCCTAACATCAGTTGTACCTAGTGTATGAAGGTGCCCCTTGTATGAATCTGCCCCACTTTCCCCTACTAACTGACAGATAAGATACAGCCAAAACTATTAGGAGCAGGCAGCTGAAATTGTAATACCCGTATATCGCAAAATAAACAATTTGAATTTGAAATTTGGCATGTTAATGGCACGGAATCAGGAAGAAACGGCTAAATTAAAAAAAAAAAGTGCGGGCGTAGCTGAGAGCACCAACGCACTCATATCAGTTCATGTGTGTGTGGTGTTCATTTTCACCAACTTCGCAAAAATGAAGGTGATATCAAGTCGGTAGTATTTGCATGTTTGTTTCCTCGTAGAGTTCTGAGGACATTTATTAACCGATTTCGACAATAATTTTTTGTTTGCCAGAATATAATCACTGTAAGATTGAAGTATATTTGAAGTCGTTTCTTTTTCAACTATGTAATTGTTATAAAGACAACTTTTACAGTAGAAATAAAGGTCACCAGAGTCAGGCGAACGCCCTAAATTTCTAAATTGAAAGATCCGTACGGTCACATTCAACATGAGTACAGCTATAAGCCTTTCCAATGTAAGAGGCTAAGTGATTGATCCAAACCAATTGATGCCAGTATTACGTAGGAAGTAAGAAAGATATAAAGAAAATAGGGCTTTAATACCTGCGATTGAATGTTGGCACAGCTAGTAGCTAGGTATACATACTTTTTTTTAAATAAGTAGTTTTCACCCCCGTGACTCCTCGCGTGAATTTTTTACCTAAACTGCTTCAAGAATAACACTATCTTCTGGTATACTACTTCTACTAGCAGAACATGAAATTTTAGAAATAGATGTATTTAATAGGCTCAGAGGCTTAACCAAGACAGCGTAACCGACAGACATAAAGACCGACCTTCGCATTTTTAGTAAGTATTAAGTTAGGTTATGGAAGTGTAGGGCTTTCGGTTGATTCGTTTTTGATTGAGAACGGGTGGCGGGATCTTAAAAATATACATTATTTTCACTCACTTGTGTCTGTCTCGTGGTATAAACAAAAAGTTGACAAAATGGTATGTTAAGATGATGTATAATCAGCAAATAAAATGGTCCACGACTCTATGATTTGCATTTATTTGCACGTCAAGTTGTGTTGTTCTGTGTCTCAATCTTAGCGTTATTTTGATGATACTGAAAGTTTAGTCAAAGCTAGGTAGGTTGCTTTTTTGGCTGAACGTACAATAAAATAGCCAATTGCAATTACTGTTTCGCTGTAATTTACGTGGTAGAAAATGCATTAGGTTAGGCAATAAGTCTCTATATCTATCTACCACGTTTTTACATGTAAAACAAATATAGACTGCATCCGTGGTACAGAGGATAGCGTATGCCTCTGCTGATCCCGGGTTCGATTCCCGAGTCGGGCAAAAGTGTTACTGAGTTTTTCGAATCCTTGGTAGCAGCACAGAGTCTGGTAATAGGCTCGCGCCTTATTACGTGATATCTCAAATTCGTACAGCAAAATGTGGGTGTAATATTACACATCTGCCTACCTCTGTAAGCGTGTAGGCGTGACGATATAAAAAATATAAAGCCTATTTTTGTAAGTATCCCAATATTACGATAATCTGGCGGATCGTAGGTCGTGATCCACTTAAGTGTTAGGTACAAAATTATACCAACCACACACGCTACCGGATCATATGTTATGGCAATTTGAGAAAATGATACGTTGGCATTAGGGTAGGCGCTACGCTTAGGCTCCAATAAATTTTACGGTTCTTCTTACAGCCTTGAAGGTAATCGAATTTCAAATATTAAGGTAAGTATCGTTAATAAAGTCAAGTCAAAGTCACGCTTAAGAAGGTCAAAAATTTAAGTTCATTACTAGATGAATGTACATTTACATTTACTGCCACGTTCGCAATGCAATAGGTAGAACCACGAGAAAGAACGGGCAATAAAACTCGTGGCCACTCTTTTTAACTGCCAGTATAATGGTTTTACATGTTATCTTTGTAAGGAGCTGCAACTGTTTCACATTGTGAGTTATCTACTAAAGCAAAATTTAATAGTTATTGATATCATACTCAAGCAATAAATTATGTTCATTAGGTAAGCTTCCCAAAGTAAATATGGTGAAACAGGAGCATCCACTTACGTCTTTTGATGTAGGCAACTCGCGAACATGACTGTTCAGAGCTATGGTGGAACAGTATGTCCCGAAAAGTAACGGTATATAAACCAGCAGCAATTTACAATCTATTAGCTAGCAGTCATGACCACGAGTAACCCTCACCTTACAAATCCGATAAATTATAATAAAAAGAGTAGAACAAGAATGCAAATGTAGTAAGAAAGAAAAAACGGTAATTAACTAAACTAAAAAACTGCTTATTGACCTAATAAACAAAACTTTGGCCTAATAAAGAACGAATATTTATTTCCAAGCGTATACTTGTCGTCAAGATACTCATTTATACTATAATATGCCTTTAGTATAAGATTATTTTTAACTTTTGTCTGAAACGACCTTAAAGGCAAGTCTAAAATATTAGATGGTATTTTATTATACATTCTAATACTAAGCCCAATAAAAGAGCTATGTGTTTTGTGTAAACGGAAATACGGTACACATAATTTGTGCCTGTTCCTAGTATTAATATTGTGTATTTCACTATTCATTTTGTAAGAATGTATATGTAGTCATACATGCATAATACTGGCATAAATATATTGTGATGCTACAGTAAGAATACCAATATTTTTTAATTTTTCTTTGAGTGAGACTCTTATCTTTAATTGGTAAATGGCCCTTACTGTCCGTTTTTGCAATATAAAAATATTTTCGATGTCAGCAGCCCTACCCCATAATAGTATGCCATATGACATAACACTATGAAAACTGCTAAAATAAACCAATCTAGCCTTATCGACATCAGTCAACCCACGAACCTTCTTAATGGCATAAGCAGCTGAGCTAAGTTTCCCTGAGAGATATGTAACATGCGCACCCCACTGTAATTTCGAATCAAGTGTTATTCCTAGAAATAATGTAGACTCAGATGTTTCGAGTACATCATCATTTAGAGCTATACTAGGACCAAGGTTTCTGACATTAGGCAGAGCAAACTTAATACATTTTGTTTTTTTTTGGCGTTCAGTACTAGATTGTTTACATTAAACCATTAAGTAACTTGAATGAGCGCACTATTTATTTCTTTAAAAAATGTTCCTTATTTCTATCTACTTTGAATATCAAAGAAGTATCGTCAGCAAACAGTACAACGTCACAAATGTTTTTCAAGTAAAAAGGTAAATCGTTTATGTAAACAAGAAACAGAAAAGGCCCTAGGATGCTGCCTTGCGGCACTCCTAAATCAACAGGTAAGCCACTGGATTTTGAGCCGTTTATTTCAACACATTGGATTCTGTCACTTAAGTACGACTTAATGATTTCCAATGCTTTAGTCTGGACGCCGTAATGTCTAAGTTTGCATAAGAGCGTTTCATGGCAGACACAATTGAATGCTTTCGAAAGGTCGCAAAACACATCAATAGCATTTTGAGCGTTCTCCCATGCACTGAATATGTGTTTAAGTAACGCTACTCCTGTATCTGTTGTCGAGTGAACCTTGGTAAAACCATATTGCTTGCTATGAAGGAGGCTATTTAGATTAAAATGTCTAAGTAATTGCTTGAGTATGATCTTTTCAAAAATCTTACTAAAGGCAGGTAATATCGATATTGGCCTATAATTACTAGGATCAGTCTTACTGCCGGATTTGAAAAGAGGTGTTATCCTACTGTGTTTCATAAGATCGGGAAAAACAACAGATTCTATACACTTATTAAATAAGTTGCTTAAATAAGGAGCTACTACATCAATTATACTTTTCAAAATCTTAACAGAAATGCCCCAGAGATCACCTGTATTCTTAGACTCTAGAGATTGAAAAGTACTTATAATATCGGTAGATTAATACAATGGAACTTAAATAATACATCACATTTTCCTACACTAGATTCTAATAAGTTTTCTACGACTATAGCTGATGATTTTAATTCTCTAGTAGTAGTACTCGGTATGCTAGCAAAGAATTTATTAAATGTGTGTGCGACTTCTTTGTCATTATGAATTAATTTGTCACTATCAAATAAACTAAAACTATTACCTCTAAGTGCTGTCTTACCTGTTGTTTCATTAATAGGTCGCCAGGTTGCCTTAATTTTATTCGAGGATTGTTTAATTTTTTTATTATAAAAGTATTCCTTAAGAAAGAACACTTAGGCTTGGCAAATTTTGTTTCGCCAAGCCTATGTGCCAAATGGGTCCAATGGACCGCCTCTTAAGAACCTTCCTGCCCCGACGAACATCGGTTCTTCGAGCCTATATTATTAGACCAGTCAGATACGTTAGAAAACGGTCAAAAGTGAAGTAAAATAATAGTAGGATGATGGAGAAGCAAGATAATATAACAAATTAAAAATTAAAGGAAAAATAAATTGCGGGTGATCTGAGGTCGGGCAGTGGATGGGGTTGCGATTTTAAGGGTAAAAAGGGTTTATCTCGTAGTATCTTCTTGGGTTTACGCGAATGTACACATTGAAATTAAACTACAGTTTACGGATTTTATAAAAATAAAAAACCAAAAACTTGTTTATTTGAATTTTTCACATAAATTTTAACGTTATGTGAATGAATTGTAAATACCAAAGTTGTAGATCTTTTTAGTACCTAAAACTTTGCCATTAACGTTTTTTCCGTAGGCCTTGTAGTTTTTCTGGCAATCGAGATAAACCCTTTTTTTACCCTTAAAATCTCAACCCCATCCACTTCCCTACCTCAGATCGCCCGTAATTTATTTTTCCTTTAATTTTTGCTATATTTTCTTCCTTCTCCAATGGGTTTCATCCTACTATTATTTTACTTCGTTTCAAAAATTAATTACACTGGTCTATTTGCGCTGCCCATTGCTAATTCAGCGTGACTATCGTCGTGATAAGACGTTATGCTAGCAAGACTTGGGTCTACATTTAGGGCAGAGTTAAGTATTCCTTATCTTTACCGTCAAGAAGGAAAGAGGATCTCACTTTTCGCAACAAAACTTAGCATATCCACTATTTATATTCCTATAAGTTATAATACTCAAAAGTTTCATCCAAATCTGTTCAACAGTTTTAAAGTGAAAGAGCTACAAACATCCATGCATAATAATTTTCGATTTTATAATAAATCATTAAAGGTAAATATAGGTTGCTCTAGGAACCCCACACTTCATCGCATCGGCCTATTCACACAGAAACGAGGGAGGCTTGACAACATGCGAAAATTAATTTAAAGTCGCAAAAATATCATGTCTGTTTTGGTACTTTATTTAAATCGTGGGCGGTTTTATAAATATGAAGAAAATGTGGAATCCTATATTTAGCTAAATAGCTTTACATAATATCTTAGTTGACTACGAAGGTATGCAGACGATTCAACGACAACTCAACGTCACGGAACCATACCACAACTGCTAACGGCAATGACTACATTTTGTAGGCAATTCAACACAACGACCCACCTAACCACAGGTTGACCTCATTTTGTGGCGATATTGTGTGGTTGCGGTCGTGGATCAAGCCTTAGTTAGAAATTGGTGCACTGCCTCGCAGATGACAATTCAGGGGCGACAGATATAAATTCCTGTAAAGTTGTTCAAAGATATGTAGAGTCTGCCAACCTTCTTCTCGTCAGCGTGGCGGTCTAAGGTCGTAGTGAGAAGAGGCAAACACTTTAATAAAATCATCTTTAAGTTCTGTACTTTATTCTAAAATCTAAAATGGATAAAAGACTTAGTGTTTCTGTAATTTGTAGGTTACGTAACATTGTTTGTTGTATGTCCATATGGATTGTAAATATCCCTTTTTATAACATTAAAATAAATGGTGACTGACATTTTTCTCGGTAACCTAAATTCAAACTCGTTTTTGGGTTCTGCTGAGTTGGGTTGCTGCTACGACAGAGCTCATCAAGTTTTGACGTCGAAAAATGAAGACTTTTGCTTTATTTTTATTGTTTTATAGCCTCACCCCTGTATCCCCGCAGGGGTGCCATCAGAGATGTAATGTTACACCCACATTTCACATGCATTTTTTGGTCTCCCGTAGTAGGAGGCGAGCGGAATGTTTCTATAAACATAGCTTTCAGTTTAGGAAAATATATACATACATAAACTCACACCTGTTTACGAGAGGGGTAGTACGGAACGCCATTTGCAACAATCCTGATATATCTCTCTTGCTTTGGGATGATGCCTAGCCCTATCAATGCTGCACTGTGTACAAGGAAGCGATATTATGTGATGACAGCCAAATTACTAATATCTTTCATTAGAAGGTCATATTTCAAACTTTATATCACAAGGCGTATTGTGCCATATAGTATTAACGATCCGTTTCCGTTTAAAATCTGATGTTGAAACATTTATGAACTTGATGCACTAATAGATCTACTAGGCACATTGTATTTTGATGTGCTATCTTAGTAATTTCACCCCTTTTCATAATAAGAGAGCCCTGTAACCAATTGTGAGACGGATAATAAACGAGTCTGATGATGCTGATAATGACTATTTCCCATGATACTTGTTCCAGTTTCAGCCAAGTTACAATAACTGTTACTAATACTGCTTATTTGATCTTCTCTTCAGTCATTCTCATCCTACACGGATAATAAACTTATATAAGTAAAATAATTATGGAAGCGTCGCTTTTGTTACTAAATTATTCAACGCAGACAGTGCGACACAGAATGCCAGATTTGAAACAACCATACAATTCACAATCGATTGCTATCTATTTCTAGATTGCATTTTCTAGACGATGAGCTATGAATATATTTATGCTGACTTGTAAATAAAAACGACCTGATTCGGCGTTGGAAGAAAGTGAAAATGTTTTGTGATATTTGTAATAATGTCATATTTGCGTAGAACGAATTCTGCCGCTTTGTTTTGACGATAATAGGTATGTTGTAGAGTTTGGTTTTTTACGAGCTTTGATATAATGGGTACTTGTCTGGTTGGTTATTATCTACATATGTTATATGTGATTATATGTGTGAGTTGTATAATTGTTATTATGAGCCAAATTTTATTGATGAAAAAAATATAAATAAGTAGAGTCCTCCTTTTTTTTTTTTTTGTTCACTACGGTGGGAAACTCTCCTTATGAGTCATCTCAACTCCGCCAACCCAGCCATTAGAACGGCTGGGCTTGGGACTGGCGGAGGAGGTATGTGGAGGCTCTCCCCTAAAGGCGTTCGGGGCATACCCACTAAAACCCACCGCGGTGTCCCTACGGGTCCCGTATGTTGGCGGGGTCACGCGATTCGCGGTTAGCATACTTTCTCGCGACCCCGTCCGGAGTAGAGTCCTCCTAAGCTGTCATTTAACACGTTTCGTTGTTTCAGTGCCGATATCAATTCATATTATTTATAGGAATTAAGGCAGCGATAGCCGAGAGGAAATATCAACATACTGCCATGCAAAGGGTAGCGGATTTGGAGCTACGCCACGAGCCATTGATTTTTATAAATTACGTGTATATTCAGTTGAACCTATTGCACTTTAAGCCGTTAATCTCGACTGTCATGAAGATCTTCAGTAGGTAGTACTTTACTTTAAAATCTCCATGTTTTATTTATCATAATTCGTTACTTGACGTGACCTTATTCCGAGGATTGAAATATGGAATGAATTTACTTTGGTCGCAGACGGCAAATTTTTTGTAATGCGAATATGTATTTGTTTGTGAAATGATGTGACGACATGTCAAAATTCGACCTAAAAACTGAAAAAAGAAACATTTTCAGTAGATTATGAAAATAGCGTTCTTCAAGGCAACTGAATAACAATGTCTTCTCATAAATATACATATAGCATTTGTTGTTTACGGATAAATTTCTCATCGTTATCAACATTTATTGTTGCTTAAGATAAATTGATTATAGGCATAATATAGAAAATGTCCGCAAGGTAAGGTTCGTCCGTAATAAACCATATCGTCATCTGTAGGTGTTATACCTTCCTAGCTACTTACGTGCCTTCAATTGCTTAATTCTTATAAAACCTCGCAAAGTGGGCAGCCAGCTTTACAATACAAATATCTCTTGCTTGTCGTTTAATCTGATTAATAAATTTACTACGGAACCCTTAAAAATTTAAAAGCGTTACTTACTAAGATTTAAAAAGGCAGATAAATTTAAATCTTAAGCAGGTACTTATCAGTGGATAATATTTTTACAACGGACCTTTTATCGTAATGAAAATCAAAATTAAATGGCTGTAACTAACAGCTAAGCAAAAGTTCAAAGGCGTGCGCGATCTTAATACAGGACCTAACCACGTTATAAAAATTGTTATCTATCAGCATAATTATTTAGTGTCTTATATATCTAATTTATCTGTATTTACAAAATTCTTCACTTTCTAACAGTCTGACAGACAAAGCACAGCCGTAAGGCTACAAGCCCTCACCGGCCCTTACTGGCAGCTTCCCGAACCAACCTAATTCTAATCGTCTCTTACAACACCTTCGGAATGAAATGGGGTAGTGACAGAATTATCTCCGTCGCCACACGCATATTCTTCCGTTACACAAGCATTGTTTAATAAATTTCCTGTCACCTACATTAATATTATAAACTGTAGGATACAGCTACGCCTATCTCGCCGTCTTTACTTATTTAAATTTAAATGTTTCTTTATGATCCCGTCGACTTTTCGATTTCATTTAGACCCCAAGGAACATAAATGCCAAATTACGGCTGTGCTTTGTCTGTCAGACTGTTAGAAAGTGAAGAATTTTGTAAATACAGATAAATTAGATATATAAGATACTAAATAATTATGCTGATAGATAACAATTTTTATAACGTGGTTAGGTCCTGTATTAAGATCGCGCACGCCTTTGAACTTTTGCTTAGCTGTTAGTTACAGCCATTTAATTTTGATTTTCATTACGATAAAAGGTCCGTTGTAAAAATATTATCCACTGATAAGTACCAGCTTAAGATTTAAATTTATCTGCCTTTTTAAATCTTAGTAAGTAACGCTTTTAAATTTTTAAGGGTTCCGTAGTAAATTTATTAATCAGATTAAACGACAAGCAAGAGATATTTGTATTGTAAAGCTGGCTGCCCACTTTGCGAGGTTTTATAAGAATTAAGCAATTGAAGGCACGTAAGTAGCTAGGAAGGTATAACACCTACAGATGACGATATGGTTTATTACGGACGAACCTTACCTTGCGGACATTTTCTATATTATGCCTATAATCAATTTATCTTAAGCAACAATAAATGTTGATAATGATGAGAAATTTATCCGTAAACAACAAATGCTATATGTATATTTATGAGAAGACATTGTTATTCAGTTGCCTTGAAGAACGCTATTTTCATAATCTACTGAAAATGTTTCTTTTTTCAGTTTTTAGGTCGAATTTTGACATGTCGTCACATCATTTCACAAACAAATACATATTCGCGTTACAAAAAATTTGCCGTCTGCGACCAAAGTAAATTCATTCCATATTTCAATCCTCGGAATAAGGTCACGTCAAGTAACGAATTATGATAAATAAAACATGGAGATTTAAAAGTAAAGTACTACCTACTGAAGATCTTCATGACAGTCGAGATTAACGGCTTAAAGTGCAATAGGTTCAACTGAATATACACGTAATTTATAAAAATCAATGGCTCGTGGCGTAGCTCCAAATCCGCTACCCTTTGCATGGCAGTATGTTGATATTTCCTCTCGGCTATCGCTGCCTTAATTCCTATAAATAATATGAATTGATATCGGCACTGAAACAACGAAACGTGTTAAATGACAGCTTAGGAGGACTCTACTCCGGACGGGGTCGCGAGAAAGTATGCTAACCGCGAATCGCGTGACCCCGCCAACATACGGGACCCGTAGGGACACCGCGGTGGGTTTTAGTGGGTATGCCCCGAACGCCTTTAGGGGAGAGCCTCCACATACCTCCTCCGCCAGTCTCAAGCCCAGCCGTTCTGATGGCTGGGTTGGCGGAGTTGAGATGACTCATAAGGAGAGTTTCCCACCGTAGTGAACAAAAAAAAAAAAAAAAAGGAGGACTCTACTTATTTATATTTTTTTCATCAATAAAATTTGGCTCATAATAACAATTATACAACTCACACATATAATCACATATAACATAGATAATAACCAACCAGACAAGTACCCATTATATCAAAGCTCGTAAAAAACCAAACTCTACAACATACCTATTATCGTCAAAACAAAGCGGCAGAATTCGTTCTACGCAAATATGACATTATTACAAATATCACAAAACATTTTCACTTTCTTCCAACGCCGAATCAGGTCGTTTTTATTTACAAGTCAGCATAAATATATTCATAGCTCATCGTCTAGAAAATTCAATCTAGAAATAGATAGCAATCGATTGTGAATTGTATGGTTGTTTCAAATCTGGCATTCTGTGTCGCACTGTCTGCGTTGAATAATTTAGTAACAAAAGCGACGCTTCCATAATTATTTTACTTATATAAGTTTATTATCCGCGTAGGATGAGAATGACTGAAGAGAAGATCAAATAAGCAGTATTAGTAACAGTTATTGTAACTTGGCTGAAACTGGAACAAGTATCATGGGAAATAGTCATTATCAGCATCATCAGACTCGTTTATTATCCGTCTCACAATTGGTTACAGGGCTCTCTTATTATGAAAAGGGGTGAAATTACTAAGATAGCTATAGATATATATATATATATATATCAGATTGAAACGTAACTAAGTCTTAAAATACTATACAAAGAAATATATACAGAAAAAAAAAATGTAGAGCGCGTCATGAAATTCATCCACATCACCGTCAACTGGCAGCGTGCCCCCAGAACGCTGGCAGCGTTGCCACGTTGTATGGCGATACTTACCTTCTGGGCCAAATTCAACCCAGCCTTCTGGTCACGCGAGGCGTCGACAAGAAGGCACTTGGACCCCATGGCCCCAACGTTTCGACCCTGACCCCAAACGGCTCAAATACGTAATCCCCTACTAGGTTTACGTATTTGCGCCGTTTGAGGGTCTCCGCTGTAGCAGCAGCAGCGCCCGCACAACCGGCTGTGCTAGGAAGATGTGATTCACGTTGCGTCCCATACCAAAGGCCTACCCAACTTCCATGGCAGTAAAGACATACCGTCTGGTCTTTTGCCGTCGTTGCGTACCAGGCCCTGAGGTTCAAGGTGAGCTGGAACGCCAGCGGAGACAAGAGCCCGACGGAGAATGTCATTAAGGTTGCCGTGTCGTGAAATACGACCTGCGCTCCTGCTGCATGATAGGCCATGGTGACCAAGGCTGTCGACAGCCTCTATACAGTGACAGCGATGTGGAGTAACACATGGCGCGCCTAAACGGAGGCAAGACGCGATGCGGAAGGTCGTATCGTCCAGCATGGTACCGATGTTGGACGATGGCAGTGCTTGAAGCCATAGGCCCGACTCCCACTCTCCCACAGCCAGTAGGGGAGCACGCTCTGCAGCATTAGACGATGTGCTAAGAAGGTTTTCTCGTATTCTGCTGCAAAGTGGTCCATCCCACTGCCTCTGAGAGGATAGGTTTCGGGGTAACTCAGTGCTTGGACAAGCTCTTCTCCAAGCATTCGTGGCATCGGTCTTACACGGCACTTCAGAATCGACCAGTGTTGGTGCTAAGATTTTCCTGGTCAATTCTGCCGTGCTGTGGACCGAGGACAGGAATGCTGGTAGGGTAACATCAGAAATTTTTCGAATACCGAGGCCGCTAAAAATTACAGGTAAGGACGCCTGTAGCCACAATCGGTCATTCAGTGCTATATTCAAAATTTTACTTAGAGTAGTTTGTATAATTTTGTCCATTTCAATGAGAAGGCTCGAATTTTTCCAAAAAGGCGAAGCTTGAATAGCGTGAGTAAATTTAGGCACGAAAAGACAATACCGAATTATAGTGAAAGCCGAATGAATGTTAATTTTGAGGAGCCTGTCCGAAATTTCACTAAAATTTTGAATTTTTCATGAATAAATGTATCGAAACCTTCGTCTAAAAACTTTTTTCAATGTGGGTTATATTGGGAGTCAGAAATTGAAATTTGGAAAGTATAGAGGATTTATTTAAATTGTCGTTTATGAAAATCTCACATTTAGTTGGATTTAGGTCTAAGCCTATGGATGAAAATTTAGATTTCAAGAAAACCAGATCTTGATAAACAGTCTGTACGTCGCCTGCCAGGGTTCCGTCATCTAGGTACCAGATATTGAATTTTGAATTTAACTGGCTGATGATTGGGTGAATAGCTAGGCTAAAAATGAGTGGTCCAAGAGGGTCACCTTGTTGACAGCCAACGGCGGATTCCAGAAGATTTTCCTTGAAGATCAATTTTTAAGGGTTTCTGTAACACTACCAAAGAAAGTTGTAAATTTTAACTTGTGTCAACAAGGTGTCCCGGTTCACTGAGTTAAAGGCGTTCTTTAAATCAACCTTCAAGATAACCTCGCCCCCATTACAGCCAAGGTACGTTGACAGGGCATGTATGGCAGCCTCGCAACCCCCCTTGGATCCAAATCCGAGCTGCAGGTGGTGGAATTTATTACCTAAGTTAGTTAGTTCGTTTTTTCGTAGTTTGAGTTGACATGGAGAAGTAGTCATTGGAGCTAAAGACATCGTTTCTAGCAACAAACAGCCTCAATAATTACATATCAATATTGTGATATTTGTCAATCTTCAGCTAATGAAGTTTTTATTACTTGTTAGTGCCACGCACCGCGAGGCAGCGATAGTGTAGTAGAGATACCAACAGACTGCCATGCAAAGGGTCTTCGGCATACGGCAACACTTCAAAAAGTCAGTGGTGCGCCGCCGAGAGTTTGAACCTGATCAAACCCTCGCTGAGGTACCACTGACTTTTTGAACTTATGTGGTAATTTACTGTTAATTATCGCTTGTCCCGAACCAAAGAGTCACAACAAGTTGCCGGCCCTAGGCTGTCATGACAATCTTTGACAGACGTCATGGGGAGTCAATATCCCTGATTAAACTGACACTAGTCTAAACATCAATTATTGCTCTCCCTTTTGGTTGCAAAGGCGGGTCTGGACGGTCGGTGGAAAAGCTTATATTGGGTCATTTCTAGCTGGACTAGTCAGCGGACACCGGGTTCCAAGGCGTTAATATTTGATGCAATCTGTGATAATGCTATGGCGATGATTGTCTGGATGGATTAGAAAGCGGACCAAGGGCTATAAGACGTAAGTGTTAGATGCAATCGATATAAGGCTATTGAGGTTATGATAATGTTATTGATTCCTTGTACTTCACTTATCGTACCAATACCTGTTGGCAATATAAGTTGAAAATCTAAGATTCTATTCACGAATAAAAGCAAATAGTCTAGTCTTAGCAACATGCTTTCGAACTAATTCGAACTTTGTACCTACTTTGTAATACCAACTTGAATATTCTCCTAGCTCTAGTATTGTAACATAGTCGGGCAGTTTAATATAATTATCAATATATTTAACTTAAAATCTTTGTAATATTAGAATAAATTTACAAACAATATCTAGAACCATCTCCAGAATTTAAATTTAATTTAGTAGAATCTTGCTGATTTCAGCATGAATGGGCAGGCCGCCTCTGAAATATTTTGCCTCCTATATCATAAAAAACAACTACAGCCACCTACAAATACATAACAGCAAATACAAAGCTAGCACTGAGGCAAATAATATCAAACTAAGGACATGTTATGTTGGAGAATGTTCACAGCTTACCTACAATAATAGTTGCTGAAACAAAAAGCTGCGAACCCACAAGTAATATAATGTTTTTGATTATAATGTTTTTGATTATCACTTATGAACAGATGTTCTACCATAATATGTTAGACCTTTCGACGCCTATTCGAAACATATGACGTGATAAATCTGATAAATTGATCGGCGTTTGTGTTGATATGAATCAAATATATCTTGTGGTCTTATAATAATAGTCGATTTTTGTCACTGCTGCAGTAAATTGCATTTTGTAATAATTTTTATCGTTAGTGTATGGTCAACACTGGTGTCGGAGTTTATAAGTCGCCCGAAGGCGTTCGACAACGCCTAATAATTAATATCGTCCTAAGGGAAAAATCGAGATTAATGGCTTTAAGTGTCTCCCAAAGCACGGTGCAATCACTGTTATCCAAAAGCCACAAAAGGGATTACCTATTCTAGTTGTAAACTCTGCCATCGTTGCTTTACTTTGTCGATATTTCACGAATGGCAAGTCATGACACACTATGAGCGCTAAAATCGATTCTACTTTCAAATTTGGTCCTAGACCAAGTTTGGAAACAAATTGGTCGTATTCGAGTAGTTCGTCGATGGGAACATATTTTCATACATTTTTCAATACCGCCTTGGCGGTTCGTAACTTTATGTTGTGGCCGCCGCCCGGGGCGATGGCCACTGGTGAGCGAACTTAAACTATGCCCCCAGAGTAGAAAACTTTCTGACGACACAGACATTACAAGCTTGCTTTAAAATATATTTATATACTACACTTAACTCGCGTGTCCGTTTGCATTTATTACAGCCAATTTAGATAAAACCATAACTACATATCCGTAACGTTCCTCAGGAATCACACTATATATTGGTGAAAACCGAGCAAAATTCTTGGTAATTTTTGAGTTTATCTCATTCATACAGAGAGCAATGGCATGGCCTTAATTTTATAATACATATGTTCTAGACTTCTCCCGTGGCTACACTTGCGTGTATGTATATACCTAAACCTTTCTCGTCACCTGAATCTATTGGTGAAAACTGTACAAATATCGGCTCGGTAGTTTTGACTTCATCGCGCCCATACAGACAGATGGTACGGCCTGAATTTTATAATTTGTATGTAGATAAATTTTGAAATACAAAAAGTTTTATTTTTATTTTATATTTTTTAAGAGATGCTACACGATTTGAGTATGTGAGTAGTACATAGATATCTATATTTTGTACCTTTTTCAACACTGATGAAGATTACGCCAAATTACGTCGCAATAAATATCTGATCTATAACTATCTGTAAAATATGCTCGACCTTTCTTACAAATTAATTGGGTAATAAATGAGTTTCCTGTAAAGTATGCAAATTAATTTGGAGTTTATTCATTAATAACATTAATTAAGTTGAACTGTAGGAATAAAAAAATAACTTTTGTGGGAAATCCTGCATCTGGAAGCAGATAAGCGTATTTGAGCTATAATTTGGACTTTTGACTTTTGGCGACCCTGTTAAAGCCATTTGGCAGTCTATAAAGAAAAGGTATCGGTCTTAAATCTTGATCGTCGAAACAAGACATCAATGACATTTAATGTTGAATCCTCTTTGTCCCTTAAGAATCTGTAAATACTGTTTTATCTTACAATTGAACTGTTTGTTTTAGTACCAACATAATACATTATCATCTACTTGGTAATGGAAAAGCCAACAAAAGTGGCCTTGGTCTTTTCGGATTGGTCTTTTAAAGACTTCTTCATGACATTGGCAAATTATTGTTTCTTAGTTTTGCAAACTTAGTGATTGACGCCGTCTGACCAGATAGACTTATGACTCAGAGAGGGTCGCTGGATGGCGAAAACAGGGGGACAGGTCTTGAGCCATCCCTTGGGAAGGTCCCTATGTCTAGCAGTGGACTACAATAGGCTGATGACATGGGAGTAATTTATAAAATACTCGACACAACCACTTGTAAATCAGCCAAAACTATTAGCTTTGTTATTGTGATCACATGTTTGTACAAAAGTGGAATGAACGAATTGTAGATCAGCAAAAAACATACCTATATTTAACAAACCCACACTTTCAGGCTTACGAATAGTTTTTCAATAATATAAATATATTGCATTCACTATTTTTTGTCTACTTATGTCTAATGCCGTTATCCAAAAACACAATATAATTTTTAGTTTATGTAACATAATCTCTGGGATCTCTGGCAATCTCTTTTCCCAGGAATCTATCAAAGCTCGATCCGGTCGCGCCGCAAATTTCAATTAAAACTCTCTCTTAACATTCTACTCGTCTGTCTAGTTTTAGTTTAAGTTAAATGTTTTATTTATGAAGGCTAATGATGCGAATTGAGTGCTGTTTTATAAGACCTTAACAGTAGGTAATATGGCAGCACGGTTAGCTGTAAATTCAAAAGTTATTTCATTACCTGTATGCAAAACTTATTAGCTTTGCAGATTATGCAAGTGATTTTGTTTCATATTGGCTTGTGGCAATTTAGAGTACCATAGCAGAGATCGTTGTTGATATACAGCGATAGCCTGTTGGAGATACCAACAGACTGCCATGCAAAGGGTATCGGATTCGAATCGAAGTTATGGGCATATTCAATAGTCAATGAGGTAAGTAATCGTTTGCCTCGTGCATCGCAAAGTCGCGCGTCAAGCCATCGGTTCTGTTTGTCATGAATATCTTTGACAGTCGTAACGAGGATTTAGTTCCCTCAATAAAACTGATACCATATCCATGGAATGTCGCTATCTTTATGGGTTGCAGCGGCCTGACAGCGGTCGCTCTGTAATAAGGCTGAGATTCTGTCATACCTGACTAAACTAGTAAGTACCCCAGGACATAAGTCTTAGATGCAGCTGGGAAATGGGAAACATAATTGCAATATCGAGACAGAAGTTCCAATATTAAAAATTCAATCGAACGTATCAATAAAACAAATTGCCAAGTGATGAGATGACATCGGAAGTATACATAAATTCCAGAGAATAAAATTTAAAACGGTCCATTCTCATTGAATGCATTCGCCATTCTTCTACAAAGGTCTTTGTTCGGAGCAGCGAAGCCTCTGTTCGTTGATTTTTAATAAAAGGTAGTATGATATAAAAGAGTTGATTCATCTGTTGAACTGTCGTATCAGCTTTTGGTATGGGTGGGATTGCAAAGTGGTTTGATTGTATTCTAAAACGGTTGTCATACGGTCGTAACTTGATTTTTTTAACTGCTTTTGTTTAAATAATTGAGATGTTATACAATATTTGTATCCAAGATAGTTTTAGTAAGGGTTTGTATCCTTAATAAAAACTAGGTATCTCGGCCACAAATATCGTATAACTTATTTTAAACCGTTGTTTCGACATACTTCAGCCGCAGTCACGAAAAGTTAGTCTGGCTCGAATTTTGTGTTTTTTTTTAATAAATTTCATGTGAAATGCAAAATAAGTGTTAAAATTTAATACTTAGTTTTAAATGCAATGGTAAGTTTTCTCTTATAATGGGCAGTGTCACCGTTGTATGTTAAATTCTAGTTAAATTTATCTGTCAGGTAACATAATCACATGTCCTGTCTGAATTTATCTGAAAGACACATACTATCCAGAGATGAGGGCCTAAAGCTATTATTCTGGACGATTGAATTTCGTCTAGATTCCAACCAAATGCAAATTTCAATACAGTCTAAAACTATCTTAACGTGTAGTACCTCTAAGAGCGTCAGTAACTGGATCGCCGAGATAATTGCCTCATTGTCTGCAAGCTGTTATTGAGCTTTGAAGCCTTTGTCTACTTGGACAGGACAATTGCTGGATAAATTAGTTTTTATCGTTCTGGTTTGGGTTTTATACCATTCAGGTGGTCAGCTGAAATGTTTTTGAGTAAGTGGCGGTGACTACAGACTAAGAGCTGAAAACTGAGCTCAGTGGAGAGGCCTATATCCAGCCGTGAACAATGGCAGGCCAATGATGATGAATAGCAATAAATGATCGTCAATCAAAGGCTGCCTTAGCAAACAGAACTTTCAACGACAATATATGAATCTTTATAAAATCATTAGCAAAACAACATCAATTTTATAAATATTTTTTTAGTTAAAGATAACACAGAAACTTTTTAGAAAAGTAACCAGTTCTTTAAAAGAAATTTTAAGACTACTTATCGCGACAAATTTAAATCAGTTAAAATGCGAGGCTTATGCAGTGACACAATTTTTGGTTTTCACCGGGAGTAAAGACTTTATACAACTAAGTGTTTTGTCTAGTATTGATAAAAGTCTAGGTTAAAGGTTTCTCATGTGGCTGTGGTTTTAGTGGGTGGGCTCAGAACATCTGTGAAGAGGAGTACACTCTCACTGCTTGCTTCCCCAAAAGTTGGCAGATAACCCCTTAAATTGGGCAACCCTCCTGAAGAAAAGAAAAGGTTGCCTTCAGCGAAAAAAAATCCTAAATCTATAGGTTGCCTGATAGTGATATGACAGTTTGAACGACATTCTTGTATTAAATGACAAGCCCGATACGCCCTATACCTTTTTAAACAACTTTATACACATTTAAGGCTCTATGGCTCAGGAAACACGTAAAGCGGTCGATCTTAGCTGTCGTGAACGTTCCGTACCGTGTAAGAATGTTCTGGCACAAACTCAAGCCGTTCTACTGAATTATTACATCTGCACTAAATCGTACTGGCACTAAATTTTATATTAAACTTTTAAAGTAGAGAACTTTTTTCATAATCTCGCAATATTTTTCATACTGCACCGTTAACTGTAAAGAAAACCACATTTATAATCAATACTAGCTGTGGTCGCGGTTATATCATCACACACAAATTGAACCATAAATCCAGAGATTAATCAAATCAATTTATTGCATTCCATAATGTAAATTTACTGGTGTTACGTAGACTTCAAATTAGGTAACAATTTTATGGAACCTATCGAGCACACAGTACTATTAGAAGAAAGGAGGAGCTGTTTAGCTGTTAGATAAAATTATACGTTTAGTATTAGTACTTTCTATCAAACAAACAAACTCTTTAACGAGTTTCATGATACCTTTTTACTTTTTTATAACCTTTGTTTTCCGTTGAAAAGAATCAGAATACCTATAAATAAAAGACCGAAATGGGTCTCCAAGGGCATTAAAAAGTGCAGTAAAATTAAACGTGCATTATTGTGGCAATATAGACGTATACAAACCTCTTCTAACAAACACACGTTTAAAAACTATGCACGCCGGTATAAAAACATATTTGCGCTTACTCAGCGATCACAAAATGATTACCAAATAAAAGTAGCCAAAAACAAATCACAAGCTACCTGGCAAATTATTAATAAATACCTACATAATCAACCTGTCGTAAGCGTTTCTAATTTAATACATAATAATAAAATTATAACTAATCCTTATTTATGACTTAGCTAATTTGTTCAATAATTTTTTTACGACTATAGATAGAATTAATTGCAATAATGATATGACATATAATATAAATTATGACAATTTTAATTCCTTTTTTATGACTCCGTGTGTACCGTTTGACATTCTTAGAATAATTTCGAATCTTAAGAACACTAGCTCTGTAGGTTACGATGATGTATGTACTAAAATAATTAAAGATGTTGCACTAATCATATCTCCAGTTCTATGTCACATAACTAATCTTTGCATTGAACAGGGTGTGTTCCCAGACAAACTTAAAATATCTATTGTTAAACCCTTATTTAAAAAAGGAGATCCGAATGATATCAACAACTATAGACCTGTAGCTTTAATCCCAATAATGGCAAAAATTTTGGAAAAGGTTATCTATATCAGACTATATAACTATTTTGAGAATAACAACATTCTGTCTGAAACGCAATATGGCTTTCGTAAAAGTAAAACAATAAACATGGCGATTTATAACTTTTTACATAACATCACAAAAGCAGTTGATACGAGGCAAAAAGCTCTAGTACTGTATTTGGACATGTCAAAGGCATTTGACCGAGTAGACCACAGTATTCTTTTAAAGAAGCTCTACAATTACGGCGTTAGAGGAAATGCTCATGATCTATTAAAATCGTATTTGAATAATTGATCACAAGTTACACATGTACAAAAAATATGCCCTTAAACACGGACAGAAACTGTTTATGCGTCTAACCAAAAATCCATTCGTTATGGCGTGCCACAGGGAAGTGTTATGGGACCCCTATTGTTTTTAGTATACATCAACGATATGCCAAATATGACAAAGCACTTTATAACATTATTTGCGGATGATAGTACTGTATTATTTACGAGCAATAATATTAATGATCTAGAATTTGACATAACTAATACGTTGACATGCATCGATAACTGGCTGACATTTAATAATCTCAAAATGAATTTATCAAAAACACACCTTATGAATTTTAAACAAAGGCAAACAGACGGTACATTAAACATTTCCTATTCGGGTACAATAATCCCTGAAGTAGAATCGACACGGTTTCTGGGACTAACAATTGATGATAAACTCAAATGGAAACCGCACATTGAAAATATATGTAAAAGGCTATGTCAGTTCTCGTTTGCCCCCTATAAGCTTGCCCAAGTGGCGAATCAATCTACCGTCTTTACTGCATATTACGGCCACATAGAACCTATAATAAGGTATGGCGTCATATTTTGGGGCAACTCAATAGATAAGTTGCGTGTGTTTATTGCTCAAAAGCGCTGTGTTCGCTCAATGCTAGGACTTAAAAAGAGACAGACGTGTAAAGAAAAATTTTAAGAACTAAGCATCTTAACAGTGCCATGTTTGTATATCATGGAGGTCGCTTCTTTTGTCAAAACCAACATACACTTGTTTACTGTTAACCCCTCTGGCACTAAACGTCAAGGCAATTTGAAGCATCTAGAAAGCAGAACGCAGTTGCTACGTGCGAGTATATTCTGCATGGCCCCAATTATATATAATAAAATACCGAAATACATTCGCGCTGATAATATAAATATATTTAAAAATAAGCTTAAGGAATTACTGACAAATAAGGCTTACTACTCAGTTGAAGAATTCCTAAATGACAAAAACATTTAGCGTTGTTTGTAATAGTTGTCTATCCATACTTTTTAATGTGTTAGTTACCATATTATATATTTTTATATTTTTAATCAATAATTATTGACCTGAAATAAGTTAATTTTCATGTATGACCTACAAAATTTGTACACCACAGTGTGGTAGGACATAGCGCACATATGTAATTATAACATAACTATAAGAACTTGTAAACTAACCTATGATCCACAAATAAATGATTATTATTATTATTCATTTATTTCTTATTAATCAAATTTAAATTACATTTTTAAATATATCACAAAAAAATTAAATACATTTAAAAATATAAAAAAACCGTGGGATCCTACCAGCAACGGGCACAGGGTCCAAGCTGCCGGTGGTTAGGGCTCCAGAGACAGGAACTTCCTCACAATACGTGCCGTGTCGAGAAGTACTGCCTTTTGCATCAGACCCTTGACCCAAGCACCCAACGCGAGCCTCTTAAGGTGACGATCGAGGCTCTTAGCTATTAGGTCATTAACCGTTACAACTATCGGCACAATAAGTGCCGAGTCCACATCCCACATGTCGACAATCTCGTGAGCCAAGTCCAGATATTTAATCTGTTTGTCTTTCTCGGCTTTCACGAGATTCTCGTCATGAGGAATGGTGACATCAACAATTATTGCGAGGCGCTCTGATCGATCTATCAGCACAATATCAGGTTTGTTGGCTACAACAGTCCTGTCTGTGACGATAGATCGATCCCAGTACAATGTGGCATGACCATTTTCGAGAACTGGCTCTGCCACATACCTGTAGTACGGTACCTCGATGTCTACAAGTTTGTATTTCAGAGCAAGTTGCTGGTGAATGATTCTAGCTACTTGGTTATGTCTGTGCAAGTACTCGCCGTTAGCAAGACGTGAACAACCGGAAACAATATGCCTGAGAGATTCACCGGGCTGGTGACACGCACGGCAAATATCGGTAGAGCCATCGCTCAGGATATATTTCCGGTAGTTATTCGTCTTGATAACTTCGTCAGCAATTGCACAAACAAACCCATCGGTTTCCCCAAAGAGGTCACCGAAGCGTAGCCAGTTCACCGAGGCTAATAGGTCTACATCGGGTCCATACAGGGCCCGATGGAACCTGCCATGAAGCTCCTTGCTCTGCCATACACGCTTGCGATCATCAGTACTGAGTACTACAGGTATGCGCCAGTTCTCCTTAGCCAACTTGAGCGGGGTGAGTCCATTGTCCACTGTGACAACATCTCGATGCATGTCCACGTTCGCCCGGAAAAATATTCTCTGAGATTGCACACCTCGCGGTTGTGTAGGGTCTTGACATTCAGAAAGCCACGACCCCCACACTTCCGCGGGATGTACAACCTCATCACGGATGAACGTGGATGATGCATACGATATGCCGTCAACAATGTGCGGACTCTTCTGTCCAGGGCATCCAATTCAGACTGAGTCCACTTGAGTATGCCAAAGGAGTATACAAGAAGTGGCATGTCCCAACCGTTGCAAGCACGAACCTTGTTGCCACCTGATAAAAGGCTTTTGAAAACTTTTTTCAGGCGGCCAAAGAAACGCTCCTGCAACGATTGCTTCATGTCAGCTTCATTGATACTTAAAGCCTGTGACATACCCAAGTACTTATAGGTATCGGTTAAGAGAAGCGATCTTAGGTAAATGGAATCTGAGAGTTGGAGCCCCTCAGATTCCACCATCCTGCCCTGCTTCACATGAATGACAGCACATTTATCCACACCGAACTCCATATTGATAGACTTACTAAAGTTTTGGGTTACGTTTAGTAAATCTAGCAATTGGGCATCAGAGTGGGCAAATAACTTCAGGTCATCCATGGATAGCAGGTGAGATATGACCTGACCGCCTCTCTGTAACCTGTAGCCTAACCTTGAACCCTCCAGTAATGTACTGAGAGGGTTTATGGCTAGCCAAAACCAAAGGGGACTCAGACTGTCACCCTGAAAAATTCCCCGCACAATTTTAATACGTTCGCCGTCCTCCTGGATCCTTCGGCATCCTGGATAGCAAAGAATCGTATTTCATTGCCCCATACATGACTTTAAGAAGGTGTGTAGAGTAGTATTTACTTTATACAACTCTAGCACCCTCAAAAGCCATGTATGCGGCACAGAGTCATACGCTTTCTTATAATCTATCCAACATGCCGCCAGATCCTTTCGGTTACGGTGAACTTGTTGGCTAATGGCCATGTCAATGAGGAGGAGCTCCTTAGTACCACGAGCCCCCTTCCTACATCCATTCTGAGAGGCTGATATAATTGAAAAGTCTTCAACATGCTTAGCTATTTTAGCTCTCAGAATAGATGTAAGAAGTTTATAGACCGATGGTAAACATGTTATCGGTCTATAATTACCGGGCTCGCTAGTACTGCCAGTCTTGTGGAGCAGGTGGGTAATTCCAGTCGTCATAAAGGCTGGCAGCGACCCAGATTCCACGGCTGATTGGAATTGAGATGCCAAGCGTTCATGCGAACTGCGTAGCCATTTCAGCCAGAAATTGTGCAGCCCGTCTAATCCTGGAGATTTCCAATTAGATAATGGACGGACTGTTTGTGTAACGTCCTGGCTAGAAATGGCCACGCATTCCATTTCGGGAATATGTTCGCATGCACGTTCGACATCTCGCATCCAATTGCCTTCGGTATGACCAATGGGCGTCGACCATATGCTACGCCAAAACGTGGCTGTGGTGTCCGCATCCGGCCGCTGCACATTAGTCACACATTGATCCGGTCGTTCCCAGCTTCTATATACCCACCTCTGGTCCCTCTGGAATGTACTATTAATGACGTACCGGTCCACACGTTTTTTAAATCTACGAATTCGGTTTGCCCATGCATAGACTTTCTGTTTTAGGTAGTCAATGCGCTCTGTGACCCGGGCTATATAATCTTGAGGACTAATATTAGTACCCGAAAAAGCCCGTTTCACAAAGCGCATTACCCTGGGCGTGTATTCCCCTCCCTAAAACAGATCAGCTTGCCAATAAGTGCCCTTGCCTCGGCAATACGCCGCTCAATCCTGCACTGCCACGCCGGTACAGCAGACCTTTGTCGTACAGCAGTGTCAGTTTCAAGAAACTTAACACCAGCTATACGACAGGCTGCCACGGCAGTACAGTACAAGATTGAATGCGTATCACCGAGATCCTCGTTATTATCTAAATAATTTGACAATAACGAATCAAGAGCACTTACCAGCGCTATATTTCGCCTATGCATAGGCAGCCGCGGTAGACGAGGCATGATATCTAGTGGACACTCCACTACCGGTAGTCCCTAATAGCACATTCCAAAGCGTCTTTTACCTCCTCATTGCACTGGGTACTTACATTATCAGCCATATCATCCTCCTCCCTAACGGCACTGCCGCCTATTGGCGGTGCATTCAGCGTAGATGTTTGTGTAGGCTGGACAGGATTGGCATGGCTCGAAGGTAAGTACTCTGAGCGAATCCTATCAAGCACGGCATTATCCAGCTTGCCACTGCGCTGAATAACCCGTACCTGATCCGATAATCGTTGAGCCGTGACGTTGATGCTTGGTTCCAAGGCCTGAAACAAAGACAGCATGCGACTACGGTACGCAGTGAGGTTAGTGCCCCCCCTCTGTCGCCCCAAAATATACGCGCATGACTTGTTCGTTTATTGATGACGTCCACTTCATGCGCTGCACATTACCACCGGCAGCGGGAACCCTGTGGGGTGCCGGTGGGCCCCGAGGTCCTAAGTACGCTGGTGGCCGGCCTCTCCCACGCCGCCGCACAGGTGACGGTGTCGACGGCGGAGAGAAATACTCGTCG
This sequence comes from Euclidia mi, assembly GCA_944739405.2. Classification (NCBI taxonomy): domain Eukaryota; kingdom Metazoa; phylum Arthropoda; class Insecta; order Lepidoptera; family Erebidae; genus Euclidia; species Euclidia mi. The sequence continues at coordinate 46,724,680 of OX123201.2, forward strand.
CTGGAGGTCGATGCAACTGCAGCTGTCGACGTTACGGGTGCAGGTTCCGACGGCTGCGAGGCGGAGCTCAGCGACGAGTCCGGAGGTGTTGGGTGTGCTGTACGTTTCTTGGCTCTCGTCAACATGCTACTCCGCTTTTATTTTCATTTTCGTATATATTTTTTTTGTTTGACTTGTCATATTGCTTGGCGTGACGGCTGTCATTGTATAAACTTTTCACTATTTCTATTATTATGGTGGTTTTTATCTAGTATTTTCTTACGTTGCTTGTGTTTTATATTATAATTCAGATTTTATATACTATTGCACTGTGGATGAGATGATATTTATAAAATATTAATATTTAAAAATTTTTGGAGGAATAGACACGTTGACGGTTTCGGTGTCATATTATTATTATTATTATCTTTAGCTTTATAATCAGTAATGAATCATACGCACTCCTTTTTACTCCCACTTCTACTAGCGAACATTTTCATTCCAAAAATTCGTTCAGAGGTAATAAGCTTAACGAAATATTTAACTTGTTTATCAATCTGACGCTATCGATGAGCTCATTAGAAATAATACAAGATTATTAATATTAAAAAATACATTTTCACACCGGCTTCTTCTTTTGCTAAGGAATATGAAAGTGTGAATTTTGTGTCAAACACGATCGTGATATACTTTTATAAGTGCAACTACATTTCGTTGGACAGTTTCAAGTGCTTTTCTTTTTTTATACATGGCATTAATTAGGTAAACACATTTTTTCACACATGAGTTTCTTGCCTATTTCTTTTTCCTTCTGCAACAAGCCTGAGTTCGACCCTCTTGCTCTTACATAACTCATTACAGAGTCCTATGCCTCATAACAGCTAAGCCCAGTGGGCAGTATGATTGCATACTACCCACGACCAAAAGATTAGACACTCCCACGCTTCACAGTAAATTCGTTAAAACCATCAAGCAGCTTCCAAAAGCTTCCAAATTGGACCTCATCAAGGTTCAACAGACACGTTCCATATATAACACCCATTATATCACAGATGTCTACAAATTACTTGTTCCATTCGCTTTAATAGCTCTTAAAATAAAACAACATGCCCTGACATCTTCATGAATATTCAATGACTTCCGCACTTGCGCTATTGGCGTATAAGGGGCGGAACATATCTGACCGAAGATGCGTCGAACGTATCTTCGGTCGCGTCTATTCCGTCAAATGAATCGGTACACATCTGACGGAAAATGCGTCGAGCGTATCTGCACACATTCGCTGAAAGCGTGGCTATTATGCACACATATAAGTTTGTTCGTGCAGGGCCGTACTCAGGGCAGCTCAATATTTTACTGTCATATTCTTTTATCTAATCATTTTTCGTGTTCCCTGATGTTATGTAGTCACTGAAGTTCTGTAGTTATTTATATTGCAATTCGAGTTTGACTATTAAAAATATGTCGGACTTCGAAGATTTTTTATAGTAGTCAACAAGCGTTATTTAAATATATATCCTATTTAGGTATGGAGGTTCAAAAATAAAAGACGATAATACGATTTGGTTACGGTTTTTCACAAAACTTATACAAATGATATAGAAGGGGTTACAGACTACAATTGCAGAGCAAGACACAAAATGTTTTCTATATAGGTATGTATGGAAATTATTCCCGTAATAATAATTTCGTAATAATAATAATCTTTATTTGCTCAAACATGTAGTATACATACATTATAGTGCATGCAATATGTTATAATTGTGTCCGTTCATACATGTTTACCATATTTCATGGCATGCAAAATCAGTTGAGTTGTATTTATATAATTCTAAGAAGATCAATCAGTAAAATTTCTTATTGTAAAGTTATAACAAATTAATTAAATGTCAATAATTACAGTAATAAAATAGCAGCAAAATTTAAAGGTCATTTAATAATAAAATGTTGTAAAAAATAAAGAAAAATGTCAATAGAAAATGAAAATGTCAATAATTCATCAAATTTACAATGTCAATCGAGCGTGTATTACATAAAATAAAGAAAAATGTCAATAGAAAATGAAATTGTCAATAATTAGTTAAATTTACAATGTCAATCGAGCGTGTAATACATAATATAAATTCATTATTAAAATACCTCTTATTTATACAGTAATAAATAACATTGGCAGAAATTAAAATTTACTGCGTTATATAGAGTCGTTTAAAAACTCTGTGACATTGTAATACGCTTTATTATGTAACAAGGCTTTTTCTTCTCTTTTGAAGGCTTCTGTGCTAAGCGTTTTCCAGCTCTTAGGCAGTTTATTATAGATAACCGGAGCCATGAAAACTGCCAAAACACACTTTTGCGCATAAGAGTTGTCCGAGCCGCATTCAGACACAATTTGCTGTTATCGCGCCTATTTCTGGGTATTACGTCTGCTAGGCTAGGAAATAAATGTGGGTTGGATTTAACAAATAAGACTATTTCTAAGATGTAAATGGATGGCATTGTGAGTATGTTAAATTGTTTAAAATATGGTTTGCAGCTATCGGTGACTTTAAGATTAAACCAGATTAGATCAATATCTAAGGCATCTTTTTGGAGCTTTGAATATTAAATCCTTGTTGGTTGAGTTGCCCCAAAATATAATTCCGAATCGGATTAGGGTTTCTACAAGCCCATAATATGCATTCAACAATGCTTCCCTGTTAATAACACGTGAGAGCATGAAAAGAGCATATGCACTGCTGCTTATTTTTTATTTAGATTATCTATGTGCGCCTTCCAATTAAGATTTTTATCTACATTTTTATCTACATTTAGTAGTACTAACTGCGTCAATTTTGTTATCATTATATAATGTCAAGATTACTACATGTCAATGTTCGTTGGCTAAAGTGCATAATTACAGTTTTATTAGCATTTATCTTGAGATTGTTGCTATTTAACGTGGACTTTGAGCACCTCATACCCAAAAATTGGCCCTCGATCCAAGCTAGCAAATATGCGTACACTCATAGCACATACTAACACTACATTATTCTACACATTTCGTTTCTGAAAAAATAAGTAGGGTCTGGCGGCCCTGGAATCTTACGATCTTAAAATCACCGATCTGGTAATGACATGGATATGGTATGTCCAATGCCTATGAATTTAGCGTGCACACCTACGAAATTAGCGTGCACACCTACGAAACGTTAGGCAAATAAAATGGCTGACATTTGGGTTGTTCTCCAGAATGTAATCGATATCGATATGGAGCCGGTTAGAGGAGAATAATACATTTTTGTAGTAAGTTAACTTTGTTAGTTTAAATCTTTTGACAGATTAAAACAAGACGAGACAACACTATGTTTGGTGGCTTTATGTCGATTTCGTATATATGTGTATAAAAAAAATCATGGCGAAATGTGGGTGTAATATTACACCTCTGCCTATCCCTCCGGGGATACAGCCGTGAGTCTATAAAAATATAAAATATAATAATATATGTGAATAATGTATTTTTTCTATATATACCTACTATTTGCCCTCTCCATTTATATTCCTTACTCAAAGGTCAAAATTCACGCGGTGCGTGGTGCGCGCGACGTCGACGGATAATCCGTTAGTACGCTCGACGTACTAACGGATTATCGGTCAGGTGTGAATGGTTGAACGTTTTTCTATACATTTGTATGTATTGGCGTTACGCGACCGATAAAACGCGACGGATCTTCCGTCAGATATGTTCCGGCCCTAAAAGCTCGTGTGTCAATTTTGTGGATTATTCAAGGGTCTAAGGTTAAATTATTACGTATAGCGTGAAATAGAAGAGGGTATATTTTTGACTGGATTTCTAGTTTTTGCACTGACGATTGACATCATCGTCATCGGCTCTGTATATAAACTGTGCCACTGCTGGGCACGGGCCTCTTCTCATCATGAGAAGGGTAAGGCCATAGTCCACCACGCTGGCCAAGTGCGGGCCAAGTTTCAGACATTCAGGTTTCCTCACGATGTTTTACTTAACCTTATCGCAAGTGATAATTAACAATTTAATTCGAAAAATCATTCGTGCGCGCCATGGATTCGAACCCGAGACCCTCTACGTACCAGTCCGGCGGTCTCTCCATTAGGCTATCACGTGCTGCTTTTTAATTTTGAAGATTGATAACCTGAACTTAATCAGCACGTTATACAGTTCTCATTCTTCTCTAGTTACTAGTTGAATTGTAATTGAAGACAGAGGTGAACATCTGCTTTTTTGAGGATGATTTAAGATGGGCGTACACACACATATACAATTAATCGTCACATTATATATGCCTACTTTTAGATGCACTGATATAATATATAACATTTTATAACACAGATTATAATGTAGGATTATAATGATAACACAGCTACGTATGAAATAAACTATGTATCTTAACTATAATGTTTACTAGGGCATGTTATGACGTGTGGGTTAGATTGAAATCAACCAAGTAGGAATCAAATTTTGTTTTATTATCAACACTAGCGTTAGGAAAAGCCCTCCCTTGCCAATGCCCTTATGGTAGCTTTCATCATCACCATCACCAGCCTTGTGTATAAACTGTCTTCCAAATTCTCTCTATGAAAAAGAAAAGGCCATAGTCGTTTACTAGTGCTACCTAGCGCTCTAGTTAGGTTTTCTGCCTTTTAATTGTTTGCCTCAGCGACATTGTCTATCATTTTGATATCCTTCGTATTACTATAATCATCATCATCAGCCTGTCCCAGTCCTCCGCTAGAAAAGGCCCCTCCAATGGTACGCTATTTTGCTCGATTTTCAGCTCTTCGTGTCCAGCCGCTGCCAGCCACTTTGCCACATCCTTAGTATAATATTTCCTTTTAATTTCTTCCCTTCTAAATAGAATTCATTGCATGTAAAAAAAAGGTTTGCAATGTAAGAAGCACTTTTCTAATACCCTTTTTCCTTCAACTGTATCCATTTTTCTATTTTAAAAAGCTGATAGTGGGAGCTAGACCGTTTGAATAATGCAGCAGGCTGGATTTAAATGCGCGGTCGTTGGATCGTATCCTTGCTTCGATGTCTGGTGGTGTTAGTAAAAACGCAATAGATGATCATTTTATTACATGGTTTTGTCTTTAAGGGTGTTTATGCCGTGGGCTGTTCAGACAATATTTGGATTCGCTATATTTCGGAAATAAAAGAAAATAATACATTACGTTAAAGTTTCTTACCGAGAACTCAACAGTCTTGCGTCGCAAAGAACAATTTGTGGATCACTCAACGTGTTGTGTTGTGTGGAAATCGAGCCCACAACACTCGGCGCAGTGTCAGATGGCAAGGCGGCCACTTAAACCACTACAACAACCGTGAAGTTCTCAATAAATCCTGACAATCCTTATGACAGCATTAAAAATGCTCCGAATTTCACCAATATGGACAAGAAACATCCTGCAAGTAAGATTTTACCCCCAAAGACGAAACGCATTACTTGCCGAGTGGTTCTATACGGCACAAAAGGCATCTAGTAATAGAAACCACTAACTGCTTACGTAACAAGAATGTGTGTTACTACAAGCTGCGTTTACATTAGAGATGAACGAGCTAAGGTGAGTGAGGTAAAGTGGCACCAAAAGTAGCAGGTTATGCTCTTCTCGACAAAATAATCAAATATTCTAAGACTACTCATCAACAGCCGTCTGACCCCAAACTAGGCAAAAGCATCAAGGCATTGATCAAATAACAGTGCTCGTAACACTTAGATTTGCTCAGGTGTATTTATATCATAACTTCCACTTTCCAACTGAAAATTCAGGGTCCTACAAAATATTTGTGATCAAAAGTTTCACTAAACACGCAAATAATTTCATCTCATACCGTTCAGCTCCGCTCATCTCTAGAGTATTAGAAACCTTAGCGGGACGTAAGAGGTCGTTTTTTACTCCGTGAAAGAGACAAATGTACATACGTCCCTATGTGGTGACAAGGACAAAATACGCTCCTTTACAAGGATAGTTAATAAGGTAATGCTCAGCTTGATGTTAATGGTGGTGTAATAATCCAGTGAACGCTTGGCACACGACGTTTCATTTTGTGTACCTACTGTAACAGACCCTTGAAGATTTGGCAGTTTTTATGTGTTTGTCATTACTACCAGGGCTAAACGATGCAACGGACATCCAAGTATCAAGCCCAGTCGAAGAAAATGAATCATTGACTTACTGCGAGTAAAACAGCGTCGGTCTCTCTTATCTACTCTGTGTTACTCGCACTCTTGTCTTGTTTTTGTTTCTCACCTCTCTTTCCCTCTTTTTTTCTTTCCTGCATCTGTTTCTCTCTTCATTTCGGTTCTCTCATTTTCGACCGATTTTTATTTTAGATAAAACATTTCTTTTAGGAAAATAACGACCTGGTTTCTTTTTGGAAGGAAATAATTAAGATTGGTCTAAATGGAAACGGGTGGCATGAGGATATAATGTATGTTTTAGCTTTCTTATAAAGTGTCCTGTTCTCTTCTTTAGAAATCCAGTTAAATTTGCTTTTCAAATTTGATTTATACAGTCATCTGTATATATAAAATCCCAGCGTTACTGACTGACAGACACGCTACAGCCGAAACTATTGGCCGCAAGTAGGTGATGTTTGGCATGTATGTTCCTTGAGGATTGTAGGGCCGCACTAAGAAATGTTTTTTGGGAATTCCTCCCTTTAGGGAGTAAAACAGGTTGTCAGATTTTGTATGAACTTTTTATTTTTTCAATGGATTTACTTCAAACTTTGTATATTGGTTCCTCAAATGATGTAAGTGAATTAGTGAACACTTGGAAAATCGTTTTGAAAATTCTCATCCTAAGGGGATAAAAAGGGGAGTCAAAATTTGTATTACACCTTTTGAATACTACATGGAATTAACTTCGTACTTTCTATATTGGATCCACAAAAGACGCTAACCAACCCAAAGACATTTCTTTTGAACATTTTCCCTAAGAGGGTAGAAAAGGGAGTCAGATTTTGTGTAAACCCTTTTATTTTCTCAATGGCATAACTTCAATCTGTATATATAAATATTTGCGTTACTGACTGTTTGACGGACACGCTAAAGCTGAAACTCTTGGGCGCAAGTAGTTTAAATGTGGCATGTATGTTCCTTGAGGAGTGTAGGGGAGTTCGTAAAAAACATTTTATCAAAGCTAAATTTACGCGAGTGAAGCAGCGGTTAAAAGCTAGTCCGTAATAAAAGATACAGTGATTGCCTAATAAAGGTTGCTCCGCACAGCATCCCGAGTTCAAACTCACGGCAGCACCACTGGCTTTTCGAAGATGAATGCGTCTAAAATTGACCATTTATTATCACTTGCCAAACGTTGAAGCATAAAATAATATTAAAGTAAAAAGACAACTGCATATTTAAGTGTTGTCAATCATGATCTCGAAAGTATGTGAAGCCTGTCAACTCGCTCCTGACTAGCGTGGTGGACTATGGCATATATCTCTTGTCATATTACGGAGAGATCTGTGCCCAGCAGTGGGATTTAGTATAAACAAGGCTGTAAACGATGATGTATGAATGTTCATAATATAAAGTTCTCCGTGATGAAGGTATTCACCCTAGCGTAGAAATAGTCTCAAACAAGATTTAGCCAATCCAGAGAGAGGTTCCGTCTTCATACCAAAGTAGTTGTAAACTTTAAGATAAAATGAACTACATAGAGGGCGTACCAATTCCCCTTTCCTGATACAAAGTCTACATACACTAACGCGACGAACGACTTACGTAACTAGCTTCATTGACGGAACTAAATTTAGTTCTAGAGGTGAACTTGAGGTAAAGCCTAATTTATTTATGCAAATACATTTTCGTATTTATCACCTAGTTCCTACCTTAGAGGTTTCATTTGTTAATGATTTACGGAAAGTGGAGTAGGTGTTGTAGTCATGGTGTAGGTATATGTATTACGTTTATTCACGCATTACTTTTTTTTTATTTAATCATTTATGCACAAACATGGTGTACATCGGTGGACATAATGCCATATGGCATTTTCTACCTGTCAACCTTAAGGTGGTGCAGAGATGAAAGTGGTAGGTGTATTTTACTGTTTACATGTAACTAATGTAAAATAATATACCTACATAATATATAATAGGGATAGAATACATACAAGATATATAGTTCTACAAATACAGACTTATACATTACTTTTTATGTTATATGCGGCAAACGAGCAGTCGGATTGCTGATGGTAAGTCGTTACCGCCGCCCATGGACACAAGTAAGACCAAAGGAGTCACAAGTGTATGCGTCTTTGGGTTGTGAAAATGAATGGAAGAGAAGCGGTATGAGGGAGAAAGAAAAAGGGATGGGACCTCTAGAACTCTTATTTTGGGAACAAAATGCAACAGTGTATTCGATATTCTATAAGAGGGTAGTAGGTACCTCACCGGTCCAACCGACTCATTAATACTGAAATCAGCAAGCCTCTACACCTATAAAATTTTTATAGAGTAGTCCAATTTTGATCATTCTTTTTTCTTTTAATCAGTAATGTGCTGAGTGCAAATAAAACGAAATATGAATGAATGAATGATAAAATGTGACTTTTTGCTCATCCTGGGCATCGAATCCAAGACTTTATAATCCGCTTAGCATGCTTTCCGTAACACGACGGTGTAATACTGTACCCAGCACATAGTTATTTTATGTATGTAACTACAGGACAAATCTAGGCTAAATTTAACTCCATGCTTGATCTAAGCATTGGCTTGGCTTATTATGGCTTACTCAATCGGCAAACAGATGTAATCTCATAAAAATATATCGTATTCAGAACTCCATATAAAACGAATAGACGAAATATATTTTTATTATCAAAACACACGTCGTGAGCATGTCAGAGCCATATGCAAATATTTCAATTCGACGTTGTTTCTGATAGATCAAATATATCTGTAACAGATGAATAGAATAGTGCACAAAATGAATTTTATGATGTTACCTGATGGATGATGAATGAACTTTGTAACTTTCGTGATTTGTAGACATACTACTCATATTTTTTTATTTATGTTTCATCTATATGAAAAAGAGTTCATCTGTATAATTATATAAAATTATATTTATAATTATTACAATTATAATTATATTATATTATCTTGCGTTGCTGGCTGACTGACAGACAAGCAACAGCCAATACTATTGAACTATTCTTGAAGAATCGTAGGTTCCATGGGTACACTTAGGAGGCTTTTCCGAAATTCCTGCAAGGTTGGACAGAATCGGTTCAGTTTAAATAAAATGTGTGGGCGTAGCTGCGGACATACTCTAGAAATTTATGTTACGGCCGTCACTGTTTCTAGAGATATGAGGCTGAAAATAACTTTGAATCTGTCTACGTAGGTATTTACTCAAATAACGCACTAACTTACTATCAATCTATATTTCGAGCTTATATTGTATTGAGACTGCCTCTGTTGTCCAGTGGATAGCGTATACGACTGCTGATCGGAGGTCCTGGGTTCGATTCTCGGGTCGGGCAAAAGTGTTACTGAGTTTTTCCGAATTCTCAGTAGCAGCACGGAGTCTGGTGATGTGCCCGGTAACGGCAAAAGGCTCGCCCCCTATTACGTGGGACCTAAAAATTCATGACGAAATGTGCGGGTAATATATTACACCTCTTCCTTCCCCTTTGGGGATACAGGCGTGAGTCTATAAAAAAAAAGAATATTGTATTGAAGTCGCTGATTGAACTTACTGAATATTCATCTCCATTCTCAAATCAAAACATCTCATCTAATATCAAATCTTTCAATTTGTAAGCCAAGAAATGTCTGTCTGCGATCGAGTTGAATCTTTTGATTACCTACATCTTTATTTTCAGTAATTCACTTTGAAAATTTGACGTTCATTCAGCTTGTGTCCTAGATGAATAAATGATATTTGACTTTGACTTTGTCGACTTTGGTACGTAACCAACGCAACTAAAATACTAGAAAATATACCTAGTAAAAGAAAAATAAGATATTCACTAGAACATTTATTCGAACTAACTTTAACTCGTATCTTTACCGGTGTATTTTGGATGACATTATAATTATAATGTGGTGCTCTTATCTTTACTCCAAAATAGAAAAATATTGCCTTGTAGTTAATTTGATACCCTATTCCAACTATTCGGAGTTTTGATTTTTGCGTAGAGGCCTGTAACCAGCACTAGGACAGTCAATACGAGTATACAGGGTTGTTATATCAAATATATTTGTAACTAGCTTTTGCCCGCGGCTTCGTGCGCGTTATATTCAGGATTACTCAAATATCTTTTATTGTACGGATACTTTAATATGTATGACGTGACATTACTGACAGATATACGATAGCACTGCTTTCTACTTCTTTCTTACTGCCAACAGTTGGAATTGTGCCCTACAAACTTTGACCCTTCCTACAAGCCCTCCCAGGTTATTTTTTGCAATATTGGTAGCCTGTGTGGTCAAATCTATTTATTTCTAAATTAAATTTCAACGAAATCAGTTCAGACGTTTTAGCGTAAAAACGGAACATATCTACATACGTTATAATATTAGTAGGGATGTATTATTTAACAAAAATATAAGCTTCTGCACTTGTCTATATAAAGTTTATCAGTGCCAAATATTGTACTCCCCGTCCGCGTTATTTCCGTAAAAAGATGTACAAAGTTTTTGATTCAAGTATTAATAAAAATATAGATGAGCCAAAATACGTAGAATAACGAACCCAACATAAATAAAGGACTCACAATAGTTCCTTTGTTAGTCTCAACTTACGAAGATTAGTTATTATATTATACTTGAAGTTTGGTTTATTTGTGTTCATCATTAGGCTATGTAGTATATGCAGACAGACAGTCGTAGTTGTCAAAAGAGTCGTAATGATCTAGTTGTCAAATAAAGAATGAATATTATTTACTTTGATTTATTTATAAATATATACGCAATCCACAGTCTAACGCAATAGCGTTAGACTGTGGATTGCGTATACGTCTGCTGATCAGGAGGTCCCAGGTCCGATTACCATGTCAGGCAAGTGTTACTGGGTTTTTCCGACTTCTTAGTAGCAGCCTGGGAAATGGCCCGGTAACGGCAACAGGCCTCTATTACATGGGACTAACAAATTCATAGCCTGGCGAAATCTGGGAGTAACATTACACCTCTGCCTACTCCTCGAGGGATATAGGCGTGAGTCTATAAAAAATGCGCTAGATTTTCTAGGCAGTGAACTGATGGAGTAAACGTTCGCACCTAAATGTTTAGGAATGTATGACAATATGAGCTTACGCTCTATTTCCTTACTCTTACAGTCCGATAGTGTGACAAATGGGAGAGATCTATACTTCCATTCCAAGCAACTGCACCGACTAAAATTGGTTGTACAGAAGGAAACTCGATCAAGATTTTTTTATTCCAATCTAACCAATTGGTTGATAATACTTCATTTTGGGTGAAATATTACAAATGGACCTGAACTTCATCATCTCAGTCGAAAGTCTTCCATTGCTGGACATAGGCCACTTTCAAGATACCCGCATCCATCCGCGATTTTGAGCCACCCGCATCCATCAGCTGCCCGCGATCTTAATAAGATCGTAGGACTAAATGATAAAATAACTAGATGAGCCCGCGGTTACACCCGCGATATTTAGGGCTGTTGCTCCGCTCCTGAGGCTTATAGCGTGATGTTATATAGCCTATAGTCTGCCCCGATAAATGGGCTAACTAACAATGCAAGTTTTTTTTAATCGGACCTGTCCCTGAGATTAGCGCGTTCAAGCAAACAAACAAGCTTTATAATATTAGAATAGATTATTACTTACACTCAAACAATACCTATTTACAGACCTTACTAAACAGCCTATAAATACTAAGTTACACTATACATCTATAGTCCATAATATCACAATTACGTCACAATTTAACATCTAACCACAAAGCCACATAACTATAAATACATATTTGCAAACAAACCTTCATTAGCCTCCATCGAAAACAACTTCAGTCGAACTTTATTTATATAAATAGAATCAGTTCATCTGTCTGTTCTAAATGTGTTTCGCCTGATACGTTTATTTGTACAAGCACTCTACATTTTTCTGTAGTAGTAAATATGGAGGTTATTTTTGCCAATAGGTTAGTATTTTTAGTCTATGAACAAAAATACTAACCTATTGGCAAAAAATCATATAATCAAAGTATTTAAGGAGAACTTATGACTGAATATGCGATATATAAAATACTGGCTTCTGCCGCGACTTCGACTGCGTGGAATAGTTAACTTGGGCCAACGCTAACTTTAACCCGCAAGTTAGTTTACGTAGAAGGGAAAAATATGTTTAAGTAATACATAATTATGTCCTCGTGACTGTCCGCCGGTCTAGCTCATCATAAATGCGCCCGCAGTACTTGATCATTATTTCAAAATTGCGATATCTACTAAGACATTCATTAAAACCAAATGATGTAAAGGGCAATTTTGTTTAAATTAAGCGCTTGTTACATTTATTTGGACAATGATCAATATCATGTTTATTAAAAAACCTTCGCAAATAATGCATCATTTTAGAACAAATTTACTTATCATAAAGAAGGTTATAGAAATAGCGGCGATAGCCCAGTAGTGTACGTAGCAGACTGCCGAGACGATGGTCTCGGGTTCGACCCCCAGTTACCCAGAGCACACACCTCTGACTCTTTTCGAAGTTATTATCGCTCGCATCAGTGTTCCCGGTTGATGACAATAGGCTCGCCCCCTATAACATAGGGACCGAAATATAACTGGCGAAGTGTGGGTGTGTAATACACCTCTGTCCACCCCTTCGGGGATAAAGGCGTGAAGTTATGTTATGTTTATTAAAATTCCTCATTAGTGTTCCGCTCCCATTTTTCTAAGCGTGATGATAATAGCCTATTGCCTTTCTCGATAAATGGGCTTTCTCACAGTTAAAGAATTTTCAAATCGGCCAGTAGTTCCTGAGACTAGCGCGTTCAAACCATCAAACCCTCCAGCTTTATTATATTAGTATATGCTATATGCATTTAAGCGTACAATATAGAGATCAAAGGTAAATTGATTGTACTTATGAAAAATGATACGAATTACTTGAAGGCAATACCAAAGTGGCTGTTTATGAAAATACATGCCAGAAGTATGCACTATATTGATCACAAATGGTAAAGCGCAGGAATGACGACAAATGTTGTAAAATTGCATAGAAATCATCAATCTCCCTTTTTATGATTTAAATGTTTGTAGGGTTGCACCCAAGTCTATCGTCGTAGGCTTTCTAGTCAAACTGCATTAGTAGAATTTATTAAACTTAGCTCCTAATAATTGTAATTAGTGCCAATTACTTCCACAAACAGTCGCTTTTTACGTTAGTACCTTGTTACTTGTAAATCAATTCATATAAGTAATTGTTTAGCAACATACTCTGTTATTTCTGATTACGAAACGACGTATTAAACTAAGATTTTACAGGGTAAAGGCATAATTATCCCTCGTACATCCATATGAACTATGTATACATAATAAATTATCGAAAAACATGTAAAATAAACTAATATAAATCCTCAGAGCATACCTGTCTGATTTTCTTTTAAAAGGTAAAAGCTACGGATTAAAGTAATCCGCCTAATTATTTACTAAGCCGATAAGTCCAACTTTTTTGACAATTGATCCAATCTTGTGACTATATTATATTACACTTTGTAGAAGTTAATCCGGCTATTTATAGAGCCTCCCCACTCGTTGGGCGAATATTATATTATCGCGCGCCGGAAGTAAGTTCAGCAAGGTCAGGTCGCCGCCCGCCTTACTTCTAGAGCGGGCAGTTCAATCGTTGGGCGGGCGCGAGCTTAAAGCAAGTAATGTTTGTAGGCCTAGATTGCGATTAGATTGGTAGTAATTTAGGATAGTTTGGATTTATGTTGACTTTATTGGAGCTGCAACGGAAAGGCTAGGGTAATTTATTGTTCAATATTTGTGATGTTATGTGGACGTTATACGGTTGTAATGGTGTTGTAAAATGTTGCTTAGCTAGCCCTATATAGTTATTCGTCACGACATGTATATAGGTGATTCAATGCACGGATGGCACCATATTAAGTGTCGTGCGTTCGTTTAGTTCATTTTCCATATTGAATAAACAAATCTTGTCTTCAAATACACTTTTAAATTCAAGTATTCAATTTTTGCCTACAAATGACGAAACACGTTTTTTTTGCTGACTAATTCTTTCTGTATATTTTTTAATTTATTCGCAAAGTGGGTGTTCATTGTGTCCGTAAGTTGTATGTCTGTAAAGTTCCCCGCGACACAGGATTTAATCCTAATGCGGGAGTTGTCTTTTTAAAGAGAAAGAGAGAGAGAGAGAGAGAGAAAGTGGACCAACGAAAGATATCATGATGATAATGATGATCGTTTACTACTCTTTTTCTCGTAACACGTAGTAGTAATAGTGCAGTATTATTGCACTATTCAGAGCCTATTCAGAGTCATATATATCTACTAAAATGCCCAAAAATATTAATTTGTAAATTAGAATCTTGATAGTCCGCCATTCTCTATAATTTATGCCGCTCTCGTATCATAACAGCTTATGTGTTAGATTAGAAGTATCGACACTCACCGGAACGTACCCGTTTCATTGCCCATCGCACTACATCATCGGGAAGATGTATCGCTCTGGGAGTAAGAGACCGTTACTGATACAAATAAATAACCAAGAATATGAACTATATTATACTATGTGCGCTGTAGCATCGTGCGGGTGGCAGATTCAGTAAAGTTTCATTTCACTTTTGAAATTTGCCGCGATTTACAAATTATGTATTATTATTACTTAGTATTTCAGTTTTACCACATTCGCAATATTTTAAATCATTTATAACTGTGGTATATTAAATTATACCCAACCAGAATGTTCTAGTCTACAAATAAAATCGAATGGAAAGGAAAATTAAGCAAAGTGTTATGCATATAACATAATACCATAGACGTAATTAGTGATGGGATGTACTACTACGATATATATTCGATGTTTTTATAATAAAAAAACGTATATTGGGCGTACTTCGAATCGTATTATAAAAGTCTATAATTATATTAATGAAACAACATACATACATACATAGACTCACGCCTGTTTCCCGGAGGGGTAGGCAGAGACTACGAAACGCCATTTGCAACGATCCTGACATATCTCTCTTGCTTCATTCACTCCCATCAGATTTCTCATGCATGCTCTTCTTTTCAGGGTACTTCTAACCTGCCCTGTTTTTAGGATGTAATGAAACAACAGAACATATATATAGAATAGATTTCATTCGTTAAACTTATATCAGAGTCAGCAACATCTGAATTGTCACTAAATTCATCATCTGTATCTGTGACGGATATTATCAAGGATGACTCCATTATATTGTCAATGTGGATGTCACGATCCCAATCAGACATAATGTCCCTCTTTGTTTTATTCACAACCTTTGACCAGTCTTCAGGTTGGACATTGTTGACGGCCGCTTGCAATAGGACCAACATTTTATTTGCTGTAAATGGCGGCGAAGTATTATTTCTTGCGGCGTGACCTTTCATTTGGTCCCAAATCATCTCAATAGCATTATACTGGCAATGGTAGGGTGGTAGTCGAAGGACCTGGTGGCCTTTTTCTTTTGCCATTTCGTCCAGACCATAGGTAGGAGTTGGTGGCTTATGACGCCGTACTAAGGCAATAATTATTAAATAGACCTATGGACCAATCCTTAAATGTTTTCGTAGTTCATCTCCTCATGATACTCTGTAGTTTTGCTTTACTTAAAAGCTAGCAAACAATTAGGGACGAATCCACTTGCTGTATCTGCGTGACAAATAATAAGGCGTTCGCCTTTGCCCTCAGGCACTTTGGCGCACGATTGTGCTGTATCGTCCGTCCAACTTTTACCCGCTGTGTGGTTGGAGTTTAGCCACGTTTCATCCAAAAATACAACTTTGCTCCAGTCACTTATGTTTATGCTGTGAGTATCGATAGATCGATAAAAATGAGTTACATAACGTCACATCCCTAGTCATGTGGTACTGACGGATGTCAACCTCATATAAGCAACTATCATCCGCACGATGCCACAGCGCACAGGGTATAAACCCTTTTATTTCACGGAAATGTTTTTACAGAAATAAGTTTCCGAAAATGTAAGCATCGAAACAAATAGTTTAAGCGTCTGATAGTTTCCTTTGCCTTATGTATCATCATCATCATCATCAGCCTTTAACAGTCCACTGCTGGACTAGGCCTCTCCTTTCAAAGGAGGAATTGGCCTACTATACCACGCTGGCCAAACGGGTTGGTATAGGGTTTGTATCAAGTTTTCCTTCTCTTACAGTGATGTTCTCTGCATAATATGCTCTCTCTGTCGGCTCTTACGACACCCATGGGATGATATGGGGTGGTGACGTTCCGTATTTTTAATCCGTCACCACACGGAAAGGAGCCTTATGTATGCTTGTGGTAAATGTATCTAAATAGTTTTTCTTTTGCGTAAATGTATAGTATATATGTGCTTTATTGAGAATGACACTTATTTATTTTTTATTTGTGATCATATTCTATACAGATAATGAAAAACTAGGTTTGAGGCACCTGGTTTTAGCTGTTAGGGGGCAAAATGGGCTCATCATCATCGTCAGCCATGTATATAAACTGTCCCACTGCTAGGCACGGGCCTCTTCTCACTATGAGAAATGTAAGGCCATACCTAGTCCACCTCGCTGGCCTAGTGCGGGTATATAGACTTCACATGTCTTTCGAGAACATTATGGAGAACTTTGAATGGTTTCCTTCATCGCGTAGTAAGCGATCATTAACAATTTAATACGTACTTAAGGCGCTGTTATACCTCAGAAGCCGTGAAACACCTAATTTTTCGTCGCGCATCTAGCCATAACGGTACATATTACAAACTAGCAAAAATTAGAGCTTAAAGTCAAAAGTCTGAACAAAAGACTTTTGAAAGAATTTTTCATGTACGTAAAATAGAATCACGGTAAAAAAATCACAAAGTCGAGGCAGAAAATAATCTTTCGTCTCACTGTTTGCAATATTTTGATCGTAAGCTGTCATATTTTTTTTGATAATAGTGTAGGAAATCTAATGAACTAAAGAATTATCCTATTTATTTTCATATTATACGTGTATATTTTGTAAAATTAAATAAAATCTGCCAAACGTCTATGATTTTGACGCTCGGTAGATCCCATCAATATCAAACGCTTCAGCAATTTAAACCTTATTAGCATAAGCGGTGTACTGAGTGTCAGTTGCTAGTTTACGCCCCGCCCAGACCTCATCATTCGGCTATGAGCCCTGTGAGAGATAGGTCATGTCGCTTGCGTCTCCACTGCACGAAATTTTACGTAAACCTGTTTGTTATTATAATACGCCGATTTGAGTTCGTAATTTCATGTTTTATGTTATAGACTGAATACTTTGAATCAAATAGGCTTTTCATGTAACTATGGGCACATATAATTAGGACCTAAGTTTATACTCTTGTTGCGTTTAATGTGTTATTGTTGCTGTGCTTATAAATATATAATTAGAAGAATAAAATATGGACAATTAGAGAAATGAAGTTCTACGAAGGATTTGTACAAGAAAGCGTCGTAATAAAATAGAAATTCATCCATGGCCAAGTGATTATGAAATATGTAACATTTTTACACAAATTATTTTCATGAGAGTCTTTTATAACTAACTATGTTACTTATATATTATCGATTATGCATAATATAATTATATAAATTATTCTGACAATACATAGCTGCCACAGTTTTCAATTTTTGAAAGAGTAATAACATAAAATCGAATCATTTTATGCACCTATATTTCAAATTCATTAGCTTGTCAGAGCGCCTGGAGCGCTAAGATGCCGCCACGGCGAACAATAATGATGACAGCGCTAATATGGCGCTCCGCAATCCGCACACAAGTGGTAACGAATGTTGTATTATTGTGTTTTGAACATAAACCTTTTTAGGTACATCGGGTAAAACTTTGATTATTCATAAACTATTAGGTATGTCTCAGTACATCTAATATCTTTTTAATTTCTAAAATCAATCATTTATAAGTAAGAAGGTGACTTCTCTGTTTGCTATAACACAAGATATAGTATTTTTTAAATAATAAAGTACGTAACTAATTATCATTATTGTAATTACAGTGAAGTTAAAGATAACAGTTCTGCAACGTCTTACACACATTTGACTTCAGTAATTCCTAACACGATCTGTTCAAGAGCTAGCCAAGAAATGCCAAACAATTTTTTTAACAAATTTGACTCAAATTCCGTAGTGATAAGCAAAAATTACAAGAGGGATAGCAGTGACTGGTACGAATTGCGTAAAAATATGTTGACAGATTGAAATTTTTGTATAGTGGTAAAAAGAAGAGATAAAAGCAGTAAAGCCAACTTAGTAAAAAATATTTTGTACAAATAAAATATTTGCAATGTAAAATCAGTTGCGCATGGAATCTAAAATGAACAACTGGCTTTGCAACAACTGGCGAAGCAAGAAAATGCAACAATCGAGCCTTGTGGATTATTCGATTATTGGTGCAACGCCAGATGGATTAATAGGTCCAAACACGATTGTGGAAATTTAATGTTCTAAAGTTGCCTAAAAAAATGTTCTGGAGAATAGTATAAGAGCAAATAAAATACAAATATGGAAACATGATAAAAAAGTTAACTGACTAGTCTAAACAAATATTGTAATTGTTATTACCAAATTCAGGGGCAACGCCACGTTACACGCAAACAAAAGTGTTTATTTGCTGTGTGGAGTGGCGAAAGTATACCACTAAAAATAGAAATTATAGAAAGAGATTTCTGGGAGAAGCTTGTGGCGTTTTATATGAATTGGCAGTTGCCTGAAATTGTTGATTCTCGTCAAGCTCAAGGGATGGCATTGCGAGATCACGGAGAGGAAAATGTTTCATCAGTGCTTGAAATTTCTACAATACCAAGCCGTAAAAGGAAAGTAAATGAAACTCTGCCTCGTGAACAACAGCAAATAATAAGTCTTATCACCTCACACACTGCCTTTAACATTCGATGAGAATAAAGAAAACCTGCCGGGTTATAGCACACAGCTAACTTTTGATGAGCTGTAAACTCTGTATTTCGTTAATAAATTATAAATGAATATAAATAAATATCTTTTAATATTTATTTTCTTTGAAATAATACATATTTGAAGCGAAAGAATTTTTTTATATTTTTCCATACAAACATGTATGACGAGAGCAAACGAAAAAGCAGTAACTCAAATTCTAATTCTATAATTTTGTAAGCGACATAGCAGTATCTCATAAATAAGGTATATCCACATATATTTTTGATATTTCATCTATTTTGAAAAATAATAATGGGTTGGGTTTCGAAACGAGTCGCCTGAATTTGAGGGTATTGGTAGTGCAGGGGGCTTAAGGTAGTTCGTTTTAATCCCCTAAAAGTAATTTTGGCTGCCGGAGTTGCGTCTAAATATTTTAAACAATTTCCAAAATTTCATAAATACTTCGGCAATTATGCAAAACGGAACATAGTTTTTATACTTTAGTACAGTTTTACAAATGTAATTTTTAGGTTTTATGTGAAAAACGTGAAACGAAACGCAAAACTGCCATCTTGGAATGATCATATTAACAGCTAATGTCAAATTTGTGCGTCATTGCTTTCCAGTGCCTTGGGTTAGGTGCGACTGTAATAAGTAAATAAATAGGTTATGTTAGGTTCTCTTTTGACCCTTAATCCGAAAATAGGAGCCCTTCGCAGGGCTCCGACAACTTTAGTTTATTAAACTAGTGTGATTAATGTGGAAGTTGGCAGTGCCATACACACCGATGTTTGGAGATTTTTTTTTTCAGAGGAAACCAAGTATTTCCGGCAAGTGAAAATGGTGAGGGGGGTTTCAAGACCTCCCCTGCTCCCTCTCCAATTACTCACAACCCCTAAAAACGGCGACGTATTTCGATACCTTTGCCATAATAATTATACCTATAATAACAATAAACATCCATAAATAAATAAAAGAAATCAACTTTTACTAAACTTCAATTATCTCGTAACTCGCTTTAGTTGAGATACGGCTTTTGCGCTTAGTAGAGCAGTATTGTGTTTTTTAGGGTACCGTAGCCAAAAATTGTAAAAACGGAACCCTTATAGATTCGCAATGTCTGTCTGTCTGTCCGCCCGTATGTCACAGCCAATTTATTGCAAAACAGATTTGAAAACTTTCAGGAATGGAATTAGATGTAGGTATTCTATGAACTGCTTCACTATTTTTATACAAAAACAAAACAAACATAATAATGGCCTCTCCATACATGGAACTGACTTAATTATTTTTATCATCTTACGGCACGTAGGTATTTACCCACTTTCGTCAACATTTAATACCTATAACGTCTAATGTAAACCAGTTTTGCTCATGGCTGCACTGAGAACAAAAATTGCGCTATGCCTATATTGTACAAACAGATTGATGTATGTAATATAAATTTTAATATCAGTATCTCAATTCAATATGCTAAAACGTTTTGCTTGCGATTTTGAAATATTGGAATACGGATGTCGCCAGAATACGGCCGCACGCGACGAGAATGAAGGGGGGCGCCCCGCAGTAGACGGAGCTAAGCTCCCTTCACCTCCCCTGCTTCACCCCCTCATTTACCAAAACAGTCGCTTAGGACAGCGCCTTAACTCCGAAAAGTCATTGGTACGCGCCGTGGATTCGAAACCGGGCCCTCTGCGTAACAGTCTGTCGGTCTTTCCACTAGGCTATCGCTGCCTGCTAATAACAGAATTTTTTGGTGTATGTAATTATTCATACTTCACATATATTAAATAAACATAATAACAGAGACACATTTTACAGCACCTTTCAACATATTTTCTTTTTAAAATACTCCGGCATGAAATACGCTGGTCCAAAAGCATTATAAGAAAATGTGAATTCTAACTTACTACGAAAACATGCAAAACAGAAATGCAGAGGGCTTTTCCAAGTGTTTAAACCGCAGTAAAATAACTACTGCAGTATGGCAACCACGTTTTCTTCACTGCACTCCGAACGTGCTCCGGGAAGAAAATATTTAGTTTATATTTATTTAATATAACGTTTCAGTTCACATTTTGTTAAAGAAGAACTTCTCGCTTTTGTTTAAAAACAATACTTGGCTTTTCAGAAGAACATTATGAGAAATAATAACGTATGTTTTGTCCAACAAAATTTAGAGGAAAGGAAGAAATAAATACTTTTATTTAACGATACAGTACACACATTATATAATAAAAATTGGGCAAGCGCAAGTCGAACTCGCGCACCAAGGGTTCCGTACCTACCATCATCTTTTAAAGAAAATCACGTTTGTTGTATGTATACTTAAATATGTTTTAAGTTTCTACCTGTTTATAAAGATCGAGTAACAAATTGCTTAAAAATTACGTCTGTTGTAAGGGAGCCCCCTTTATTATTATATTCTGTGAAAATTTTAAGCGTCTACCTGTTACCGTTAGTAATTTTGAGCATAAATTTCGAAAAAAACACGTTTTTTTATGGGACTCTCCGTAATATTTTAATTTTTTTTTGTTATAGCGGCATCCGAAATACATAATTTGTGAAAATTTCAGCTTTCTGGGTATCACGGCTTATGAGATACAGCCTGGTGATAGACAGACAGAGAGACAGACGGAAAGACAGCGGAAGCTTAGTAATAGGGTTCCTTTTTTACCTTTACCCTAAAAATTTAAGCATATAAAAAGCACCGATATTTACTATGTGCCTTGCAGAAGCGCTTGCCAGCCACAGCAATTTTGTATTAAATTCCAAATAATTACATACACATTTAACAATACATGTACAGGTTTATTATTTTTATTAACTCCTTTTCTTAGCTTTTCACTTTAATGTATGAAACGACTCCTTGTACCTTCGTTTATCTGATTACACATCATTATTCTCATAATCCCATTTCGTAGAACATTCCGGATTCAGGTTGTGACGCTATTTCAGAGGGCCGTCTTGGTTCAAACTTTGAGAGGATATTAAAATATATAATAATATCGCGTCTTTATGGTGGCATAACCAGGTATACGTTTGACGCATTACGAGGGTCATGTCAAATTCTATGGTGGGTTCTAGTAACGTAATTTTATTAGTTATTGTCTAGAATTACCGTAGCCAGGCAGGAAGGTGTATCAGAAGTGCGCAGTGGAAGATGTAATACATCTACCTGACCACGATAGACAATGATCCAGACACAATGCACTGCGTTGCGCAGCGATGAATTGAAATCAATCAATATCAATATTGTGTTTCACTTACCCGCTATCCTTGCTGATGTCAGGCTTGAGCTAAATTAGACACATTCATACAAGTATATTGGCCAAAATAAATGAATGAAGTATCTTATACTTAGCTATTAAGCTTCAAACGCGACGTTTTCAGGACACGTTGGCACGTGGAAGTCGATACCAGATTCACAGTTTTCACAAATGTCAATCAATAGTTCACAATCAATTTTATCACAATTTACCGTTGCCAGCACTAGATCAGGCGGCATTCAAGGCGGTTTACTCTATTTAGTTCAATTAATCAATTCACACGAAATGCAAAAAGGTGTGCTCACAATAACTTTTCACAAAATGTTCAGTATGTCACAAACCGTGCCGGGAGTCAAAAGGGCGGCAATTTAATAGATTTCACAACTATTCGCGTAGCTACAATGATGTGCTTTTCAAAAGGCGAACAATTATTTTACGTACGAGACGTCAACTCACAACGTGGTACCTAATTTCTCAAC
The DNA here is from genome assembly GCA_944739405.2 of Euclidia mi. NCBI lineage: Eukaryota > Metazoa > Arthropoda > Insecta > Lepidoptera > Erebidae > Euclidia > Euclidia mi. Next base: position 46,747,519 of record OX123201.2, read on the forward strand.
GGGAAGCGACCGAAGTGACAGTTCAGTGTGACCATTGTCAGAAATTTTCAATAGACTAAACAAAATGTTACTCAATCGATCTAATCGATTTGACTTATAATAAAAACTAATTCTATTTCAAACATCCACCCGCCCCGGACCGGCCTACCGGTCCGCTAATCGGTTGGTAGACGTGACAATGTTGCAACCGCTCTCCTCAGAATCGAACCGTCCACCAAGACCTCAGCAAATCGGGGAACTCCATCAGCCCCAGTTACCAAATGAAGGATGCGCCCCCTGCGCCATCTGAGTGGCGGAAGGTTAGCCTCCTTGATCAAAACGAGGTCACCAATCTTGGGTGGATCGGTCTTGTCGGTCCACTTAACGCGTTGCTGGAGTATGTGCAAATATTCCAAGTTCCAGCGTTTCCAAAAGCTCTGAGTAATCTGGCGTACCAATTCAAAACGCGAGAGACGACCAGGTCTCGTATCAATATAGGGGTACTCAGGCAAGGCGACAAGTGGGCGACCAATCAAAAAATGGCCCGGCGTAAGGGCCTCCAAATCATTCGGATCTGAGGAGATCGGGCACAATGGCCGAGAGTTCAAAACGGCCTCAATCTTACAAAACACAGTTGCGAGTTCCTCAAATGTAAGGACAGATTCACCGAGTGTCCTGCGCAAGTGTGTTTTGGCCGATTTTACGGCGGCTTCAAATATACCACCCCAGTGTGGACAATTTGGTGGGGAAAACAACCAATTTATCCCACGTCGGGCAAGCCTATCACCTATATCAGCCTTGTTGGTTTCAAGAAAATTAACAACATCATTCAAATAATTATAGGTGCCCTTGAAGTTAGTGCCGCAGTCAGAACGGATCAAGGAAGGCAGCCCTCTGCGGGATACAAATCTGTCAAATGTGGCTACAAACGCCTCGGTCGTAAGCGAGGAGACCAGTTCCAAATGTACGGCCTTTGTGGAAAGACAAACAAAAACACACAAGTAGGCCTTAACAGTCTTGCTGTTTCGAAGTGTCGACGTTTTCACCAAGAAGGGACCAGCGAAGTCCGTGCCACCACCGTCAAACGTCCTGCTCTCAGTTACGCGATCTGCCGGTAAGTCTCCCATCAAGGGCTGCATGGTAGAAGCCTTGAGCTTATAGCAAGGGATGCAGCGAAAGACTACACTCCGAATAATTCTTCGGGCAGACAAGATCCAAAACTCGCGTTGCAAAATGGCCAAGAGCGCATTACAACCAGCATGCGAATTTTTAAGGTGACGGTCAGTTACCAACAAGCGTACCAAATGACCGTCCTTAGGTAACAAAAGGGGGTGACGTGCTCCGTAAGGGAGGTTGGCGTTCTTGAGACGCCCTCCAACGCGCAAGAGACCCGTATCGTCCAAAAAGGGGTTCAATTTAGAGACAGCTCCCGACAATTTCGATTTCCCCGACTTGAGGATAGCAATCTCCCTTTCAAAATGCGCCAATTGCACAGAACGAACCCAAAAGGTGAGCGACTCCTGTCGTTCCTGTGGTGAGAGAAACGGTGTCAGTCGTTTCTGTTGTGGGTGCCTAAAGTTAAAAACAAAACGCTTTATCCAAGCAGTAACACCTAACAACTTGTCGAGGGAGCTGTAACGATTCAACAGGAAATCGGAGTCGAAGGCGCATTCTACCTTCTCAAGAGCGAGTGTTCGTAGACCCGGCAAATTAGAAGTATTCAAAACTGGCGTTCGAGGCCAATCAGTTTCTGGTCGACTCAACCATTACGGACCCCACCACAGCGAATGACCTATCAAACTAGGCGTCAAGCATCCGCGCGAGGCACAATCAGCGGGGTTGAGCTCACCTGGCACGTGTCTCCAAACAAGCTTGACTTCGGATTTCTGGATTTGGGAAACGCGATTAGCAACAAATACCTCCAAGGTGTGGACAGAAGCCTTCAACCAACAAAGAACAATTTGTCTGTCTGTCCAGGCGTAGGTCCCATTAATACAAATGCTTTTACCCAAAGTGTTAGACACGTGGTTCAATAAGCGTACAAGTAGAGCTGCTCCCGAGAGCTCCAATTTTGGAATGGTCAGAGATGTCCGAAGGGGTGCCACCTTGCTCTTTGCCATGATCAGGGAAACTCTCACCTGACCTGAGGCACTGACTGTGCGCAAGTACACCACAGCCGCGTGACCACGTTCCGAGGCATCACAAAACCCGTGAAGGGTGGCCTTGTACTTCCCGGGAGGAAGGATGGGACGAGGCAAGGAGATCTCATTGACGGCAGGAAGCGAGGATACAAAAGAGGTCCATTCCTCAACAAGAGTGCCGTGCAGAGGTTCGTCCCAGGTCAATCCTGCTGTCCAAAGCTTCTGCAAGAAGCATTTTGCCCAAAATATAATTGGACAGATCCAACCGTTCGGATCAAAGGTTCTGGCGACAGTAGACAATACGAGACGTTTAGTCCAAGAACACGGCAATTTCAAGTCTACTTTATATGTAAAGATGTCTTGGACTGGTCTGTACTGAACGCCGAGAACAGCCATCATGGCGGGGTTGTCAACAATCTCAAACAAATGTGGATCCTGCTGATGATCCTCTGGCAAGCCTTCCAAAAGCGCTGGTGAGTTGGAAATCCATTTGCGCAACTCATAACCAGCGGAGGCCAAAATACCTATCAATTCGTCCCGCAGGAGGATCGCCTCGTCCGCTGTGGAGGCGCCCGAGCAAATGTCATCGACGTAAATATCGTCTTTCAAGATGGCGGAGGCTCTTGGGAAGCGTAAGCCTTCGCGGTCTGCGAGCTCCCAAAGAGAACGTATTGCCAAATAGGGGCTCGACCTTAACCCGTACGTATTGGTATTGAGCTCGTAGACGACCATGGGATCACGAGGAGACTCTCTCCAAAGGATCAGTTGGAAGCGACGGTCATCAGGGTGGATAATCGTCTGCCTGAACATCATTTTTATGTTGGCCACGAAGACAACCTGATGTCGTCGGAAGCTGGTGATGACGTCACAAAGGTCCTTGACTAACTTGGGACCAGAATGCAAGCACTGGTTCAAGGATACGCCTGTTGAAGTCTGCGCAGAACCATCAAACACTGTGCGCAGCTTGCCAGTCATCGACTGGCAAGCTGCGCACAGTGTATCATGCATATTGCATATTGTGCATCATGCGGTATTGAAGCCATCGGCTTCAATACCGCATGATGCGGGAGAAAGTAATGCTCCACCGAACGCCAATCCAAATTTGACACAGACATGTGTCCCAACTGTTCATATTCCCTCATGAACTCAATGTACTTCTGTCTGAGCTCCGGATCACGACCCATGCGGCGCTCCATGGCCAACAACCTCTTTTCGGCTAAAGGTCGTGACTCACCAAGCGGAGGCCGAACAGACAGGAAGGGTAGCCTCGTAATAATCCGACCAGAACGGAGTCGACCAGTGTTGTTCTGGAAGAACAGCTCGCACTCCTCATGTTCTGGATTCAAACGGGCAGCTTGAGGGGGCTTCTCTATCTCCCAAAACCTCTGAACCGCATCAGAGAGAGCAGAGCCTACAGCCAACAAATTATCAAGTTTGGGTGGAGGGGGGTCCCTAGGTACAGGTCCCATCAAAGCAAATCCAAACATGGTCGGGATGGCAGTCAAACCATTTGGCACCAAGACCCGTTTCCCACCAATCAAAATTCCACCGAGGACATCAGAGCCAATCAACAAGTCGATTTGTCCCGGTGTGTCAAATTTGGGGTCTGCCAGTTCCAATCCCGATGTCAAATTCACCACAGCAGCGGGTAGCTGTTTCTGTGGGTGCATGCCCAAAATATTCTTCAGCACAATTCATTCAACAGGGCCAAACAAAACCTTGACTTGCCCTTCAACATTAGAGGCTACGTCCCCTATGCCCCGTATACAATTTGGAAAAGAACCCATATTTAATTTAACCTGCCCTACCAAATAAGTGGAAACAATGCAACCTTGTGAACCTGTGTCCAATATAGCACGGACAACAACAGAGGTCCCCGTGGGTCCCCAGACCCTAACAGCAACCGTTGGTAGGATAACGGTCTCAATGGGGGAGGTTGGCGTTATAGGGCAGGGGTCAATGACCTATTGTTGCCTGGGCGGCGACCGTTGGCCAGGACCAGGCAAATCAAAATGGGGGTGCGGCTTGAAGTCCTCAAGGGCGCGATGACTCGATCCGCGCGCCATCTGTGGGGGGTCATAGTGACGCACCCGCCCAAAACGAGGTGGGCGCGAGTCAAGGCGGGGACGCTCCGCCAAAGGAGGGGAATACCTGGGGCAGCAGTCATGGTGCTGGTGACGCTGAACAGCACATTCAGGTGCGCGAGAGAGAGGAGGCGTGCGCACGCTACGGTTCTCCAAGCGGGGTGAGCGGCGATCAATTAAGCGAGGCGACTCTCGGCTACGCGCCGGTGAGCCTCGGCTGCCACCTTCAAAACACCCGCCCGTGCGCGGCGTCGGCTGGTAAGACAAGCGGCCTACCTCTCTGGCATTCATGCAGAGAATGTCCAAATGCTGTCCTCCACAGTGAGGACAGGGGCGAGAATTTGGGCAGTCTCGCTGGTAGTGGGACCCCAAACAAGAGAAGCAAAGGCGGCGGGCATTCGCGATGCGCCTACGAGAGGCGACATGTAGGTCCAAGAATGCCCTACAACTGGCCGTTCTGTGCCCCGTGACCTTGCAGTAGGAGCACTCCGCTGGGCTCTGCGTGACCGCAAAGCGAGGAGGGCGCCGGTCGACATTGGCTCGGGTGTGACCGCGAGCCTGCTCCTTGACCTAGGGCGGCTGCGACTTAGCCGGCGTGTCACCACCGGAGTTGTCCAAGACCCGGCACTCATCCTCCAGGAACTTCTCCAGGTCAGCAAAGGGGGGCAGATGGGTCGCGCTATCCCCACCAAAGCGCTGTTCAAAACGCGACCTCAGGTCGGCAGGCAGCTTCTTCAGCACAATGTGCACCAATAGATAGGACCATTGGTCCACGGGCAGGTCAAGGCACTTAAGTGCGTTGATGGCCACCAAAAGCGGGTTCAAAAGTTGGGTGCGCAACCCAGAGACCCGGGTGAGCGTCGGCAAACCCAAAATCTGCTCGATGTGCGTGTCGGCGAGGCCACGCTTATTATGGTACCTACGGGTGATTAGGTCCCGAGCCGTCTGGTACGCCTCGTCAGACACGGGCAGATGCTGGATGAGGCCCTTAGCCTCCCCATCCAGAACCGACATTAGATAGGCCAACTTTTGTGCCGGCCGAAGGTCAGCTCTATCATTGACCAGGCTGTCGAACAAATTAACGAAGCCCAGGTAGCTTCCTAGGCAGCCATCAAAATGGGGGAGGTCCAAGGTAGGGAGCCTACTCACCAGCCCTGGTGCTGACCTAGGAAGCTCCTGCTTCAGGCCGGGTTGCCCTTCTCTATCGGCAACTTGTTGTCTCGCAGTAGTGGAGACAGCATCATACAGGTCTAAGACCTGGGCATAGTCTTTGCTGACCTTATTTCGCTGGTCAGCGGTGAAATCATTGATTGACACTTCAAGACAGCAAGTGCTGAAAGTGCGGAATTGCTGTTCCACACTTGCCAGGCGATCGTCAATCCGCTCGTACCTCTGAAGTAAGGCCTGCTGGCGATCAGGCCGGTTCACTAAAGCATTGGCCGAGGCAAACCAGCGCAAATCTGATGCAATAGCACCAGCAGCCGCACGCAAGTCCTTGATAGCTGACATAATCAAAATTCAAAAGAGCCCGGACAAGCGCTAAATAAAATTAAATCAATCAATCAAAACTTATTTTTTCTTAATTCTTTGAAACCAACAAAGTTTTAGCCTGTTTACTGCAAGTGCAGGCAAGTGACAGGTATTTACTGCCCAACAAAATTTAAGGTTTCAGTATATTGAAACAAACACAAAAGTTATCAAAGTTATAACTTATAACAAATTAATAAAGTTGAAACTTCAACTTAATTAATTAATTATTTGCAACAGACAGACTAACTGTGTTATTTATGATATACAATAGGAAGTAAGCACAGAATATGTGTTACCTAACAATATTATCTTTATATTATAACAAAACAAAGTTTATTAATGTGACCCTCCCAAGTGGCAAGGTCAAGTTGGTTGTTATGTTTATGAATATATGCAATAAACTAAATTTACTAAATTTATTGATACATACAGCTGTTATGTATCCAAACAAACTGACTTATTAATGCAACAACAAATTTAAGTTAGATTTTCCAACAATACAAATCAACAATTACTGATTGAGGTTATGTGACAATGTGTTTCAAATTATCTAGGTCAACTTATACAATTAAATATTATGTATTTTAGACAATAACTGACCTGACAAACACTACAATACTGTCTACAAGGTGATATATATAGCTCATACAACACCAATCTGAGTTCAGATACAATCAACGGCTAAGATACAAGTTTACAATATAGGCACAGTTAACCACGCTCTTGCTATCAAAATTATGTCTAGAATTACCGTAGCCAGGCAGGAAGGTGTATCAGAAGTGCGCAGTGGAAGATGTAATACATCTACCTGACCACGATAGACAATGATCCAGACACAATGCACTGCGTTGCGCAGCGATGAATTGAAATCAATCAATATCAATATTGTGTTTCACTTACCCGCTATCCTTGCTGATGTCAGGCTTGAGCTAAATTAGACACATTCATACAAGTATATTGGCCAAAATAAATGAATGAAGTATCTTATACTTAGCTATTAAGCTTCAAACGCGACGTTTTCAGGACACGTTGGCACGTGGAAGTCGATACCAGATTCACAGTTTTCACAAATGTCAATCAATAGTTCACAATCAATTTTATCACAATTTACCGTTGCCAGCACTAGATCAGGCGGCATTCAAGGCGGTTTACTCTATTTAGTTCAATTAATCAATTCACACGAAATGCAAAAAGGTGTGCTCACAATAACTTTTCACAAAATGTTCAGTATGTCACAAACCGTGCCGGGAGTCAAAAGGGCGGCAATTTAATAGATTTCACAACTATTCGCGTAGCTACAATGATGTGCTTTTCAAAAGGCGAACAATTATTTTACGTACGAGACGACAACTCACAACGTGGTACCTAATTTCTCAACGGGAAGCGACCGAAGTGACAGTTCAGTGTGACCATTGTCAGAAATTTTCAATAGACTAAACAAAATGTTACTCAATCGATCTAATCGATTTGACTTATAATAAAAACTAATTCTATTTCAAACAGTTATGCTAACAGGTGTGCCTGTGGTGCCTGTAGGTGGCTTTTATGTCACAGATTTCAGAAATTTATAATTCTGCGGGAAACATAAAGAGCTTCCTTACATTGCTTGCTCCTTTATTAGTGTTTTCAAAGAGCGTAAAACTTAAACTTTCGCGGTTATCTGTTGGACACAGATCTTTTCTAATTTGAGTCACATTAACGCTATGGGACAAGCGGAGAGGATTTGGCTTACTATACCTTGCTGGCCAGACTGATGTTGAGTGTGTTGCTCTTCTCAAAGTTACTATTTGCATAGTGTATTTTCCTTAGTCACCAGCTACGACACCCACGGAATTAAATGGGGCACCTTTATATTATTAATCCGTCGCTATACGAACAAATAAATCATCGGTACAAGTAAAATGCTTTTCGTTTAACGTTGAAAGTAAAAAATGTGAGGAAACCTACATCTGAGTCTGAGAGTTAAGTTTAAATAGATAAAAGCTCATAAATAATATGCTAAACTATGGCATACATTTTCAAGGTAGTGCCTTAAGACGAGATCTTCGCTGTACGGAGTGGTTAGACCATAACTGCCACTTATTAAATCGGTGGTACACAAAATCGTACAATTCAATTCCTCCCTTATATTTAAGAAAATATCATCCATATTATATTCTAATCGTGTTAAATTACAAAGGGAAATTAAAATATAAAAACAATTTATAGTTCAAATATATATTTTTATGCCTGATACATGTTTTCAAACTGAATCGAGAATTTTTACAAACATTAGAGAAGCATCCAAGTATTATTAAGCTTATATATTAAAGGCCATATTTACAATTCATTGATTGTCTTAGCATTTATACAACAGTTTTATTTTATAAGAGCATTACGAATGTTTTCAAACGAAAGAAATTACTTGTGTATAGGTAGTACAAAAATATTTGCTGCTTTATTTATTTGAAACATTTAATTTTACTGTTTAGCAAAATTATAATGGAATTTTGTAAAGCGGTCTCTCGGAAAAGTAATAAGCCTAGGGGCATGTCTCTTTCAATCACTGAAAGTTGATATGGAGCCTAATGGAGAAAGTATACGCGACTCCAAAAAGCAGTTCGGCCTATGCCCAAACAAACATAACATCATGACCGAAGTCAAAACAATTTATTCAGTTAGCTCACGGCGTGACGTTTATGAACGTCAAAATTTAAGTTTTTAAATTTATGCGGCATCGACTTCCCTTAGATTCCACACACGCATTTATTACAGTGTGGTGTGTCTTCTTGTGTCACCCATTATTCCTGCAGTCTAGCTAAACCAAAGCGAAATCCCAAACTGTGAGTTATCCTCCTCTAATGCTTTAACCCTCAAACAGTAGTGAATATTATATAATAAGTGAACAACTGTTTTCAAAGTTTATATTTTATTTATCCCCTACAAAGCATTTTTAAAGTACAAAATTTCATTTTAAATTTAATATTAACATGTTCTGCCTGTAGAAAGTTTAAATCAAGGCTGGTAAGTTTTAATTACAGTTTTAAATTTTGCAGCCTTTTTATTGAAGAAGGCTCCTTGTTATATTTCAATTTTCTCATTTAATGAGCAATTATTCAAAGGAAGTTATATTGTTACTAGGGATAGTATTACTAATATAACAAGATACATTAGAATATTTGGTGTTCAGCGGTGTTACTGAACGAGAGTCATGTTCTGATCCCCATGTGGCGAAAATTATGTAGTTATATTTAAAACATGTAAAAAATTGCCTAGGTATCCCCATAATAGAGTGCCTGGGTACATCGAAACAATGGTATTTTAATGTTTGTTTTCTTCGTAGCAGTGGGCTATCACTGCGAAAAGATGAAACAACAAAAATGTTTTATGTCGGAAAACCTAAATTAGATTATATCCCACACGGCGATGGGTATCTGTGACTTGCTCAAACTGGCTTTCGTTGCCTACCGACTGCAGACGTCTCGTTCCGCTCCATGCATCACTTTTCCTCGATATTCACTAGCATTTTCCTTTTTTGTTATAATAAAGGCTGCAATACACAAAGCCCTTGGTATATATTCTTTGTTGATATATATCTTGCATTCCACTCAGATTTTCCACAGATTTGACATGTATGTAGCCAAAAACAATGTAAAATTGTCCCTTTTCAGACTTTATTGTATTGCCTGGGCTCTTTATATTAATAGAATTGTTAGGCCGTAGTCTACCACGCTGGCCATGTGCGAGTTGATTCATCATTTTTTGTGTACACTCACGCCTGTATCCCCGAAGGGGTAATCAGAGGTATAATATTTCATCCACATTTCGCCATGAATTTTTAGGTCCAACGTAATAGGGGGCTAGCCTATTGCCGTTACCGTGCGCATCACCAGATTCCGTGCGACCCGGGAATCGAACCTGGGACCTCCGATCAGACGTCGCATACCTACGCTATCCACTGGACCACGGAGGCAGTCATCAATTTTATTTCGATAAAATTACAGGTCGTAATGAAATACTAAAGCTACTGTTGTAATTAAACGGTTTCCCTTATTAACTTTTTAATAAAAATGATGAGGCTGCTGCAATTTCTTTGATGAAATCAATTCCTTTCAAGTTTACCAATAAGTTACTGGGGAATGTTTTCTTGTGTTGGTTAATGCAACGTTTAACAATCAAATATTTATTTCAGGAATAGGTGGATATCTTCTATACCACGCTGGCCTAGAGTTGGTAAGATTTGGTAGATTTTCCGTCTCTAAGAACTATATACTTGCTTCGTGTAATCTCTTTAGTCGCCCTTTACGGCACCCACGAATTGTATAGTGACATTTAAGTATTCTTAATTTGTCGTCACACGGACCTTTGTAAAAGCAGTTGATACACAAATTATAATATATTCCCATAGTAGGTACATTTTTGGGTTTACGCGAATGTTCCACATTGAAATCAAACTACGGTTTATGGATTCTATTGCGATATATTGGTTTTTGTTAAATTACATTTAAACCAAGTGATCTAGAACTACATTTTTTTAATTATAATTTGAAAATACAGGTATACCTCATATTTCTATCGATGGTTCGGCATTAGCTGCACCAGCCGTGGTCATGAGATATCTGATGTCCTGCAAAACCTTCTGTAAGCTGGTATAACCTTTGCTGAATATCCCGTTTCATAAATATTACCTAGATATATTAACCAGGTGGTCCAAAGTTTTTAACTTTTGCTTTTATTATCAAGTACTTTGTTTCATCTTGTTCATTTCCACGTAATCTGACCTTTACACGACGCCCACGGAAGAGTTAGATGATTCCTTTCTTAGCATCGCTCGCACGCGTGTCTTACGAAGAATACAATTAAACAATTTGCTGTTTGCCAAAGTATGTAGTAATTTCATCACAAAATGTCAGATGTGCGAACAAATAACACATACTTGAAGTTATATTTTGTTACAACGAAATATATGTAAGTGAGTGGATGGTTCATTTGGTATTGCTTTTCAATGGTTGTACCTAATCTATGACTATTGGACATATTAACCAAACAAGCAGACTTGTATCTCAGCACAGATCCTCATCGTTGTGTTGCAGACTAATGCTTCTTTTATATGTTTATTTTTTTTGGTATCCAGTTAGATCCCGTTCACTCTTTCTTTTTTTGCGCAATTGCATTGATAAACTACACCTACTTTTAACATACTTTTAACAATTTACTAGCTCTACTTTATGAATCAACAACGGCCCTGTTATTCGTATTAAATTTAGTCTATTTTCGAGTTTTTGTCATCTACGGTCGAAACCCTAAAAACTGTACTAAACCTTTTGAGGCAGGCAGAGGGGATGTGAGACCTTCCTTAAAATAATTCGAGGTCTACACACTAATACTAGCCGGTAGGTTTACGTAAGTATAAAGTATAGTAATATAAGTTTCGTGGATTACAAACAATTTTGTTTTCTATAGACATCTGAGTAGAATTACATATTAGGGTACTAAAAAAACCTAGTGAAAGGCGAACGTTTATTATTACCAACTACTAAAGAACAGAGCTATCCGTATTAAACAAGATTGTTATGCTAAAACAATCTGCATATCCTACAACAGCATACTCGCTAATCCCCGCAGCTTTGCTCATTAAAACGCAACAATAACACCCATATTTCAAGAGCTGAACAAAGTAGCTCAAACCGCGCGACGCTTCCACGAAACAAAAGCTCTTAATCCCGCATCTGCTGCATCGCTCGATAGACTTAAAACACTTGAAGCAACGCAAGCGCTGATTTTGCAAGTTTACCATCTCACCAGCGTAATAAGAATTTGTATTGCATTCATAGTAGCTGGATTAAGCGGTAGCTACTTAGCATAATACAGATTTATAGCCGCTTTATTAACATGTCTAGATGGGATGGTATCCTCTTTGTCCTCAATAAACTCGATCATAATTATTTCGTTTGACACTTTGGTGTTCTCCATAATCAAAATAAATGTTCTCAACAGACATGTGAAGTGTGTATAATAATGCAGAATGATGATGATGACCCTTTGGTACTTTGCTGTTCATTTAATACTTGCCAAAGTCAGCAAATTCACTTATAGTAACTAACTAAAACTCAGTAACTAAATACACTTAAAATCACACTCTACTTTTTATCACGCAATTGTTCTCAAAGACGATGACTTCTCACTTCTCACTTAATTACTCTCATGAATTTTCAACCCGAAAACAGAACTGCAAACTTCAGCGATCACTAGAATCAATCACGGTTTTACCAGTCACTAAACATCTTTTAAAATCACAGACGGACAAATCTTTTGTGACCTACCGAACTTTGAAGCTTGGAAATCTAATACGCTGGGAGGAGAAATGATGATAAATCAACGCGAATCTCTGAAATACTCTTGAACAAAGTACCTTTGGTTGATTCTCGTTGCCCTGAAAGTTCTGAGAGGAAATGTTGCGAAATTGCTCTCTAAATTATGACTCCCGATTTGAGATTTAATAACACAAGTAGGCAAGGTAATATAAGGCATTTTATAGTGGTTTATGTGGTTATAAAAGTTTCGGTTTGGTTGGTGCGTCATCGGCTTGAGTTTGCATCAGTGTTTCTGCCGATCTATTCCGGTTTATTATGCCGTTATGCTGATACCGATTAAAGACTTGAGTGCTAATGATGGTAATATTAGGCATTGATATAATATAATTATAAAATTATTGGGTTGAAATAGTTTTTATTTAATAATTATTAAGTAACATAATTATACTTAGGATAAAACGACTGAAAAATTGTTAACATTCTTGAAATTTGACGCCATATTCGACGACGAAAATATTAAAAGTATACAAAAGTTTCATAATAATCAAAGAAACAGTTATAGTGGTCATAGTAAAATACGGTTTAAAGCATTAAGAATGCTTTTTACTACATATAATTCAGTCTATGTTACAATAAGACTCTTAAATATTATCTACGTTACATTTTGTTACAAATATACAACAACTTTACTCTTATTGCGACACCAAAAAAAACAATAAAATAAAACCATTTTCCAGTCTTTATAGCGTCCTACTTCGTGGCATTCTTCTAAAAACGTAAAGCTATATTGAAGAGGTTGATAATGAAATAAGATGAAGCTAAATCTGAAAGTTAAGATCTAAATAGGTCAGAAGGACTGGCTTGAACGACGTGACTGGTGTATAAGTATCTTTAATTGTTTACAACAGCAAAACGTTTTGCAGAGGGAACCTAAAATCTTTTTAATATTAGAATAAATTTACAAACAATATCTAGAACTATCTCCGGAATTTAAATTTAATATACCTAGTAGAATCTTGCTGATTTCAGCATGAATGGGCAGGCCGCCTTTGAAATATTTTGCCTCCTATATCATAAAAAACAACTACAGCCACCTACAAATACATAACAGTAAAAACAAAGCTAACACTGAGGCAAATAATATTAAACTAGAGACATGTTATGTTGGAGAATGTTCACAGCTTACCTACAATAATAGTTGCTGAAACAAAAAGCTGCGAACCCAACAAGTGATATAAAGTTTAATATCACTTATGAACAGATGTTCCACCATAATATGTTAGACTTTTCGACTCATATCCGTTACATATGACACGATAAATCTGATAAATTGATCGGCATTTGTGTTGATATGATCCAAATATTATATCTTGCGGTCTTATAATAATAGAAGATTTTTGCTACTGCTGCTCTAAATTGCATTTTAGGGTTTCGTACCCAAAGGTTAAAACGGGACCCTATTACCATTACTAAGACTCATCCGCCCTTCTATCTTTCCGTCTGTTACCAGGCTATATCTCATGAACCGTGATAGTTTGACAGTTGAAATTTTCGAAAATGATGTATTTTTTGCCGCTCTATAACATGGCTCCCAAACAACAAATATAATTTGTTTGCTATTTTTTTTTCCATAATGGTACGTAACCCTTCGTGCTCGAGTCCGACTCGCACTTGTCAGATTTTACCATTATAATAATTTTTTATCTTTTTTTCCTTTTCGTGTGAGCGTACGGCCAACTTTGATGTAGGAGTTTCTAGGCTTCCCGAAAGTCACCAACAACGCCTAATGCTTAATATCGTCCTAAGGTAAAAACCAAGACCAATGGCTTTACGTGCTTTTCAAACACGGTAGCGCTCGGATGCAAATTACCCAACAGATTATTATTTACTAGACACCACTCGCGGCGCCGTCCGCGTTTATAAGTAAATTAACATAAAATCATCAATTACACACCTTTACCTTCCTGAGGAATCACCCTATGTATTGGTGAAATCCGTACAAAATGTTTGTAATAAATGAGTTTATCCCATTCATACAAACTGACTGACGCAGCCTTCATTTTATTATATATGTATATCGATTTTGAAATAAAGGAAGAATGTTTAATTTAGCGCAGTAAATATCCGGCATAAATGAGTAGAAATAAATATATATTATGTATATCAAGCTAATTAAGTATGTTATTATTTTCAAATTATAGGTAAATCTTTGCTTTGTACCTTTTCATCGACGATTAGCCCAAATTTCGTCGCAATAAATATCCAATCTATAACGACCTCTAAAATAAGCTCGACCTTTTTTACAAATCAATTGGCAAATAAATTACTTATCTGTTAAGTATGCAAATTAATTCTAAATTTATTCATTAAAAATATTAATTAAGTTGAACTGAAGGAATAAAATGTAATATTTGTGTGAAATCCTGCACCTGGCAGTTTTTCTTAAACTACACGCATTTAATGTATGACTGAGTTGGCATTTTGGAAATGGACTTTTGGCCACCTTGTTAAGGTTTCTTTTGGGGACCTATAAAGTAAGGTTGAAACAAAACATTCAAGTCTTTTATTACTAAAATCTTTTTGTCCCTTGTGAATTTGCTAAAAAACCAGATAGAGCTTTTCATATTACATTTCTACAGACTGTAATATAATAAACAGATAATGTTTTATAGAATAATAATAATACATTATTATCTACTTGGTAGTTGAAAAGCCAACAAAATTAGGAATCACCAGTCGGATGAAGCTTTTCTGTTGGCAAAGAATGTTTTCTTAAAAGACAAATCCCAGGCATTGACAAGTTATTGTGTCTTAGTTTTGTAAACGTAGCGTTGGAAGTCTTCGAGCCAGATAAACCAATGACTGAAAGAACGTGGCTGGTAGTGGCTGTATGGTGAAAATGGGGAATCGAGTGGCGTACCTTGGGTGAGGCCTAAATCGAAGCCAAAACGCTTCTAACATGAGCTCACTTATCAAAATTACAAATAGCAGACACAAATTCGCTAATTACTGCACGGTTGGTGTAGTAATTTAAGCGGAAGCCTCGCCGCTTGGTACTGCGCCGAGTGATGTGGGTGATCCACAGCTGTTTTTTGTGTATAAAAGTGATGAACGAATTGCAGATCAGCAAATAATATACCTATATTTAACGAGACTACACTTTCAGGCTTACGAATTTTAAAGTATCAAGACTTTCAAGAGTCTTTGTCTAGGTATATAATTCTAATACCGTTATCCAAAAACTCAATATAATTTTTATTTTATGTACCTAACTTAATCTCTGGCAATCTCTTTTCCCAGGAATCTATCAAAGCTCAATCCGGTCGCGCCGCAAATTTCAATTAAAACTCTCCCTTAACATTCTACTCGTCTGCCTAGTTTTAGTTTCAGTTAAATGTTTTATTTTTGAAGACCGGTGATGCTAATTGAGTGCTGTCTTTTAAGACCCGCTTTGGAACTGGAGTTTAGGCAACAGTAATATGGCAGCACGGTTAGCTGTAAATTCAAAAGTTATTTCGTTACCTGTGTGCAAAACTTTTTAACTTTCCAGTTTATGCAAGTGATTTTGTTTAGTTTGGCTTATGACAATTTATAGTACCATAGCAGAGATCATTGTTTATAGACAGCAATAGCCTGGTGGAGATACCAACAGACTGCCATACAAAGGGTATCGGATACGAATCGAAGTTATGGGCATATTCAATAGTTATTGAGGTAAGTAATCGTTTGCCTCGTGCATCGCAAAGCGCGTCAAGCCATCGGTTCTGTTTGTCATGAATATCTTTGACAGTCGTAACGGAGATTTAGTTCCCTCAAGTAAACTAATACTGTTCTAACCATGGAATGTCTCTATCTTTTTGGGATGCGGCGGTCTGTCGGCAGTCGCTCTGTAATAAGGCTGAGATTCTGTCACACCTGGCTAAACTAGTAAGGACCCCAGGGCATAAGTCTTAGATGCAGCTGGGAAATGGGAAACATAATTACAATATCGAGACAGAAGTTCCAATATTAAATATTCAATCGAACGAATCAATAAAACAAATTGCCAAGTGATCAGATCACATCGGAAGTACAAATAAATTCCAGAGAATAAAATTTAAAACGGTCCATTCTCATTGAATGCATTAGCCATTCTTCTACAAAGGTCTTTGTTCGGAGCAGCGAAGCCTCTGTTCGTTGATTTTTAATAAAAAGTAGTATGATATAAAAGAGTTGATTCATCTGTTGAACTGTCGTATCAGCTTTTGGTATGGGTGGGATTGCAAAGTGGTTTGATTGTATTCTAAAACGGTTGTCATACGGTCGTAACTTGATTTTTTAACTGCTTTTGTTTAAATAATTGAGATGTTATACAATATTTGTAGCCAAGATAGTTTTAGTAAGGGTTTGTATTCTTAATAAAAACTAGGTATCTCGACCACAAATATCATATAACTTATTTTAAACCGTTGTTTCAACATACTTCAGCCGCAGTCACGATAAGTTAGTCTGGCCCGAATTTTGTGTTTTTTCTTTAATAAATTTCATGTGAAATGCAAAATAAGTGTTAAAATTTAATACTTAGTATTAAATGCAATGGTAAGTTTTCTCTTATAATGGGCAGTGTTACCGTTGTCTGTTAAATTCTAGTTAAATTTATCTGTCAGGTAACATAATCACATGTCCTGTCTGAATTTATCTGAAAGACACGGACTATCCAGAGATGAGGGCCTAAAGCTATTATTCTGGACGATTGAATTTCGTCTAGATTCCAACCAAATGCAAATTTCAATACAGTCTAAAACTATCTTAACGTGTAGTACCTCTAAGGGCGTCAGTAACTGGATCGCCGAGATAATTGCCTCATTGTCTGCAAGCTGTTATTGAGCTTTGAAGCCTTTGTCTACTTGGACAGGACAATTGCTGGATAAATTAGTTTTTATCGTTCTGGTTTGGGTTTTATACCATTCAGGTGGTCAGCTGAAATGTTTTTGAGTAAATGGCGGTGACTAGAGACTAAGAGCTGAAAACTGAGCTCAGTGGAGAGGCCTATATCCAGCCGTGGACAATGGCAGGCCGATGATGATGAATAGCAATAAATGATCGTCAATCAAAGGCTGCCGTGGCAAACAGAACTTTCAACGACAATATATGAATCTTTATAAAATCATCAGCAAAACAACATCAATTTTATAAATATTTTTTTAGTTAAAGATAACACAGAAACTTTTTAGAAAAGAACCAGTTCTTTAAAAGAAATTTTAAGACTACTTATCGCGACAAATTTAAATCAGTTAAAATGCGAGGCTTATGCAGTGACACAATTTTTGGTTTTAACCGGGAGTAAAGTCTTTATACAATTAAGTGTTTTGTCCAGTATTGATAAAAGTCTAGGTTAAAGTCTTGACTTGTGTCTATTTAGTCTTGTGGCTGGCAGCAGCGGGACACGAAATGCCAAAATTGCGCTCAGTAACGTGCCATTGGAGAGGCCTATATCTAGCAGTGGATTATAGCAGGCTAATGATAATAATGATTATATACTATTGATAAACAATAGGTACATTCTTTTATGATATTTTGCTCAGAGACTTCTAAAGCAATCACGTTTTCGAAATAAATTCTTTATGGCTAACAGTACTAGCGATCACCCCATAACTGAGACATCGAACTTCTGTCCGAAAGGCCAACAAATAACCTTCTCGTCTTTATATTGGAAAGAGTCATGACTGGGTTGAACTGAAACAATAATTCTCTCATCTGTACATATAAAATTCTTGCGTTACTGACTGACTGAGTGACAATGCACAGCCAGAACTATTGGGCGCAATAAGCTGACTTTTGGCATGTATCTAATCCGTTCCATAGGGACGCTACGGTCCCCATGGAACGCTAATATACTATAAACCAAAGCAACCATTTCGTTCGGTGAGTGAGGGTGCCGGAGGCTCTATCCCCTATTCCTTCTCCCTCATCCAACTCCTCATCCTATCCCTTTTCCCAACCCCAAGGGGTGGCAACGCACTTGTGACTGCTGTGGTGTGGACCCACAATACTCGGCGCAGTGTCAAGTGGTGAGGTGGCCGCTTAAACCACTACGCCAACCGTGCAGTCATTGTAATTGTGTTCGGCCGATTATTACAGACTCCGGTTTAAAGCATGAAATATCACTATCATCATTATTAGGGTGGTGTTGTGTTTGGTGATCAGACGGCAATCATTGTAGAAAAGTATTATCAAAGCTATTCTGTCACATCTATCTACAACAAAAAGTAAAACTGTTTCAATAAACATTCATATATCTATGTACATAGTCGTATATATGTGGATATACACATATTTCATCACAAAAACATGAAAAGACTATGCAAAAACATGTCACACCTATTCGTAATATAAGTACATTACACAGTACATTCTGAAAGAGCTTGTTTAGTAATAAATTCCGAGCGCATGCGAAGCAACGTGTTCCGTGGAGTGACGATAGGCCTGACTCCTCTGAAGTAGAAAGGTAACGTGGATGACATTCAGTGTACACAGCCTATGTTATTGAGTTTGTCGCTTGTATGATATATGATGAAAGCATCTGTTTATTTATGTTCCTGTTAGGTTTCCGTGTGTTAGATGAGTGAGAATTATTTTAAGATATGTTGAAAGAATATGTTTACATTCTTGTTAGGCTTTCGTGTTGTGTGTGTGGGAAAGTGTTTCGACCGATCAGTTTCTTGGAGTATTTGGCAATTGTAATATGTAGAAATTCTAGCAGCTCACTGGTGATAGTACACCACCTATACGTCATCCTAGCATTGTCGCAGATGCATACGATTCAACTAGATCGGCAAATTTATCGAGAACTTTCTGAATTAAAATTTGTCGATCTAGTAGTACCTTATCGAAGTATATTCAAACTAAAATTAAGGCATTCGAATAATTCGAAAATTGATTTATTGAATAATAAACTTTAAAAGGTAAAGTATTGACGACACACATTATTAGTTTAATAAGATTATGTTTACAAAATAGATTAATTGCTTTATAGTGTTACGGTTGTAATTAGTAGCATAACATAATTAAACCCATCAAACCGAACTTAGTTTAAACTTTGAACTAAGTTTGGTGTAAACATGTATGTTCTGAAAGTTAAGCAAGTTATGCTGGTAAAACTATTTTTGTCTCTGCTAACATGATATCTTAAATACGTATATTAGATTTTGTATGGTAAAACTGTCACTCACTCAGAGTATACAGCTAAATTCTTGCTTTACTGACTGACTGACAGACAACTCACAGCCGAAACTACTGGACGCAAGAAGCCGTATGTTCCTTGGAGAGAGAGAGAAAAAGTGATATCCCAAAATTCCCACGGGATCGAGAAGAATCGGATAAATAAAAATAATATATGCGATCGTAGCTGCGAGCGCTCGCTCGCATCGCCCGCTATCCATCCAAATTGTATAGAGTAGGACATAAATATTTATATTTTTATTTTTTTCTACCACTTACACACATCACCATCTAGTCCCAAACTAAGCAGAGCTTGTACTATGGGTACTAGATAATGGATAAACATACATATATACTTTTTTGTAAATAGATGCATATTATACATAGAAACACCCAGACCAAGACAAACATCCATGTTCACGCACACAAAGTTTGACTTGAGTGGGAATCGAACCCGCGACCTTCGGCGTAGCAGTCGCTTACACTCCTGCTGCGCCAACTGGTTGTCAAATTTAAGTTTCTTGCCGGGTTCTTATCCATAAACATACACTGATTTAACCGCCAGAGTCTGTATCGTTTCAAGAGAGTTTAAAAATGCCTATAAAATTAAAATTGACAATTCAAATTAAGAAGATTACCTAAAGATCGAATTATTCTGAAAATGTAACATTTCCTGAAATTTGTTTACACAAAAAAGCACAGCGGTAATCTTGGACATAATCAAGATAATGCTAGTATTCTGAAGGCACCTTATCACTAAAATGTTCAAACTACATATCAGCAACATTACTTCCAATACAACATACTCATTCACATTTTAGTTCACATCACAGATATTCACACAGAAAACAATACCTCCGTTTTCCATGATTGCAGGTTGTAATATTCTCTTATATTTTAATTCCTAGTCATCTTCTTGCCCTGGTCCCAATCTATTTGGGGTCGGCGCAGTACGTCCTTCGCTTCCATTCTTTTCTGTCGCCCGTCATCTGATCATTTACCCCTTTCTCTTTCATATCCATCCTCACACAGTCCATCCATCTTTTCCTTGGCCTCCCTCTCCCTTTCCATCCCTCTACCTTCATATTCATCACTTGCTTACCTACATACATATCATCTCTTCGCATAATATGTCCATACCAAGCCAAACGACTTCCTTTCACTTTCTCGTCTATAGGCGCCACTTTCAGACTACCTCTCACGTATTCATTCCTAATCTTATCCATTCTCGTAACTCCACACATCCATCGCAACATTCTCATCTCTGCCACATGTAATCGTTTTTCATCCATCTTCTTAGTAGCCCAACACTCAGCTCCATACAATACGACAGGCCTTATAACCGCCTTATATATGCGTCCCTTGAATTTCAAAGGCATTTTAGGATCGCATATTGTGCCCGAGACCTGTCGCCATTTCATCCATCCTGAGTTGATCCTTTGCCGAACATCACGGTCAATTTCGCCGTCGTGTTGCAGGAGTGAACCGAGGTAGCGAAAGTCGGAGCATACTGGTAGGGGTATACCGCCGAGTGTAACCGGGCTTGGACTAGAGAGGCCGCCAAAGTCACAGAACATGTATTCAGTTTTGGTTCTGCTTATCCTAAGGCCTACGTTCTCCAGTCTCTGCCGCCACTCCTCCAGCTTACTCTGCACCTCCTGTCCACTTTCTGCTACCAGGACGATGTCGTCGCCAAACAGCATGCACCAGGGTGCCTCTTCCTGTATGTCCGATGATATGGCATCCAAAATCAACAAGAAGAGGTAAGGACTAAGAGCCGACCCTTGGTGCAAGCCTACAGCCACATCGAATCTGGCTGTGATTCCAGCCGCGGACCGGACTTGCGTGTGGCATTCAGCATACATAGCTTGGATCAACTTCAGGCACTTTTCAGGCACTCCTTTCTTCTTGAGGGCCCACCACAAGACTTCACGCGGTACCCGGTCATATGCCTTTTCGAGGTCAACGAATACCATATGCAGATTTTTATGCGCCTCCCTGTATTTTTCACAAATTTGGCGAAGTGCAAAAATGGCATCCACCGTACCTCGACCAGGTATAAAACCGAATTGGTTACGTGAAATCTCACTCTCTGCTCGCAAACGTCGCTCAATTACTCTCTCCCATACTTTCATACTATGAGGCATTAACTTTATTCCCCGATAATTGTTGCATTCTTGGACATCTCACTTATTTTTAAAAATGGGCACTAGGTAACTCCTGCACCATTCCTTGGGTACTGTCTCCTCATGCAACATCTTATTGAAGAATAAAGTCAGCCACGCCCATCCATCCTCCCCTAACACCTTCCATGCTTCTACTGGTATTCCATCTGGTCCTAATGCTTTCCCATTCTTCATTCCACTCACAGCCCGTCTTACCTCATCCTTACTTATTACATTCACTAGTCCAATATTCTTCACCTTGTTCTCAAGCATTTTGCACCAATTATTCTCTTCATTCATTAATTTTTCAAAATATGTTCTCCATCTTTCTTTAATCCTATCATCATCCGTAAGAACCACTCCTGTTTCATCTTTCATACACTTGATATGGGATACATCCCTCGCCTTTCTCTCTCTAGCTTTAGCCAGTCGGTATAAATACTTTTGGCCCTCCGGCTTCTCAATTAATCCGTATATATTGTTAAGGGCTTTTGCTCTAGCTAAGGCAACGGCTTTTTTGGCTCTTTTCTTACATTCATCATACTTCTTTTTCTTACTCTCTTTCAACGGGTCATTACCTTCTTTCATCAGCTGCCATTCCTTAAACCTTGCTTTCTTTTCCTTGAGCACACTCTGTACTTCCTCTGTCCACCACCATCCTTATCTATCATACATTTTCCTTTCGATTCTTCTAAAACATCTTTTGCCACGCACTTCATACATTTACTCATCTCCTCCCAACTCTCATTCACGCTGCAATCCTTCATATCGCCCTTCTCAATCATTTTATCTACCACTCTATTTCTGAACTCTACTGCACATTCATTCTTCTCTAACATATGCCATTTTACTTTTGGGGGTAGCTGCTCCTTGGTTCTTTTCGAGCTCAGCCGAATTTTTAATTCGACCACCAGGAGTCTGTGCTGTGAGACTAAGTCTTCTCCCGGTACCACCTTACAGTCTTTGACCCAGTTGATACGTTTACGCCTTAGCAGAAAATAATCAATCTGGGTCATATGGTGGCCACTGTTGTAGGTTACCAGGTGTTGCTCTTTTTTTTGGAACCAAGTGTTAGCCACTATAAGATCAAAAGCGGCAGCAGCTTGGAGAATTGCTTCTCCCTCGCTATTTTGGCTGCCGAAACCCCAGTCTCCATGTACTCTTCCATACTCTCCACTTGTTCGTCCCACATGACCATTAAAATCTCCTCCCACAATTATCTCTTCATTCTCCGGAATATCCGTCATCATGCTATCGAAATCCATCCAAAACTTCTCTTTCTCACAATCATCACATCCTACCTGAGGGGCATACACACTTATCACATTCAGAATAATATCTTGCAATATCACTTTCACAGCAATCAATCTGTCATTAATTCTATTTACACATGTCACACCATCTTTCAGATTTTCGTCTAACACAATTCCCAAACCATTTCTTTTCTCATCACTTCCACAATAATAAAACTTGTATCCTTCTCCGATCTCCCTAGCTTTCTTACCTTTCCATCTTGTTTCCTGCAGACATGCCACATTTATTCTTCTTCTTTTCAAAACATCAGCTAACTCTCTAGCCCTTCCAGTCATCGTACCTACATTCAAACTTGCATACCTCACCCTTACGTCACAGGCTCGCTTCTTACGTTGCACTCGCCCGGAGTAGTGCAACAACCCTTGCATACTTCTCACAGGTGCCGGGTGCTGCCCCTGCGCGTCGCCTGCGGGGAACGCCCTAACCCTATCGCACTCCTTAACATATGTGGCCATACTGCAAATATGTTTTGGCATGGATTTTACTAGCCGGCCGCCTGCCTGACGCCAACCCTCCTTGGGAATGTTATCGTTATAAAGGAAGGGGGATAGGAGAAACGGGGTAAATGGATAGGATGTATGATGAGGAATAAAGGGTTTGTAGTGTGTAGTCACTGGAAGGATATAGGGTAGTGACTACAGTAGCTCGGAGAGCCGGGAGCGCGTACCCGAAGCCCTGTCTAATGGTCGGACAGACCAATAGACAGAAGCACCCCCTGACTAATATTTTAATTCCTAGTAAAGAGAATTAATTGCTGGCATCGCTCCAAGTTCCCAGTGAACTACAATTCAGAGTCTGTCGTGCGTTTTTTTATAGTATTTCCTTTTACTTGGAATCACGTTTCGCGTTTTTTATGTTGGAGTCATAACCTTGGTTTAAATGAAGAAATTATATATTGGATCGTAAACCGGATTCTTTAGTTAAGGATAGATCGATCTAGTAGTATAGAAACATTATCAAGTTAATTCTCATTTTTAAGGTTCACATTGTCACCTTCATGGCTAATTTTAATTACTGCTTATTTGATATTTTTTTCTTAAATTATCATGACGCGCTTGATCAGAAATGTAACATTTGTAAGTATATCAATAAGATAAATTGTTAGTCTTGTTTGGAAGAATTAAAAGAAAAACCATTTTTAATTTCTACACTCCATGTAGGTGAAGCGGCGATCCATGAAGATGACGCTGTAACTTTACATATTGTTTTCGTTACTTAGAATTCAAGCTTTAATTCTTCTACACGCATATGCATCAATTTATTTTCATAAGCATCGTTCTGCAATTGAATCAAGTTTATTTTAAAACAGAGCAAACAGAACAGAGGTCTACCCTTAGAAACTTATTTTTGACTTATGAGAATAGTTTAAAAAACTGCTATATGATTTTCTAACCTAATCACTATCCATACAGGTTGATTTATCGTAACAACTAGTGGTATCTGCAATATACAGGGTTCAGTTCTCATTGGTAATAGTCTGTGTTTGTTCAATGTTTGCTATCGTAGCCACAATCTATGCCTAATGCTGTGTTCAACCCTATTCAGAACAATTATAGTGTCTGATATGTGCGTATCTGGATGTTCTGTATGTGTTGATTTGTTGTCTATATTAGTAGTTTCTGCTATCATGCCAATTGGTGTCTTATGTTGATACAGGACAAAGAAATATTGTATGTATCCACACTACTATCCATAGCATTTCTTTTCAGCCTCTATGGTTGTTGTTTTAATTTATAATATCACTACAGGATGCCCACAGCTACACGTGCGATTTTTTTTTAATTTAACCGTTTCTTCGTGATTCCTTGAGTAGTTTTTACGACAAATCGCTTCTTAGTGTCCCCTTACATTTCCCAAAACATACAGTCTTATAACAAGCCTTGAACTGCGCTGAGGAGTATATACTACGCAAATAGTATACTATCTATCACGACATACGTGAAAACCGTCTAAAGACGAGAATGTTGGATTACCTGTAACAAAAAAGAAATAAACATTAATTACTTTGTAATAATATAAAATTAAGAAAATTGTGTAACCTCTGGCACTTCACAAACTGTGGCTTAGAAGTCAGCTTTCAAACCAAAAATACGCTGTTCATAAGTTATTTTTTTTGTGGTAAAAGGCGGCAAACGAACAGACGGATAGCCTGATGGTAAGCAGTTACCGCCGCCCATGGACACAAGCAACACCAGAGGAGTCACAAGTGCGTTGTCACCCCTTGGAGGTTGGGAAAAGGATTAGGAGGAGGAGTGGGATACGGAAGAAGGGAAGTGATGGGGCCTCCGGCACTCTCACTCACCAAACGAAACGCAACAGTTTAGGTACTGTTACTTTACCTCGATTTTCTGTGAGAGGGTAGTACTTCCCCGGTCGAGCCGGCCCATTCATGCTGATCTCAGAACGGCTCTACTACCAAAAGAATACAATAAAAGAGGAGTTACGCGATGCACACATGAAAATCAACAGATACGTTAAACTCATAGAATCCCTTTCTTTTTGTGTCCGGAGTTTAAAATTTATCGACGAATCATTATCTAATCTACTAATGACCGGTTCCAATATATCAAATATTCCATTGATTTGGCTACTAGACTTACATATTAGACTTATCCTTTATACTAAATATGTCACATATATATTTCTAGTAGCCAAATCCTTCCATGTACAAAATATTAAGAACGGCCGTAAGTAGGAATGTTTACGAAAAAAATAGTAAAAGATAAAGAATATTGGGTATAATACAAGTTGCAGAATGAAGATTTGAAAATGTTGAATATCGACACAGTACACAGTCAAACGATCTCTAACTATGAAAACAGCGGTCTACTTCTCCGAAAAGTTATTCCCATCTGCGAACTTCACGTCTAAATATGAACCTGTTACAGGAAGAGATAACTTAATTGAATCTCTATCTGAAACTGTGAGAATGGCGATCGTTCAAAGCGACAGGTTCAGACAAATTAAAATAGATGTTTGAACAAGAACATTAAGCTTGTCTGTTAGAATTCCAGGTTAATTGAATTCTGATTAAATCTTTTGAATCCATTCGCTAATTATGTGAAGTTTGTTTTATAATTTTGTATGGATTAGTTTTTATTATCTTGTAATCAATTTTTCTCTTCTTCAACTTATCTTCTTCTGAATATATAAAATTCTTGCGTCACTGACTGACTGACAGACAACGCACAGCCAAAACTACTGGGCACAAGAAGCTAACCTTGACAGGTATGTTTCTGGAGTGTTTTGGGCGCACTTAGAAGGTGTTTCCTGAAATTATCATGGAATTAGGCAGAAACGCTGTTGGTATATTAGGTTCAAAGCGCTTATCCCGGGAACTACTGATCCTATGTAATAATTATTTCAGGCTTGAATAGCCCATGAATCGAGAATGGTTAAATGAAATAAATATAGACTGTAATATCACGCTATGAGCCACGAGTATGGAGCAGTAGCTCTAAATAACGCGAGTATAACTGAAGGCTCAGCTAGTGTTTTATAAGTTGAGATAGAGCATTAAATGTTGAATTGACCTTTGATGGTTTTGGGCTTGTAATAGGTAGGTTAGGTTGCCAAGCGATCTCTAGAGTGTTCGATCTCTGATGTAAAAGTTCAGTGCTTAGATGAAACTCGATCTTATATTCATATTTGCAAGATTGATAAGACCGTGGCAAGGGGTGGGCTAGTACGTCAGTGATTCAGTATACAACTGACAAAAGACAGAAGCTCAGATAAGTCGAAACTGAACATCAAAATTAGTAGACTAACCAGACCGATACAAAAATAATTGTTGCCCGATGTTTCACCAACATAGTTAAGTTTGGTTAGCCTTAGGGTGTCGCGATTTCTCGCGAACCATGATATGTGTTGAAACCTTAAAATCGTCGCCTTCATGCAGCTTACAATATGACTCTCTAGTATGTCATTATTTTCTTTTTCTTCTACATTGACTCTGTGAGACTATCACTGTCATATCCGCCTTGCCAATAAAACAACTATTATAAATATGTAATCCGGTTTAATGTACAACAATGAGAACACAAAATAGGCGCTGGGTGTAATGAAGCTAAGTATTTTGTGATTCCAACTGTGTCTAAGTAGTTAGTGTTGTGAGTCTAAGTATTTTGTGATTCCTACTGTTTGTGAGTAGCTAGTGTTGTAAAGCTAATTATATGGGATCCTATTGTTTCTACGTATCTAGTGATTCTTAATCTATGGTAATTGTGTATTGTACTATTATAAACTATCTAGCTATCCATAATAGAAAGTGATGTCTACGTATTGATAGGTAAGTTTCTGAACATTACATTTGCCTGCTCATTTCAATGTCTATCGGCGTTAAGTTACATTCCCCATACTCATTATCATACCTCGCCGACATAAGGTTCGTCCGTTGGGACCTAAAAGTTTTCTATGTCGTTCCCTAGAGCTTCGGCATCCTGGAAAACTCACACAAAACTCGAACCGACGACCCCAAAAGTTGTCTAAGTTAGTTTCTGTACAGGCAAACGTGTTGGCAAAACTTTCATTTGTACTCACCTCTACCAAGTAGAAATGGTTGGTCATTTGTGTGTAAAGGTGAAAATAATGTCGAGTTGCGATAAATACGTGCGGTGATAAATTATTTGAACACTACAACGATAAAATAATGTATTATCAATGTAGTATTGGATGAAAATGTTGATCTCATATTTCATCCGCAACACACAAGAGGGGTTTTTTGGTGTAAGAAACGGCGTACCGAAAACCGATACAACTGATTCAGTACATGGTACTGAGGCCCTTAGCGGTTGGATTTCCCAAAAAGTAACTTGAATTTAGATAAATATTGGAAGTATAAGGTAGCACTAAAAGCAGATTTTTGGAATTTCCGCTCCTAAAGAAATAAAAACCGGTACCTACCTAAGTTTGTTTGAAACTTTTTTCCTAAGTAAAATTCGCGTGAGTAGAGCAATATAAGCTAGATTAATATATTTTTAATCGCGTCTACTCGCAGTCGATGTTGCGGTCCTCCTCATGTCAAGCTGCTTTAAAACCAGATGTTAGCGTTTTTCAATAGTTATTTCGTATTAATACGATCTGCGGTTCAAACTGCTGAAAACTTTTAATTCACATTACTTCTGAATGCAAACCGATCGAAATTAAACTAGAAATGACTTCGAACTGACTTTTATATTACCGTCATACGAGTTAGATTTTGCTTAAAATTGAAGATTCTTAAAAAAGATGATAAAACCATAAGAGTATATGACCGATGGGTTGTATACTCATATGGGTTTTAAAGACTCAATTGAACACCTATCATGCCATTATACTCGTAATAAAATAAAAAATAGTATTATTTTAAACATATTGGCGTCGAAACTGTCAACATGTAAATGCACCATTTGACAGAGTGCTGACTGGCACACACAGTCGTAAAGAGGTTGGGTGGTTGCCAAACGGGATCATTCTCACTAGTTCCACCAGCAATTAGTTCCATGGAACTAGTGAGAATTTTTTTCTCAGTAGTTCCATGGACTTAATAACTACGATGGAACTACTGAGAAAAAAAAGTCTCACTTGTTCCATGGAACTAATTGCTGGTGGAACTAGTGAGAATGAGCCGCCAAATGGACCTAAATAGAACCTGAGAGATTCTGAGGGCTTGAGCGCTGAAATTCATACTCTACTTATGTCATCAACTAGACTTCGCCTGCGACTCTACCACGTGATAGGCTTAATCCCGCCTATCTATTGGTGAGAACCGTAGACTAATCTCTTCTTGAAGAAACTTCATTATGCACTAGGCAGCCGCTACCTTGCATCTCTAAAGTAACATCATTGAAAACTTTACATAAAAGTGTTTCGCTTGACAGAGTGCTGACTGGTACATACAGACGTAAAGAGGCTGGCCGTTTGCCAAACGGACCTAAATAGAACCTTAGCGCTGTTGAGGGCTTGAGTCGACAGCTGACCTACTCAGCGGCTGATCCGGAGTTATTTGTGTGACACACATTTATGTGAGAAACTATAGTGTTTACACTTGATGAAAAGTTCGTGATTGTGTAGGTTGAAAATAAGTGTCGTATAAAGAATATTTCGTGGTTGCTAGATTTCAGAATCTTGATTCAATAGGTACTTGTATTGCTGATTTAAACACGGATGGTTAGACTATGACAATGGTTTAATCGTATTACTATTATGCTATTAATTAATTACGAACCTAATTTGTTTCCCACTACTGGGCAAGGACCTCTTCTTCCAACTCTACTACGTACTCTTATTTACACATTATATGAAAAATCTAGCAAATACTGTTAAATTACTGTAGCAAATTGAATAATATTTTGTTATGTTGTTTCTAATAATGGAAACGGGAAGTCGGTGAGGACGAACTTATTGGTAAATTTAGTTAAATAGTTAAAACACATGCTTATTTATAAACATAGTAGAATTAAAACCGTAAATAAACTTTACCCTTTACAAAGGTATTTATCCAGCCAGTCTGCTCCTGTGTACTCAAAACGCCAGACTTAAGCGTGGGTTCCTGCAAACTTACTCTCCTCAACTTTGCCGTTACTTATTATCTCGATTTTAACTCAAAACTACAACAGACTTTTTAAGACAAATTAAAAAGAACACAACTAGAACAAGCAGCGTGATGTAAAAGCTGCTTAAATTAAAAGTGAAGGAAACTCGGTTTAATTCTGAGAAATAAAATGTACTGTTTTATTTTTTGAGACGCGCAGTGGCGTCTCGGGAACTACTTAACATAAAATGTCGACTACTTTCTCTCGAAGTTTTTTTAGCTGTCTTTACGGTCGCGGTCTTAATCTTTTGGAGTCAGGATAAGGACTTACGAACGGCTTCGAAAATGTTTTATAGAGTTAACAGAATGGCGTAGTCATTTAAAGTACTTGAAATTAGAGTAAGTACAAGTGGCAATGGGCTGGCCATATCTGTAGGAGGATTGATGGCTGATGGAGCAAACGTGTCCTAGAGTGGAGACCACGCTTCGGTAAGCGTAAGGTAGGGCGCCCCCCGGCTAGGTGGACCGAGAACCTGAACAGGGTGGCTGGGACAGACTGGATGCGGAAGGCTGAGGACCGTTCACTGTGGCGCGTGTTGGGAGAGGCCTATGTCCACCAGTGGACTGCGATGGGCTGATTGAGGTTGAATGATGATGAATGTTATATGCGATTATAATTTTTATCAGCGTGATAGAATATAATTTTGCTTTTTGCTGTGTACTTTAATATTTAGTGAGAGCATGTGTTAAAAGTTTGTATCATTATTGAAAATTCAACTTTCATTCAATAAGTGAAATTGGTGGTGGTCTTATTTCATTTTGTTTACCTGCATTCATGTAGACGGCAGAATTGTAAGTTTCCTTGACTCTGATTCAGCAATCTTATTCCTTAAATGACGCACAAAAAAATATTTACGAAAGAGCTTACAAACTTTCAAACTATTGACACAAAAACAATATAAAGAAGTGTTGCCCAGTGTTAAGATAGTACCAACGGAACTAGCATTATGTTAAACGGCGAGGAGATCCTCTGACCTCTTGTTTGCTACAATATCTGACACAATTTCAAATCTATGTTTTATGTGCAGACTCTTATATTTTATAGACGCACGCCTATCCCTGAAGGGGTAGGCAGAGGCGTAATATTACACCCATATTTCGCCATGATTTTTTAGATCCCACATAATATGGGGGTGAGCCTATTGCCGTTACTAAGTAATAAGTTCGAAAAAGTTTGGTGAAGTTAAAGTCTTCGATACTTTCATAACTTAGGTGAAATAGCGATTTTGAAATTGTGGCACTAAGTCATGAAGCCTAAGTAGTGTATATAATTACCTGCACAATTTTATAATACGTGAAGATTATATAAATGTGCATGTGTAAGATTCAACCTTGTAGAAATTTGTATTAAATTAAGTGATAAAAGCTAGCAATATGTATTTTCAACGACTACTACAAATAATACTTAATAAAGCCAAAGTCACAGTCAAAATCGTTTATTCATCTAGGTCACAAGGTGACGCTTATGAGCGTAAATTTTTTAAATCGAATTACTTAATGCTACTACTTACATTTACTGCCTCTTTCGCAAAGCAATAGGTAGAACTACGAGAAAGAACGGGCAATAATAATAATAGATATAAGCCGTAGACAAAAGGCTTGTTACCCACCCGAAGCCTTACAAATTGAATGTACCTAGTTATAAAGAGCTTGTCAGCACTTCCGTGAGAGATGTAGGAGGATTTGCTCTAAAGCCAAAACCGCTGAGCACGCCGAGTCGAGAGGAATGTAGATATGGAATTGAAATTAAACCACTTTATCCGGTGTATATATCGTTTTATAGCAGTTTACTGTTTTGATTCCTCACAGATTATAAGATTTGTAAAAGAATGAATCCTAACTTTTAATGTTTCTATATCAGTATCTCTCAACAACATTTTAAAACTACAAGTCATGTTTTACCTTTTTTGTTGTTAGAAACAAAAATACACATATAGGTACATACCTACACTGCCAAGCACATTGCCCTCCTTGGCGTAGCGCAGTCGACTAAAAATATATAATTTCGTTTACATGAAGTTAAGAACATACCTACTTTATTTTACAAACCTATGAAGTTCGTGGGAAAATATATTTCTATCAGAAAAACCATATGATTTTTCTAAGAATAAAGATATTTCAGTCGACGTATTTCAATTAACAGTAGACAATGTACAGATATACATTTGCAGCTTCGTGAATTGCTTTACTAGATGCTGACACTACTAAATTGCTTTACTTGAAACAGTAGTACGAATTGATTTTATCAGCATAACTCCTACCTTTGGTTACACTAAAATCTGAATTCGAGCTTTAAGGCGAAAGTCTGATTTGCAACCGAGATAACGCTAGCAAAAGCAATTCAGTTATCCGGACTGATTATTATATTATTTTATACCGTGATAACCGGTGTAAGTCCAATACAAGAATTAGTAAATTGCAACCAAGTTGCTTTGAATTATATAAGTTGTAGCCAGTAATTAAAATTCAGATTAGGTATATAGAGTTGAAACGAACCGACGAATCACCTGATAGCAAGCGATTACCGCCGCCCATGGACACCCGCAACTCCTCTAAGTCACAAGTTCGTCGCCGTTCTACGAGATGGTAAAAGATTCCTTTTACCGTAGTCCGTTTGCTATTCTGATGTTTAAGTTATATAAGGTACTGCAGATTTCCATGAACATCCGTTCATTGGTTTTCGCTGAAGAGTTACAAGCATCCATACATTCATGCAGATTTCACAAACTTTCACATTTATATTATTAGTTTTTTAGTTTATAATAAAAAGGTTTAGTTTAAAATAATAGGGTAAGATAATGTGTAACGGATCTCACCGGGTTCAATTATAAATATAAAATATACAGCGACTCATCAAATCGATCCACAAAATTTCATCTTAATCGGTCTTGACATTTGAAAATAATTCAGTGATAAAGTTGAATACTGGCAGCGATAGCCTAGTGGAGAGACTGACAGATTGCTACGCAGAGGGTCCGGGTTCGAATCCATGGCGCGCATCGATGACTTTTCGGAGTCATGTGCGTATTCAATTGTTAATTATCGCTTGCTAAACGGTGAAGGAAAACATCGTGAGGTAACCTGCATGTCTTAGAGTTCTCCATAATGTTCTCGAAAGACATGTGAAGTCTGCCAACCCGCACTTGGCCAGCGTGGTGGACTATGGCCTTTACCCTTCTCTTAGTGAGAAGTGGCCCGTGCCCAGCTGTGGGACAGTATAAAGGGCTGATGATGATGAAAGTTGAATACACATCTTAACAATGTAGTATCTTCATTGGCTCGCAACATTTACTGAAATAAAAAGACACTTAAGCATCCGCCGAAATATTTTCTAAATTTATTCATAATGCTCGGCGCCCCATACCATACCTTTACCTAAATCTTCAACTCAAAGAAAATGAAGTGTTACACAATTCTTTTGTCTGTGAAAATATTTTCACGAATTTGAATAAGCAACGTTTTCGTTGATGCTTTACGATGAAAATTCCGTGATTTCCTGCCTTTGACTTGGATGTGACTCGAGATAACGTTTTGTTAAATTAGGAGCTCAGAAAATAAGTTGGATATCATTTCGAATTGTTATATGAATCGTCATTAAAATTGTCTTAGCTGTGAGTAGCTGTAATGTAGGTGTTCATTTTCACCAACTTCGCAAAAATGAAGGTGATATCAAGTCGGTAGTATTTGCATGTTTGTTTCCTCGTAGAGTTCTGAGGACATTTATTAACCGATTTCGACAATATTTTTTTGTTTGGCAGAATATAATCACTGTAAGATTGAAGCATATTTGAAGTCGTTTCTTTTTCAACTATGTAATTGTTATAAAGACAACATTTACAGTAGAAATAAAGGTCACCAGAGTCTGGCGAATCAGCCCCAAATTTCTAAATTCAAAGATCCGTACGGTCACATTCAACATGAGTACAGCTATAAGCCTTTCCAATTTAAGGGGCTAAGTGATTGATCCAAACCAATTGATGCCAGTATTACGTAGGAAGAAAGAAAGACATAAAGAAAATAGGGCTTTAATACCTGCGATTGAATGTTGGCACAGCTAGTAGCTAGGTATACATACTTTTTTTTAAATAAGTAGTCTTCACCCCCGTGACTCCTCGCGTGAATTTTTTACCTAAAACTGCTTCAAGAATAACACTATCTTCTGGTATACTACTTCTACTATCAGAACATGAAATTTTAGAAATAGATGTATTTATAGGCTCAGAGGCTTAACCAAGACAGCGTAACCGACAGACATAAAGACCGACCTTCGCATTTTTAGTAAGTATTAAGTTAGGTTATGGAAGTGTAGGGCTTTCGGTTGATTCGTTTTTGATTCAGAACGGGTGGCGGGATCTTAAAAATATACATTATTTTCACTCACTTGTGTCTGTCTCGTGGTATAAACAAAAAGTTGACAAAATGGTATGTTAAGATGATGTATAATCAGCAAATAAAATGGTCCACGACTCTATGATTTGCATTTATTTGCACGTCAAGTTGTGTTGTTCTGTGTCTCAACCTTAGCGTTATTTTGATGAAACTGAAAGTTTAGTCAAAGCTAGGTAGGCTGCTTTTTTGGCTGAACGTACATTAAAATAGCCAATTGCAATTACTGTTTCGCTGTAATTTACGTGGTAGAGAATGCATTAAGTTAGGCAATAAGTCTCTATATCTATCTACCACGTTTTTACATGTAAAACAAATATAGACTGCATCCGTGGTACAGAGGATAGCGTATGCCTCTGCTGATCCCGGGTTCGATTCCCGAGTCGGGCAAAAGTGTTACTGAGTTTTTCGAATCCTTGGTTGCAGCACAGAGTCTGGTAATAGGCTCGTGCCTTATTACGTGATATCTCAAATTCGTACGGCAAAATGTGGGTGTAATATTACACATCTGCCTACCTCTGTGGGTGTGTAGGCGTGACGATATAAAAATATAAAGCCTATTTTTGCAAGTATCCCAATATTACGATAATCTGGCGGATCGTAGGTCGTGATCCACTTAAGTGTTAGGTACAAAATACACCAACCACACACGCTACCGGATCATATGTTATGGCAATTTGAGAAAATGATACGTTGGCATTAGGGTAGGCGCTTAGGCTCCAATAAATTTTACGGTTCTTCTTACAGCCTTGAAGGTAATCGAATTTCAAATATTAAGGTAAGTATCGTTAATAAAGTCAAGTCAAAGTCACGCTTAAGAACGTCAAAAATTTAAGTTAATTACTAGATGATTCTACATTTACATTAACTGCCACGTTCGCAATGCAATAGATAGAACCACGAGAAAGAACGGGCAATAAATCTCGTGGCCACTCTTTTTAACTGCCAGTATAATGGTTTTACATGTTATCTTTGTAAGGAGCTGCAACTGTTTCACATTGTGAGTTATCTACTAATGCAAAATTTAATAGTTATTGATATCATACTCAAGCAATAAATTATGTTCATTAGGTAAGCCTCCTAAAGTAAATATGGTGAAACAGGAGCATCCACTTACGTCTTTTGATGTAGGCAACTCGCGAACGTGACTGTTCAGAGCTATGGTGGAACAGTATGTCCCGAAAAGTAACGGTATATAAACCAGCAGCAATTTACAATCTATTAGCTAGCAGTTCATGACCACGAGTAACCCTCACCTTACAAATCCGATAAATTATAATAAAAAGAGTAGAACAAGAATGCAAATGTAGTAAGAAAGAAAATACGGTAATTAACTAAACTAAAAAACTGCTTATTGACCTAATAAACAAAACTTTAATAAAAAGCCTAATAAAGAACGAATATTTATTTCCAAGCGTACTTGTCGTCAAGATACTCATTTACACTATAATATGCCTTTAGTATAAGATTATTTTTAACTTTTGTCTGAAACGACCTTAAAGGCAAGTCTAAAAATATTAGATGGTATTTTATTATACATTCTAATACTAAACCCAATAAAAGAGCTATGTGTTTTGTGTAAACGGAAATACGGTACACATAATTTGTGCCTGTTCCTAGTATTAATATTGTGTATTTCACTATTCATTTTGTAAGAATGTATATGTAGTCACACGTGCATAATACTGGCATAAATATATTGTGATGCTACAGTAAGAATACCAAATTTTTTAATTTTTCTTTGAGTGAGACTCTTATCTTTAATTGGTAAATGGCCCTAACTGTCCGTTTTTGCAATATAAAAATATTTTCGATGTTAGCAGCCCTACCCCATAATAGTATGCCATATGACATAACACTATGAAAATTGCTAAAATAAACCAATCTAGCCTTATCGACATCAGTCAACCCACGAACCTTCTTAATGGCATAAGCAGCTGAGCTAAGTTTCCCTGAGAGATATATAACATGCGCACCCACTGTAATTTCGAATCAAGTGTTATTCCTAGAAATAATGTAGACTCAGATGTTTCGAGTACATCATCATTTAGAGCTATACTAGGACTAAGGTTTCTGACAGTAGGCAGAGCAAACTTAATACATTTTGTTTTTTTTTGGCGTTCAGTAGTAGATTGTTTACATTAAACCATTTAGTAACTTGAATGAGCTCACTGTTTATTTCGTTAAAATGTTCCTTATTTCTATCTACTTTGAATATCAAAGAAGTATCGTCAGCAAACAGTACAACGTCACAAATGTTTTTCAAGTAAAAAGGTAAATCGTTTATGTAAACAAGAAACAGAAAAGGCCCTAGGATTCTGCCTTGCGGCACTCCTAAATCAACAGGTAAGCCACGGGATTTTGAGCCGTTTATTTCAACACATTGGATTCTGTCACTTAAGTACAACTTAATGATTTCCAATGCTTTAGTCTGGACGCCGTAATGTCTAAGTTTGCATAAGAGCGTTTCCTGGCAGACACAATCGAATGCTTTCGAAAGGTCGCAAAACACACCAATAGCATTTTGAGCATTCTCACTTGCACTGCATATGTGTTTAAGTAACGCTACTCCTGCATTTGTTGTCGAGTGACCCTTGGTAAAAACATATTGCTCGCTATGAAGGAGGCTGTTTAGATTAAAATGTCTAAGTAATTGCTTGAGTATGATCTTTTCAAAAATGTTACTAAAGGCAGGTAATATCGATATTGGCCTATAATTACTAGGATCAGTCTTACTGCCGGATTTGAAAAGTGGTGTTATCCTACTGTGTTTCATAAGATCGGGAAAAACACCTGATTCTATACACTTATTAAATAAGTTGCTTAAATAAGGAGCTACTACATCAATTATACTTTTCAAAATCTTAACAGAAATGCGCCAGAGATCATCTGTATTCTTAGACTCTAGAGATTGAAAAGTACTTATAATATCGGTAGAATTCATACAATGGAACTTAAATAATACATCGCATTTTCCTACACTAGATTCTAATAGGTTTTCTGCGACTATAGCTGATGATTTTAATTCTCTAGTAGTAGAATTCGGTATGCTAGCAAAGAATTTATTAAATGTGTGTGCGACTTCTTTGTCATTATGAATTAATTTGTTACTATCAAATAAACTAAAACTATTACCTCTAAGTGTTGTCTTACTTGTTGCTTCATTAATAGGTCGCCAGGTTGCCTTAATTTTATTCGAGGATTGTTTAATTTTTTTATTATAAAAGTATTCCTTAAGAAAGAACACTTAGGCTTGGCAAATTTTGTTTCGCCAAGCCTAAGTTCCAAATGGATCCAATGGGCCGCCTCTTAAGAACCTTCCTGCCCCGATGAACATCGGTTCTTGGAGCTTATATTATTAGACCAGTGCAGATACGTTAGAAAACGGTCAAAAGTGAAGTAAAATAATAGTAGGATGAAACGAGGGAGGCTCGACAACATGCGAAAGTTAATTTAACGTCGCAAAAATATCACGTCTGTTTTGGTACTAAGTTATATATTTACATCGTAGGCGGTTTTATAAATATGAAGAAAATGTGGAATCCTATATTTAGCTAAATAGCTTTACATAATATCTTAGTTGACTACGAAGGTATGCAGACGATTCAAAGACAACTTAACGTCACGGAACCATATCACTCACAAT
Source organism: Euclidia mi (assembly GCA_944739405.2). NCBI lineage: Eukaryota > Metazoa > Arthropoda > Insecta > Lepidoptera > Erebidae > Euclidia > Euclidia mi. Next base: position 46,784,828 of record OX123201.2, read on the forward strand.
TGCTAACGGCGACGACTACATTTTGTAGGCACCACAACGCAAAACCCAGCTAACCACAGTTTGACCACATTTTGTGGCGATGTTGTGTGGTTGCGGTCGTGGATCAAGCCTTAGTCAGAAATTGGTGGACTGCCTCGCAGATGTCAATTCTGCGGCCACAGATATAAATTCCTGCAAAGTTCTTCAAAGACATGTAAAGTCTGCCAACCTTCTTCTGTTCAGCGTGATGGTCTAAGGTCTTATCATTCTCGTAGTGAGGAGAGGCAAACACTTTAATAAAATCATCTTTAAGTTCTGTACTTTTTCTAAATATAAAATGGATAAAAGACTCAGTGTTTTTGTAATTTATAGGTACATTACATACGTTACATTGTTTATTTTGTTTTTCGTGTGAGTATGTGGTCATACGTTACATTTTATTCATTTGTATGTCTATAGGGATTGTGAATATCCCTTTTATAAAATTAAAATAAATGGTGACTGACATTTTTTCTCGATAACCTAAATTCAAACTCGTTTTTTGGTTCCGCTGGGTTGGGTTGCTGCTATGACAGATCTCATCAAGTTTTGACGTCAAAAAATTAAGACATTTGCTTTATTTTTATCGTTTTATAGTCTCACGCCTGCATCCCCGCAGGGGTGCCACCAGAGATGTAACGTTACACCCACATTTCGCATGAATTATTAGGTCTCCCGTAATAGAAAGAAGGCGAGCGGAATGTTTCTATAAATATAGTCTTCAGTTTGGGAAGATATATACATACATAAACTCACGCCTGTTGCCCAGAGGGGTAGGCAGAGACTACGGGACGCCATTTGCACCGATTCTGACATATCTCTCTTGCTTTGGGAAGATGCTAGGCATCTTCCCTATCAATGCTGCACTGTGTACAAGGAAGCAATATTATATGATGATAACCAAATTACTAGTATCTTTCATTTGAAGGTCATATTTCAAACTTTATATCACAAGACGTGTTGTGGCTTATAATACCTATTAATGATCCGTTTCCGTTAAATATCTATCTATCTATCTATATCGTCACGCCTGTCTCCCATTGGGGTAGGCAGAGACTATAGAACGCCACATGCTTCGGTTCATACTTCTTTCGCTTCCTCGACATTCATTAACCTCATCATGCATGCGCGTCGGTTATGGGTACTTTTAATTTGGCCCTTTTTCAGTACGTCACCTATTTGGTCGGCGTACGTCCGCCTAGGGCGTCCCCTACCGACATTTCCATTCATTCTCGCACGATACACTCCTTTCGTATTCCTTCTTTCATCCATCCGTTCCAAATGTCCAAACCAACGCAACATTCCTTTTTCAACCTTTGTCACTACATCTTCTTTTAGACCACACTTCTCTCGTATCACACTGTTTTTCACTTTATCAATCAGCCTTACTCCGCACATACTCCTTAAAGCTCTCATCTCCACAGCATTGATTCTGAAATAAAACGACGTATTCCCAGAGACGAGTGGCAAAGACTGACAATGTTTTATTTCTTACTATAGAAGTAAACACACAATTTGAAATACATGTCTATATGTCTAGTGACAATAAAAGACAGATTGCCAGTAAGATACATGGCCAGTGCTAATACATACTGTGTAGATATTAAACCTTCAACACCCCCACTATATCTAACAATATGTATATACACAATTACAATCTTTGAATACCTAATATATCCTAAATCTTATGTTTCACAACACAAAGTATTGGTGAATACATCAGCTTCAGCTGTAGGCAAATACTTCACATTTACAATTGTATATTTACTACATATTCTATACAAAAGTAAAATATCTCAATAGACGCTTTACATTTCACAATGTTCTCTAGAATAGCAATTGTAAAAGTAATTCAAAAATCTAACTGCATAAGTACTATCAGGCCTGGTTAGAACTGCTAAGTACATTAGACAACCTATAGCTTGATATGGGAATTTTCCAACATAGTTTTCCCCCTTACATACATGCAAGTTAATTTTTGTATCACCTGATCAATATAATCAGACTGGTTCAATGTGATAGATTTGTCAGATTAATTAACACATTAACACCAATAACTTTCGTAAGTTTGAAATACTAACTAACATTTTTCAAATATTCTGTTTCTTTATAACCATTTGAAAAAAATAAAAATCTCTACAAAAATATTTCTAACTTTTGTATACATACATGGATCTATCTTAGATCTCCCTATAACTAATATTTGACAAATATAGTAACTAAACATTCACGGAACCGAACTTTATTAACACTAAGCACTCACTTACACTGCACAACCCTACCATCTTGTGGACTATCACATAATTCCCATACATCATTTTCTTTTAACTTTTCTTCTTCTTGCATGGCCAATGTCCACTGTTTCTTTTCTGGTCCGTTGCCGTGTCAAACCTGCCCCATCTTCATAGGTTTCAGCGCTTGTACTTGTACAAAGATTCAACATACCATATCTCTCTGGTGGTTTCCGTGTTCGTCTGGGTCTGTCCATGAAAGCTTCATTTTCACACTGATGTATACTCTCTGAGTCTTCATAGTCATTTTCACTGTTGGAGTTATCTTCAAGACTAGATATAGATTCCAAACTTGTTACCTTCTGGACTTGTTTATCTTCTAGACTAGATGTTGATTCAACCTTCTGGGCTTGTCCTGGTTTAATGTCATCCCCCACTGAAGCAACATTCTGGTCTTGCACTTGAATCACGCATTCAGAATGTATTTGTGGTTCAATAATAACCACATCCCTACTTGTAAACACAGTCCTTGATTCTGGATTATAAACTCTGTATCCTTTTGTATTATCTGGATATCCTGTAAGAATACATTTTACAGATTTCTTATCCCATTTCTTCCGTTTTTGTTTAGCAACATGTACCATGACAGTGCTACCAAATATTCTGATATCACTGATATCTGGTTTCGTGCCAGTCCATAATTCGTATGGCGTTCTATTATCCAACGCAGCAGCCACAGTTCTATTCTGCAGATACACTGCCGTATTGGTGGCCTCACCCCAAAACTCTTTGCCCAGGTTTGCATCAAACAGTAGACATCTCGCTTTTTCTACGACTGTGCGATTGTATCTTTCGCACAAACCATTTTGTTCTGGGCTGTATGGGTTGCTTTTCTGGTGGATAATACCAGCACTGTTTAGGTAATCTCCAAATTCCTTATTGCAATACTCTAAACCATTATCGCTTCTTATCACTTTAATTGTTCTATTTGTTTGATTTTCCACCTGAGCTTTGAAGTTCTTGAAAACCTTCAGAGCTTCATTCTTGTGCTTTAGAAAATAAACAAATGTAAAGCGACTGTAGTCATCGACAAATAACAAGAAATACCTTGCTCCTATCGATGTAGTCTCCATAGGGCCACAAATATCTGTGTGCACTAAATCTAGCAATTTACTGCTTCTCTGTCCACTGCCTTTAAATGGTAAGCGACACTGTTTACCTTCACAGCATGTTGTGCAAGAAGCCTTGCTTATATCTATTTTCTCATCAAATGACATTCCCAAGACAGCATTCTTCATTTTATTTAAATATTCCTTGTTGACATGTCCTAATCTGCGATGCCATGTTACTCCTGATACAGCTGATGCAGCCAAATACTCCTGAGATATCAAGTTTACCTTGTATACTCCATTGACTAATACTGCTGTAGCGACTAACTGTTTCTTTTTATTGTAAACATAACAGCCTTTTTCTGTGAAAGACACACTATTTCCTTTTCTAATTAATTGACTGACTGATAGTAGGTTAGTAGTCAGGGATGGTATACAGCGTACGTCTTCTACCACGATGTCGTACTCGCAATCATCAGTTGTAGTAGTTATTTTAACATTGCCAGAACATAATACTGTCAACTTCTTGCTATTAGCTACGACAATTTCTTTGTTTTGTGCGTATTTGGCATTCATTACCCAACTTTCATTAGCTGTTAGGTGTACACTTGCCCCGGAGTCAATATACTACTCATTTTTGTTGAAATTCGCACTTAAAAATACAGCACTGAATGCGTTTGATTGCACTCTTTCAGTATTTTTCTTCTGTGCAAAATTATTTTCATTCATGCACTGACTTTTGTAATGGCCGATTTGTTTACACCGGTAGCATTTCACTGCCGTGTTTGACTTTGACAGAACAGTACTGTCAACATTATACTTTTTCTTGGCCATAGACAAATTCTTTTTATTTTGCTTTGCATGACTAATAAAAGCACCGTTCATTTCGCTTTCGTATTCTACTGACTCCATATCTAAAAGTTTCGTTTTAATATTGTCTGCCGTAATGGAAATTCCTGAATGTTCTATTGCCATGATCATTGGTGCAAAACGATCAGGCAATCCAGCCAACAACAATGACCCTGTCCACTGATCATTTATCTCAAAGCCTGTTCCGCTTAGTTTTTGCGCTGTATCAATAATCTGCGTCACATATGACGTCATTGAAGTGCAGTTTTCTCGCCGGATTGAAATTAAATTTCTTAATAGACTTATCCTTCTTGAAAATCCACTATCGTCAAATAGTTGCTGTAACTTATGCCATAATTCTTTTGACGATTTTACATTTTTTACGTGGACATACAATGACGGGTCGATAGTCATTATCAATTTTGCTTTCGTTTTTTCGTCATCAGCGCTTGAAATTTCTTTATCTGGTTCTGCCTTTATGCAATGTTTCATGCCTTCCAGTACCAAGAAATTTTCTGCTGCGAAACACCACTCGGAATAATTATCGCGTCCCTTTAGTTTCGGCACATTTACTAGGTAGTTGCTAGCCATTTTGTCGAACTGATATACTGGAACTTACTGCGATAATTAAAATTACATCTAAATCGCACTGAATACTGTCTTTTAACACTTGCAAAATGCAAAATTCTTGCTAAAAAAACTCAATAGCGATTTTATGAGCTCTCTGGGCCCATAACCTGAAATAAAACGACGTATTCCCAGAGACGAGTGGCAAAGACTGACAATGTTTTATTTCTTACTATAGAAGTAAACACACAATTTGAAATACATGTCTATATGTCTAGTGACAATAAAAGACAGATTGCCAGTAAGATACATGGCCAGTGCTAATACATACTGTGTAGATATTAAACCTTCAACAGATTCTACTTTCATGCTTCTTCTGCCATACCCATGATTCACTACCATACATCAGTGTTGGCGCCAAAACTCCCTGCAGTATAGCAAGGCGAGCTTGCTTTGGGATAATATCATTGCTGATGATGGACTGTAAGGCGCCATTCACACAATTTCCTGCTTTCACTCTCCGTTCAATATCTCCCTCACATTTTCCATCTCTCGTAAACAAAGACCCTAAATACACAAACTCGTTCACTTGCTCCACTTTTTCATCTCCTATCATTACTTCACATTCAGTTACACTATCATCCCTCTCTATGACCATGACTTTGGTTTTGTTAACATTCACTTTCATACCTTTCTTCTTATACGCTTCATTCATCGTGGTGACCATCTGCTGCAAATCCAACGCTGACGATGCAAATAGAACCTGATCGTCAGCGTATAGCAGGGTCTTAAACACTGACCCACCCATCCTTAATCCACATTCAGACTCTTTCAGATCGGTCAAACAACTGTCCATGAACAGATTAAACAGCCAAGGAGACGCTACACATCCCTGTCTAACACCACGATCAATGTTAAACCAGTCCGTGTAGACCCCGTTTATTCTGACACAGGCACTTGAATCCCTATATAAGGATTCAAGTGCCCGTATCAGACTGCTGCTCACTCCATACACAGAAAGTGTTGACCAAAGTTCATCCCTCACCACTCGATCGTAAGCCTTTTCCAGGTCAATAAAGGCGCAGAAAACCTTCTGGTGTTTACTTAAGACTTTCTCTGCAATGCACCGCACCTTCCGTTAAATATCTGATGTTGAAACATTTATGAACTTGATGCACTAATAGATCTACTAAGCAGGACGTATTTTGATGCGCTATCTTAGTAATTTCACCCCTTTTCATGATAAAAAAGAACCTTGTAACCAAAAGTGAGACGGATAATAAACGAGTCTGATGATGCTTATAATGACTATTACCCATGAGACTTGTTCCAGTTTCAGCCAAGTTACAATAACTGTTACTAATACTGCTTATTTGATCTTCTCTTCAGTCATTCTCATCCTATGCGGATGATAAAAAATTATATAAGTAAAATAATTATGGAAGCGTCGCTTTTGTTTCTAAATTATTCAACACAGACAGTGCGACACAGAATTTCAGATCTGGAACAACCATACAATTCACAATCGATTCAGATCTATTTTCAGATTGCATTTTCTAGAAGATGAGCTATGGATATATTTATGTTGACTTGTATATAAAAACGACCATTTGGCGTTGGAAGAAAGTGGAAATGTTTTGTGATATTTGTAATAATGTCATGTCTGCGTAGAACGAATTCTGGCGCTGTGTTTTGACGATAATAGGTCTGTCCTTGGAATTAAATGTTGAATGTAGGTGGGATGTTGTACAGGCTGATTTTTACGAGCTTTAATATTATAGGTACTGTAGGTGTCTGGTGGATTATATTATCTAAGTTGTAAGTGATTAACTTTTATATGTGAGTAATATTTAGAAATACTGTATTGAATATGTTAATATTCACTGCAAAACTGTAACAATAAACTTAATTTCTTTCTTTTTTTCTTAATAACCTTTTTTCTTGTTGATTAAAATTTTGCAAGCTGAATAGAATTGACAGTTGGGAATGAAAGCAATGATAGTCTAGTTCAAATACCAACAGACTGTTATGCAGAGGTTATTATTAAAATTATTTAGATAAGTGTATGCCAATAGAACCAAAAGATAAAAAAGATGATTTCAGTGGGTAGATAATTCCCTTTCACCTTCATATCTCAACATTTTACTCAATGTAATTCGTTACGTCACATGACCTTATTCCAAGAATTACAGGAAGAATGAATTACAGGAAGGATGAAACAGACAAGGATTGAGTTGATTTTGGTTGCAGACGGCCAATTTTTCACAACGCGACTTTGTATTTGTTTGGGAAGTGATGAGACGACATGTGGACATTCGACCTAAAAACGAAAAAAAACCTGAATCAAAATATTCAGTAGATTACGAAAATCGCGTTGTTCAAGGCAACTGAATGACAATGCCTTCTCATAAATATATAGCATTTGTTGTTTACGGATAAATTTCTCATCGTTATCAACATTTATTTTTGTTTTAGATACATTTTTCAATGGAATTATATGGAAAATGTCCGCAAGGTAAGGTTCGTCCGCAATAAGCCGTATCATTATCTGTAAGTATTATACCTTCCGAGCTACTCACGTGCCTTCAATGGCCTAATTATTAAGCATACTGCCCACGGTGCTTGGTTTTGTAGACAGACGTGCGCGATACCATAGCAGATACATCGCGTGTCGGGTACCTTAAAAGGCGCGGTGTATCGGTGTGCCGCGTGCTTCCGCAAAACTACACACCGAAGGCAGCCGGCTTTACAGTACAAGTATCTCTTGCTTGTCATCTAATCTGATTAATAAGTTTACAACGGAATCCTTAAAACGTTAAAAGCGTTTCTTACTAACATTTAATAAGGCAAACTTTGAATTTAAAATAAGCACTTATCAGTGGATAATATTTTTACAACGGACCTTTTATCGTAATGAAAATCAAAGTTAAATGGCTGTAACTGACAGCTAAGTAAAATGTCAAAGGCGTGGGCGAACTTGATACAGGACCTAACCACGCTATAAAAATTGTAATCTCTCAGCATATTTAGTGCCAATTTTTTTTTAGCATATAAAGACAAACGAACAAGCGGGTCACCTGATGGTAAGTTATCACTGCCGCCCAGACACCTGCAATGCTCGAAGGATCACAAGTGCGTTGCCTACCTTTTAAAAAGGAATATGCTCGTTTCATGAAACAAAGCACCGCCGTAATTTGGCATTTATGTTCCTTAGGGTTCGTAGGGATGCTCTAAGAAGGGAACTTTTACCCATCGAATATCGGGATCGCAAAAAACATTTAAATTAAAATAAAATATATGAGCGTAGCTATGGTATCCTCTAGTTTATATATAGTATATGTGACGGGAAATTGCATAAATTATTACAACGCTTGTATCACAGAACAATGTGCGTGTGGTGACGGAGATAATTCTGTCACTACCCTACTTCATTCCGTAGGTGTAGTAAGAGGCAATTTGAATAAGGTTGGTTCGGGAAGCTGCCAGTAAGGGCTGGTTGTAGCCTTCCCTGGGAATGGGTTAAGTTGAACACGGCGCCATGGGAGGAAGGCTGGACAGCACCTGTACTTTGTCTTCTTCCCGTAGGTCGTCTTTGGTCGGCTGTCGAGGTGGTTTTTAGTGGTAACACCACATACTCTGGTTCGCATTTCTCTCACCTCGTAAACAAAGAAAAGAAAAGAAAAGGTGTCGTAAGAGGTGAATAAGAAAATACGCGAAGCAAATAATATCTTTGCAAACCTCGACATTAGACCCTATTGGCACATCTGTCCCAGCGTAGTGTATAGTAGGCCAAATCCTCCTGTCGACTGACAGTGATACTGTGAAGCATATTAGGACAAACTTAACTCCAGCAGTGGACTACGAAGCTCAGTAGGAAGAAAGGATCACAGAAGTGAAAACACAAAATGAAACCGCTTCAAAATACGAATGGAACAGCAAAGTACAGCTTCCAATTCAGCAAACAATTAAACAATGAAGCTGGAAATCAAGTGTATTTCTTTAAGACTGGCCTGCTCTCGGACTGGAAGTTCAAAGCGTAAGAAGAAGAATAGAATGGCTAATGATATTTGTCCGTTAAGTTGAAGAGCTTGCAATTACGTTTCTCTACGATAAATAGATTAGGTCACCTCTGGGACGAGATGTTTGAGATTAGATGAGGTAAGCTGAAGATTTGGAAAGTTTCTAAGATTGGTAAAGTATAGTACAATATCAAATGTTCTGTCATAATAGGTTTTTTTTAAAGTAGATACTTGTGTAATTTTTCGTATTTAGAGTTCACATGGCGAAGTAGTCATTGAAGCTAAAACTATGGTTTCTGACAACAAACAGCATTAATAATTTATATATCAATACTGGGGGATACCCGCGGCTACGCCCGCACTTTTTTTTTATTTACCCGATTTGCGTGGACTAAATTGTGAATCTAAACCATTCTCAAGTCCCCTTGAACACACTCAAAAAATTTCACCAAAATCGGTCCAGTCGTTTAGGAGGAGTTCAGTGACATACACACGGAATATAATACACAAGAAATATAATAAAGATTGTGATACTTGTCAATTTTCAGATTTTATTACTTGTTAGTAGCAAACACCGTGAGGCAGCGATAGCCTTTTTTTTAACGTGTGGAAAACGATATACCTCCTGCCCATCCGACCGGGGAGCTGTCGAAGGGGGTATGTCCAACTCCCACCCCGTCGGCTGGGTTGGCGGCTGGTGGCTCCGTAGCTCAACGCCTAACAGGTACAACGGGAACTGTGGTTGTATTGCTCCGCTGTACCTGTCGCGTCCGTCCCCTTGCTTGGGACGCGTGCCCGGGGAAAGGCGGGATGTGCAATGCCTTTCACAGTAGACTGCGCCACACAGTCCGCTAGTGGAGATACCAACTGACTGCTATGCAGAGGGTATCGGGTTCGAACCTAAGGCGCGCACCACTGACTTTTCGGAGTTATTTGGGTATTCTTGTTCACTATCGCTTGTCTTGAATCTAAGAGGCACGTTAAATCTTGGACAGTTGTTATGGGAATTCAGTACATCAATAAACTGGGACTAGTCCAAAATATGACTTATCGCTCTCCCTTTGGACTGCGAAGGTCGGATCTGTCGGTCTGTGGAATAGCTGTTATTCTGTGATTTCTGGCTGGACGGTAGTCCACCTACAAATCACATCAGTAAGCTGACCCCGGGTTTCATGGCGATAATCTAAGGTAAATCGTCCAGTCTCAAGACCATGCTTTCGAACTAATTCAAACTGTGTACCTACTTTGTAATACCAACTTGAATATTCTCCTAACTCTAGTATTATAACTTGGAGAGTTCAATATGATTACCAATATATTTAACCTAAATTAATAGATTTTAAACTTTCGCGATTTGTATACATCATATAAAATAAAGAAGCGGGTCGTAATTGAACGGTTATATAAACCTCAAATTGTGCAGCCGCCTAAGATGTACGGCTTACTCAAAGTACACAAGACCAACGTACCTTTGCGATCTATAGTGAGTCAAATAAATTCACCCACATATAGTTTGGCGAAACACATAAGCAAGGTACTACAGCCGTTAGTAGGCAAGACGCACTCTTTAGTGAAGGACTCTCGCCACTTTATAGAAAGTATCAAGAGTACAAAAAAGGAACCAGACTACGTGATGATGAGTTTTGATGTTGAGTCACTATTCACCAATGTTCCTGTTCAAGATTGCCTTGAGGTCGTAGAGATGAAATTAAGGGAAAACGGTCTGAATGACGAATACACTGTTCTACTTAAGAATTGCTTGGATGGAAACTACTTCTTATATCGTGGACAACACTACCTCCAGATCGATGGAGTCGCTATGGGTAGCACTATAGCACCGGTAATGGCCAACATCTGGATGGAGAATCTCACTTCGAAGAATCCATAGACATGCAGCCAAAACAAACCAAACACTGAAGCAAATAATATCAAACTAGAGACATATTACATTCGAGAATGGTCACAGCTTACCTACAATAATAGTTGGCGAAACAAAAAATTGCGAACCCAACAAGTAATATACAGTTTAATATCACTTATGAACAGATGTTCCACCATAATATGTTAGACCTTTCGACTCATTTCCGTTACATATGACACGATAAATCTGATAAATTGATCGGCGTTTGTGTTGATATGAGCCAAATATATCTTGCGGTCTTATAATAATAGAAGATTATTGCTACTGCTGCTCTAAATTGCATTTTAGGGTTTCGTACCCAATGGATAAAACGGGACCCTATTAGGTATCATTACTAAGACTCATCCGTCCGTCTGTCTTTCCGTCTGTTACCAGGCTGTATCTCATGAACCGTGATAGTTTGACAGTTGAAATTTTCGCAAATGATGTATTTCTTGCCGCTATAACATTGCTCCCAAACAACAAATATAATTTGTTTTGCTGATTTTTTAGATAATGGTACGGAACCCTTTGTGCGCGAATCCGACTCGCACTTGTCAGTTTACCATTGTAATATTTTTAATCTTTTTTTTCCTTTTCATGTGGGCGTACGGCCAACTTTGTTGTAGGAGTTTCTAGGTTTTCCGAAAGTCACCGACAACGCCTAATGGTTAATATCGAAGTACTTAAGGTAAAAACCAAGACCAATGACTTTACGTGCTTTTCAAACACGGTAGCGCTCGGATGCAAATTACACAACAGATTATTGTTTACTAGACACCACTGCCTCGTTGGTCTCGCGGCATAAATGTGCGCGTGGGATCGGGAGGTTCCGGGTTCGATTCCTGGGTCGGGCAGTGTTATTGGGTTTTTCTGTCACGAAATTCTCAGTAGCAGCACGGAGTCTGGAAATGTGCCCGGTACGGCAATACCTCGCCCCTTATTACGTGGGACTTGACACTTCTGCCTACCCCTTCGGGGATAAAAGGCGTGACGATATGTATGTATGTATGTAGACACCACTCGCGGCTCTGTCCGCGTTTATAAGTCAATTAACATAAAATCATCATTTATACACCTACATTACGTTTATGTAACGGGTTCTAGAATTGAAACGCAGAAGCGGAGGTTCTATGCGTTTATTGCCGAGTATTGCCTCGCTTGCTATGCCAAGTATGACCGACCAACAACACGACACTGGCCTGAACACAAAGGGCTGCAGTCTCCCACGCTGTTCCCTCCGGTAGTGTGCAGGGTAGTTTGCTCGAAGGGCTGCGCGTAGCGGGCAGATCCTCGCAGACTGTTGGTTCAGCTGGCGGTATGTGTGCGATGAGCAGGGCAGGGTCAGACTCGTCGACAGAAGTGTCGTTGAAGACGATGCAGGGAAGTGTAGAGGTGAATAGAGTAGTGTAGCCCGGAGCTTCAAGGTGGACCTGAAACCCACAGCTGGGACCAGGATACACGTCCGACGTAGGGACAGTACGTAATTATCGTAGGTAGGTAGTAGGAGCAATCGTAGGTAGATAGAGTATGCTGTCAGCCCCTTTATATACCGGGCCCTCCATCAGAGTTGGTGTCGGTAAATGACCATATATGGTCAGATTTCGCGAGCACGGACGATGGCCTTCTCTGATTGGCCAAGCGTATGGACGGTATTATGACGCAGACGCGGTAGGTACCGGACATACGATACAATACCGCCCGCCTTAGGAGAGGATTTTACGTGGCTAACAAGAAAAATCCGACTAGCTGCGTTAGGCCTATGCGTCCGCTACTGTCCAAGCTAAGACGGCATATAAAAAAGAAAGAAGGAAAAGAAGGGAAAGTCTTATACGGTTTGTAACAATTAGTTAGGCGCCATAGTGTATAAGTTTTAAGTCTTTTATGTGCCAAAAGCCAATAGAATTTCCAGACTCGTCCGACAACTCGTAAACGAGAGGCGACTTTTTAGTAATCACTGTGCACTTCACGAATTTAGGGGCTAGTTTCTTACAGAAGGATTTATCCATGTCGCTCTGATAAAAAGTCCTTTTCCAAATAGTGTCTCCCACATTAAACTCAGCTGGTTTACGGCGTAAATTATAAGTTTGGGAATTCCTAGCACGAGCTTGAATGAGGAGTGCCTGAACTTTGTTAAATATGCCTGATAAGTGACCTATATTTTCTGCGTAATCGTCCCTAGGTATGTATACTATATCATCAGCGTCCGTGTCGACATAGTGTGAGCCGCATGGAACTAATTCACGTCCATAGACTAAAAAACTAGGTGTATAGCCCGTGACTTTATTAACTGCGGTATTTAATGCAAACTGCACCTTAGGTAGGAGAGTGTCCCATAATCTCTGGTCATTTCCTACAAACGCCGCTAAGGTAGAAACAATGGTTTTATTATAGCGTTCGACCGTATTCACATGAAGAGAATATTTTGAAGTATAGTGAAGATTAGGAATTTTGTACTTGTGCAACATAGCTTTCAAAGTAGCACTTACAAACTGTTTACCATTGTCCAATATAATTGTAGATGGTATACCATGAACTTAAAATATTTTCTTCCAAAATATTAGCTATTATTTCAGCAGTTGCGCGCCTGATAGGAAACAGAAGACAGTATTTACTAAAACAATAAGTTACTACAAAGATGTAGCCGTTTTGTTTTCTTGTGACGGATAATAGCCCCACTGAATCTACACTAATGGTTTGAAAGGGTCGTGAACACACTTTGGGTCGTCCCATGGTTCTCAATGGTGCATGGTTCTGATGTTTGTGCACGATGCAAGTGTCGCAAGAATTTATGAACTTTACCACGTCAGCATGCATTTTGGGCCAATAGTAACGAAGTGCTAAGCGCTTGTAAGTTTTAAATATATCGAAATGCCCCGAAGTGGGTTCGGCATGGTTCTCTAATATGGCATTATTTCGATCAGAAGAAGGTAGCACTTCTTTCCATTCGAACTCCTTTCGTAGCATACACCTAGATTTTATCAAACGATACAATTTAATATTTTTAGTAGAATAGTCTAGATAGTCATTAGGCCAAGATAAACAACCATTGTAGGTGGCTGAATACGATTGATCAGTGTCAACATTAGGGTTGTTCACGTTATTATTATTATTCGCGTTAATTATATTTACAAGTAGGGATCGTGATAACGCATCTGCTATAATATTATCTGCGCCGCGCCGATGCTTTATTTCGAAGTTAAAGGCTGACAGATGAACCGACCACCGAGCTAATCTACCAGTCGGGTTGCTCAAGTTTAGGAACCATTTCAGTGCGGAATGGTCAGTATACACAACAAACTTTAATCCGTTATCTAAATAGCAGCGCCAATATTTGAAGGCTGTTAGAACTGCTAATGTCTCCCGTTCTGTTATACTATAGTTTTATTCCTATGCATTTAGTGAACTACTCATGTAAGCGATAGGTAGTTCCACGCCATCTATTTCTTGTGTAAGCAACCCACCGATGCCACACGCGCTCGCATCCGTGTGAACTTGAAACGGTTTCTCGTAATCGGGGCACGATAATATTGGTGCGGAGCTTAACAATTGTTTTAGTTTACAAAACGAGTCATCAGCTTCCACCGACCACTGGAATGGTGCAGCTTTCTTACGGGTAGAGGTAAGTTTGTTCAAAGGACCGGCAATAGTACTAAAATTAGGGATAAATCGCCGATACCATGATGCAATGCCTAAGAAACTTTTGACTTCTTTTTTATTCTTAGGCGTAGCATATTGAAGAATGACTTCCACCTTACATGGGTCTACTTGTAATCCTTTAGAGTTTACTACGATACTAGATTTTTCTAAGGTAATTGTAAGGTTGGGTGATTTTAATTTTTCGTATACTTTATTTAATAGTGACACATGAGCATTAAAAGATGGCGATATAAGCACGATATCATCTAAGAAAACGAATACCGAGTTTTCGAACTTAGGACCATTCGTTAACAAGTGATCTACCAAACGCTGTTGTGTCGCAGGCGCATTCGTTAAACCAAACGGCATAGTCACAAATACACACTAGTAGTCACACTAGTAGGCACATAGAACGCAGTCTTATCACGATCACATTCGCGAAGAGGCGTCTGCCAAAATTACTAAGTTAAGTCTAAACTACTTAGATACCTAGCAATCCTAAGATTGTCTAAAATTTCGGATACGTACGGCAGTTTGTACGCGTCTTTTTTAGTAATAGAATTAAGTTTCCGACTATCTAAACAAAACCTTAGTTTACCGTCCTTCTTAGGCGTTAGTAAAATAGGTGACGACCAAGGAATTTCACATTTTTCTACCACTCCCAATGCAAGCATTTCGTCTAATTCGTCAATAATTATTTTTAATTTCGCTGGTGATAGCCTATAATATCTTTGGCGTATCGGCGCAGAATCACCAGTGTCTATAGCATGTTCTATTAAGTGAGTTCGTATTAACCCGACTTTTTTCAGTAGAAATCGTCTCGTATTTCTTTGTAATTGACTTAGCCGTTCTTAGTTGTGACTCACTCAACTCACTAAAAGATTGCAATACGTTCGTGTTACTTGGCTTATTTTCACTTATCACACTACACGGCAATGTTTTAGACATGCATACGGATGCGATATGGTTAGGCAGTAATTTAAATAGTTTCCAGAAATCGATGCCTAACATTAAATTACTTGTAACTTCTGGAATAACATAAGCTTTCAATAAGTGGGTTTGACCGCATAGAATTAGTGTTGTGACACTGCTGTATTTCTAGCCCGGTTTTAGTAATTACCAGATGGGATTTGTTACCTAAAATTGTTATGGCTGAATCAGAATCGAGCAATCCACAAATAGATAAACTGTTAACCGTTACATTAACATAGGACCGTAGGTCATTTTTAGGTTTATTATCCAGGATCGAGGCGACGGAATAACTAGAGAAATACACTTTTAGAGTGTTTAGCCAATTTCTCCTATCATCTTTGTCGAAATTAGTTGAATAGGTTGTAGACCCTAATTTAGGTTTTGACACGCCCCGACCCTGACCAACTAGTTTTTTGGTTTCGTTGATTTACAGTTCGGGCAGTTAGGGAATGTCACATCCCTACGGCCGCACTTGAAGCAAATTGCAAATCGATCGCGTTTGCACTCCTTCAAACTGTGATCAGTGACACGGCAGCGCGGACAATACTTGGACGTGACTAGAGTGACAGAGCTAGGTTTAGACTTAGGATTGCTAGGTTCGTTGTTCTCAGTGCATTCGGGGTTATCGGGCGTACCCTCTATAGTGGCAGCGGAATAATATTGTATGAATTATTACGCGCTCGGTTATTAGGTTTGTGGCTGTAAGCTAGGTCTGGTGCCAACGTGTCGGAATTGAGAGTTCAAAGAATCCATCCGTTCGTAATTTAAACATAACGTCTGCAGTGTTGCTATACTGTCTATTGAAGATATTCACAGAGCTAGCACTAGCGAATAGCATGGACGTATGTTATGCCATAGGATATCTAATTTTTCGCGTTCGGACAATCGCTTTGACGGTGACAGCCTAGCGAACAGCTGATTCATTATGGAGAGATAAATAATTATAGTTTCGGTAGCGACTTAACGGTAATCATAATCGTACGGTGTGAAATCGTCTATTAATTTAGTGGTGAGTTCTTCCCATGTAGTAAAATATTCTTTTAGGCCGCGGTACCAGTGGAGTGCGTTGCCGGTGAAGGTAGATTACGCGCGGTTTGGAATTCAGTTACGCGTTGTAGGAACGCTCGGACGCATCCCGTACCATCGTATTTTAGCTTGACAGTTCGCTAACTCTTAAATGCTCGCAATGCAATACTGGGGCTAACCCTGCCTGCATCGAGGTAGACGGTGCAGGTTGAACTTCTGCCACAGCATCACCTGAGCGAACACCTGATTATTCAATGGCGGACAGCTCCACCGAGAGCTTGTCGAACCGGCTGCACAATTGGTTATACGTTTGGAATACGCCGTAGGGCGTTCCATCCTACGGAGTCTGTGGAATAAGTGGTTGTGCAGTGCGGTAGACCTCCTAGCTAGGTTCGCGTCGTAAGAAGAAGATAACGAATCAACTCGTTTGGCCAGCTCAGAAACGGCCTTGCTAGCGCCCTCGAAGTCCACCGCGATGGCTAGGCCCGATGCCGAAATATCATCATTTGGAATGGTTTCCAGTAATTTAGGGAGCTGCTTCCGCAGACCTAGGACAGAGGTAGCCAGCTCCTCACCTCTGATCGCAACCTCGTATGCTAACTCGCTTTTATTTAGTAGGAAGTATTTTATGGGGTGTGAGCCCATTGTGTATGAATAAACCGCGTAAGTATAAACTACACACTATACTTAGTGTGCTAGCGTTCCGCCCTTACAAATGGCTCACTTTACGATTAGGCGTAAAAGTTCGACCGTTAGGACTAATTAGAAAACGTTTGAATTCAAATTGCGAACTAGAACGTAGTAGGTATTTACACTAAAAGGTAGACAATTAGTAAAACAGTACGTACCGGTTCGCTGTAACCGCACCTCCTCACTTACAATGATAGAGACCTGCTAGATGAGAACTCAAGCACGGAAAGCGAGACAATAACCCACGTAGGCGCCACTGTCCTGGATATTAAACCTAAAAATGACCTACGGCCCTATGTTAACGTAACGGTTAACAGTTTACGTAGGTGGGGGTAGGGACTTTCCCTACACACCGCCTTTCTGATGGTTGTAGTGACAACCAAGTACTATTGTACTTCTCTATCTACTGTCCCGCTGGGGTTCTCCCTACGGGCTCTCTGCACCTGTCTTCTCCTTACGAGCTGTCTTCTCTCTACGGGCTAACATTCTCCCTACGTGCTACAAGCTACGAGCTGCTGGCGCCGTGCCGCTACTAGCCGCCGCCCAAGCATCCGCTCAGCCTGCACCTCGACCACCGAGCTGCCTACTCAACGTGCACTCCGGCCACCGACGACCCTGCGAGCGTCTAAGAGCAGCAGCAGTCTATATTGCAGCCTTCAGGCCAGTGCTTACCTAGTTCAGTCATACTG
This sequence comes from Euclidia mi, assembly GCA_944739405.2. Lineage (NCBI taxonomy): Eukaryota > Metazoa > Arthropoda > Insecta > Lepidoptera > Erebidae > Euclidia > Euclidia mi. The sequence continues at coordinate 46,802,537 of OX123201.2, forward strand.
TATGTGAGCGGTAGTGACACATAATAAAGAACCTGTTCAGCCTAGCAGTGTTTCTCTCGAACCCCGACATCCTACCTGAGATCTTCCGTCTCAGTGGATTTACCTTCCTGAGGAATCATCCTATGTATTGGTGAAATCCGTACAAAATGTTTGTAATAAGTGAGTTTTGTCCGTGTGGTGACGGATTAAGAATACGGAATGTCACCACCCCATATCATACCGTGGGTGTCATAAGAGCCGACAGAGGGACCATATTATGCAGAGAACAGCACTATAAGAGAAGGAAAACTATACCAACCCGTTTAGCCAGCGTGGTATAGTAGGCCAATTCCTCCTTTCAAAGGAGCAGTCTAGTCCAGCAGTGGACTGTTAAAGGCTGATGATGATGAAGTGAGTTTATCCCGTTCATATAAACTGACAGACGTATCCTTCATTTTATAATATATATCGATTTTGAAATAAAAGAAGAATGTTTAATTTGCAGCAGTAGATATCCGGCTTATATGAGTAGAAATAAATATATATTATGTATATCAAGCAAATTAAGTATATTATTATTTTCAAATTTTAAATCTTTGCTTTGTACCTTTTCATCCACGAGTAGCCCAAATTTCGCCGCAATAAATATCCAATCTATAACGACCTCTAAAATAAGCTCGACCTTTCTTACAAATTAATTGGCAAATAAATTACTTTCCTGTAAAGTATGCAAATTAGGCATGGGCGTTTTCGGATTTTAACGCAAACCGATAAATATCCGATTTCAGATTTTGAAATCGATTTCAAAAACCGATTTCAGAAATCGATTTCAGAAGCGGATGTCGGAGCATCGCTCCGACATCCGCTACTGAAATCGTTTTTGACCGTAGTTGCTAGTTGCGTAGACAAACGCAAACAATCGAATTCTTATTCTATTGCCATTTGTTTGTCTATTAGTACCTACGTAGCATCTGCTGGTGGTTTTAGTTAGTAATGGTTATGGTTGTAATTATGACGATTTTCCCTCATGCTTTACCTAGGCTTGGGACTATCATAAAGTTCTGTAAGCTCGTACATTTTACGCTGCGATTAGTCATACTCATAGATAAGTTAAAAAATTACACAACACGAATTGTTTCTATTTATATTTACACTTTACAATCCTAACCAACTAACTACCTAAAACTAATTGTCAAAAAACTCAGTCGCGAAACAAACTAAAACTACACAACACGAATTGTTTCTATTTATTAACACTTTACAATCCTAACAATGTAACAATAAAACTTTTTTAATCCTATTATTATAACTTACACGAAAACCAAATATAGGTACTTAATTATTATTACGCGCGCACCGCACTGCACGTGTCACTTAGGTCAAGTGAACAAAATAAATAAACATCGATCAAGTCAAAACTCTCCAAACATAAATCCCTAATAAAACTATTAAAACTATTTGCAATTTTCAAAATAAACATTAAATAGTTGCAACCTGAATTAGATCTTATCGCCTCGATGTTTAGTTTTATTTTTTCTATTCAATCTGCTATTCATAAAACCGCCAAAAACTACGACTGGCTTGCTTGGCGACGATTTCACGATTCGCTTCATCTCTTTTGCTCTTTAAACGGATCACTAAGCAAGAAAGAAATGGATATGAAATTCGCTCTCTCTCATTCTAACTAAGTAGTCGTTGGGTAGAGTGAAAGAGAACGAACGAATATGAAAACTATCGAAAACGTAAGCTTGTAGTTTGGTTGCGCTTGCACTGCACCGTTTTGTTCGTATTAGATTGTTTGCGATATCGTGGTATTGTTTGGCGTTTTCTAAAATCGGTTTTCTTATATTGGAATATCGATATGATAAGATTTCTGACTGCAATCGGATTTCAGTTTCGTTTTGATATATCGGTCTCATGCCTAATGCAAATTAATTCTGAATTTATTCATTAATAATATTACCTAATTAAGTTGAACTGAAGGAATAAAAATGTAACATTTGTGTGAAATCCTGCACCTGGCAGTTTTCTTAAACTACACGCAGTTATGTATGACTGAGTTGGAATTTTGGAAATGGACTTTTGGCCACCCTGTTAAGGCTTCTTTTGGGGACCTATAAAGTAAGGTTGAAACATAACATTCAAGCCTTTTATTATTAAAATGTTTTTGCCCCTTGAGAATCTGGTAAGAAACCAGATAGAGCTTTTCATCTTACATTTCGCCAGACTGTAGAGAATGTTTTATAGAATAATAATATTACATTATTATCGACTTGGTAGTTGAAAAGCCAACAAAATTAGGAATCAGTCATCCCGTGACCACGGCTGGTGTAACCCATGCCGAAACGTCGGGAAAATAGAAAGGTATTTCATCTTTCTTTTCATTCATTAACACGATTCAGACCCGTTACATAATCTTTAGTATGCGTGCAAATCGTGGTAGTTTAAAAGTAGTTAAAATTAGGAATCACCAGTCGGATGAAACTTTTCTGTTGCAAATAATGTTTTCTTAAAAGACAAATCCCAGACATTGACAAGTTACTGTGTCTTAGTTTTGTAAACTTAGCGTTGGAAGTCTTCGAGCCAGATAAACCAATGACTGAAAGAACGTGTGGCGTACCTTGGGTGAGGCCTAAATCCAATCCAAAAGGCTTCTGACATGAGCTCAACCAAACTACAAATAACAGACACGAATTCGCAAATTACTGCACGGTTGGTGTAGTAATTTAAGCGGCTGCCTCGCCGCTTGGTACTGCGCCGAGTGATGTGGGTGATCCACAGCTGTTTATTGTGTATAAAAGTGATGAACGAATTGCAGATCAGCAAACAATATACCTATATTTAACGAAACTACACTTTCAGGCTTACGAATAGGTTTTTAAAGTATCAAGACTTTCAAGAGTCTTTGTCTAGGTACATAATTCTAATACCGTTATCCAAAAACTCAATATAATTTTTATTTTATGTACCTAACTTAATCTCTGGCAATCTCTTTTCCCAGGAATCTATCAAAGCTCAATCCAGCCGCGCCGCAAATTTCAATTAAAACTCTCCCTCAACATTCTACTCGTCTGTCTAGTTTTAGTTTCAGTTAAATGTTTTATTTATGAAGGCCGGTGATGCTTATTGAGTGCTGTTTTATAAGACCCGCTTTCGGACCGGAGTTAAAGCAACAGTGATATGGCAGCACGGTTAGCTGTAAATTCATAAGTTATTTTGTGTAAAACTATTTAACTTTCAAGATTATGCAAGTGATTTTGTTTAATTTGGCTTGTGACAATGTATAGTAAGTACCATAGCAGAGATCATTGTTTATAGACAGCGATAGCCTAGTGGAGATATTATGTAGTGTGAGTGAGTGGTATCGGATTCGAATCGAAGTTATGGGCATATTCAATAGTCAATGAGGTAAGTAATCGTTTGCCTCGTGCATCGCAAAGTCGCGCGTCAAGCCATCGGTTCTGTTTGTCATGAATATCTTTGACAGTCGTAACTGGAATTTTGTTCCCTCAAATAAACTGATACCATATCCATGGAATGTCGCTATCTTTTTGGGTTGCGGCGGCCTGACGGTAGTCACTCTGTAATAAGGCTGAGATCTGTCATACCTGGCTAGACTAGAAAGGGCCCCAGGGCATAAGTCTTAGATGCAGCTGGGAAATAGGAAACATACATATAATTGCAATATCGAGACAGAAGTTTCAATATTAAATATTCAATCGAACGTATCAATAAAACAAATTGCCAAGTGATCAGATCACATCGGAAGTACAAATAAATTCCAGGGAATAACATTTAAAACGGTCAATTCTCGTTGAATGCATTCGCCATTCTTCTACAAAGGACTTTGTTCGGAGCAGCGAAGCCTCTGTTCGTTGATTTTTAATAAAAGGTAGTTCGATATAAAAGAGTTGATTCATCTGTTGAACTGTCCTATCAGCTTTTGGTATGAGTTGGACGGCAAAGTGGTTTGATTGTAATCGAAAACGATGGATATACGAGTCGTGACTAGATTTGCCCCATTGTTTTTATTTAAATAAATGGGATGTCATACGATATAATTTGTTGTCGGTGCAATTATTAAGGCAGTTATTTAAGGGATATACAATTTTCTTTTGAAACCGACGTTTCGACCAGTTTCTTGTAGCGGTGGTCACGGTAAGTTTGTCGTCTTGTAATAATGTATATTATATAAAATAACTTATCCTGACAGACATATCATCGCAGTGCCCAAACTACTGAAGCTAGTAACAAAAAATTTGGGCAGTGGGTACCTTTCACGACGACGGCACTCACTAAGGGGGTAAAAACGAGCAATTGCTAGTTCAAAATAAATATCAAATTTGACTTCTGATTTGACGATTGTTACTGATATTCTGGATGAATTTCAGTCAGATTTCATCCAAACTCAAACTACAATACAGTCTTAAACTATCTTAACGTGTAGTACCTCTAAGGGCGTCAGTAACTGGATCGCCGAGATAATTGCCTCATTGTCTGCAAGCTGTTATTGAGCTTTGAAGCCTTTGTCTACTTGGACAGGACAATTGCTGGATAAATTAGTTTTTATCGTTCTGGTTTGGGTTTTATACCATTCAGGTGGTCAGCTGAGATGTTTTTGAGTAAGTGGCGGTGACTAGAGACTAAGAGCTGAAAACTGAGCTCAGTGGAGAGGCCTATATCCAGCCGTGGACAATGGCAGGCCGATGATGATGAATAGCAATAAATGATCGTCAATCAAAGGCTGCCTTGGCAAACAGAACTTTCAACGACAATATATGAATCTTTATAAAATCATTAGCAAAACAACATCAATTTTATAAATATTTTTTTAGTTAAAGATAACACAGAAACTTTTTAGAAGAGTAACCAGTTCTTTAAAAGAAATTTTAAGACTACTTATCGCGACAAATTTAAATCAGTTAAAATGCGAGGCTTATGCAGTGACACAATTTTTGGTTTTCACCGGGAGTAAAGTCTTTATACAACTAAGTGTTTTGTCTAGTATTGATAAAAGTCTAGGTTAAAGGTTTCTCATGTGGCCGTGGTTTTAGTGGGTGGGCTCAGAACATCTGTGAAGAGGAGTACACTCTCACTGCTTACTTCCCCAAAAGTTGGCAGATAACCCCTTAAATTGGGAAACCCTCCTGAAGAAAAGAAAAGGTTGCCTTCAGCGAAAAATATCCTAAATCGATGGGTTGCCTGATAGTGATATGACAGTTTGAACGACATTCTTGTATTAAATGACAAGCCCGATACGCCCTATACTTTTTTAAACAACTTTATACACATTTAAGGCTCTATGGCTCAGAAAACACCTAAAGCGGTCGATCTTAGCTGTCGTGAACGTTCCGCACCGTGTAAGAATGTTCTGGCACAAACTCAAGCCGTTCTACTGAATTATTACATCTGCACTAAATCGTACTGGCACTAAATTTTATATTAAACTTTTAAAGTAGAGAACTTTTTTCATAATCTCGCAATATTTTTCATACTGCACCGTTAACTGTAAAGAAAACCACATTTATAATCAATACTAGCTGTGGTCGCGGTTATATCATCACACACAAATTGAACCATAAATCCAGAGATTAATCAAATCAATTTATTGCAATCCATAATGTAAATTTACTGGTGTTACGTAGACTTCAAATTAGGTAACAATTTTATGGAACCTATCGAGCACACAGTACTATTAGAAGAAAGGAAGAGCTGTTTAGCTGTTAGATAAAATTATACGTTTAGTATTAGCGCTTTCTACCAAACAAACAAACTCTTTGGCGAGTTTCATGATACCTTTTTACTTTTATATAACCTTTGTTTTCCGTTGAAAAGAATCAGAATACCTATAAATAAAAGACCGAAATGGGTCTCCAAGGGCATTAAAAAGTGCAGTAAAATTAAACGTGCATTATTGTGGCAATATAGTCGTATACCAACCTCTTTTAACAAACACACGTTTAAAAACTATGCACGCCGGTATAAAAAAATAATTGCACTTACTCAGCGATCACAAAATGATTACCAAATAAAAGTAGCCAAAAATAAATCACAAGCTACCTGGCAAATTATTAATAAATACCTACATAATCAACCTGTCGAAAGCGTGTCTAATTTAATACATAACATAATAAAATTATAACTAATCCGTATGACTTAGCTAATTTGTTCAATATTTTTTTTGCGACTATAGATAGAATTAATTGCAATAATGATATGACATATAATATAAATTATGACAATTTTAATTCCTTTTTTATGACTCCGTGTGTACCGTTTGACATTCTTAGAATAATTTCGAATCTTAAGAACACTAGCTCTGTAGGTTACGATGATGTATGTACTAAAATAATTAAAGATGTTGCACTAATCATATCTCCAGTTCTATGTCACATAACTAATCTTTGCATTGAACAGGGTGTGTTCCCAGACAAACTTAAAATATCTATTGTTAAACCCTTATTTAAAAAAGGAGATCCGAATGATATCAATAACTATAGACCTGTAGCTTTAATCCCAATAATGGCAAACATTTTGGAAAAGGTTATCTATATCAGACTATATAACTATTTTGAGAATAACAACATTCTGTCTGAAACGCAATATGGCTTTCGTAAAAGTAAAACAATAAACATGGCGATTTATAACTTTTTACATAACATCACAAAAGCAGTTGATACGAGGCAAAAAGCTCTAGCACTGTATTCGGACATGTCAAAGGCATTTGACCGAGTAGACCACAGTATTCTTTTAAAAAAGCTCTACAATTACGGCTTTAGAGGAAATGCTCATGATCTATTAAAATCGTATTTGAATAATCGATCACAAGTTACACATGTACAAAAAATATGCCCTAAAACACGAACAGAAACTGTTTATGCGTCTAACCAAAAATCCATTCGTTATGGCGTGCCACAGGGAAGTGTTATGGGACCCCTATTGTTTTTAGTATACATCAACGATATGCCAAATATGACAAAGCACTTTATAACATTATTTGCGGATGATAGTACTGTATTATTTACGAGCAATAATATTAATGATCTAGAATTTGACATAAATAATACGTTGACATGCATCGATAACTGGCTGACATTTAATAATCTCAAAATGAATTTATCAAAAACACACCTTATGAATTTTAAACAAAGGCAAACAGACGGTACATTAAACATTTCCTATTCGGGTACAATAATCCCTGAAGTAGAATCGACACGGTTTCTGGGACTAACAATTGATGATAAACTCAAATGGAAACCGCACATTGACAATATATGTAAAAGGCTATATCAGTTCTCGTTTGCCCCCTATAAGCTTGCCCAAGTGGCGAATCAATCTACCGTCTTTACTGCATATTACGGCCACATAGAACCTATAATAAGGTATGGCGTCATATTTTGGGGCAACTCAAAAGATAAGTTGCGTGTGTTTATTGCTCAAAAGCGCTGTGTTCGCTCAATGCTAGGACTTAAAAAGAGACAGACGTGTAAAGAAAAATTTAAAGAACTAAGCATCTTAACAGTGTTAGTTGCCATGTTTGTATATCATGGAGGTCGCTTCTTTTGTCAAAACCAACTTACACTTGTTTACTGTTAACCCCTCTGGCACTAGACGCCAAGGCAATTTGAAGCATGTAGAAAGCAGAACGCAGTTGCTACGCGCGAGTATATTCTGCATGGCCCCAATTATATATAATAAAATACCGAAATACATTCGCGCTGATAATATAAATATATTTAAAAATAAGCTTAAGGAATTACTGACAAATAAGGCTTACTACTCAGTTGAAGAATTCCTAAATGACAAAAACATTTAGCGTTGTTTGTAATAGTTGTCTATCCATACTTTTTAATGTGTTAGTTACCATATTATATATTTTATTAAATGTATTAATTAAATGATTATTATTATTATCTTTAGCTTTATAATCAGTAATGAATCATACGCACTCCTTTTTACTCCCACTTCTACTAGCGAACATTTTCATTCCAAAAATTCGTTCAGAGGTAATAAGCTTAACGAAATATTTAACTTGTTTATCAATCTGTTTATCTCTCGCTATCGATGAGCTCATTAGAAATAATACAAGATTATTAATATTACAAAAATACATTTTCACACCGGCTTCTTCTTTTGCTAAGGTATATGAAAGTGTGAATTTTGTGTCAAACACGATCGTGATATACTTTTATAAGTGCAACTACATTTTTTGGACAGTTTCAAGTGCTTTTCTTTTTTTATACATGGCATTAATTAGGTACACACATTTTTTCACACATGAGTTTCTTATATTGTCATGCTTGAACTACATACTTGAACGTATTGTCATGCTTGGAGATTTTAATGCAAAGGTTGGAGTGAAGCATGAGGGGTATGAAAAGGTACTTGGAACGTTTGGTGATAAGAGTGTGAATGACAATGGCGTGTACTTATTAGATGTATGTGTGGAGATGGGTCTGTCTGTGGTGAATACGTGGTTTCAGCACAAGATGATACATATGTACACGTGGCGTAAGAACGATGGACATGTTACGTTAAGAAGCATGATAGATTTTGTGATAGTCGATGAAAGAATGAGAATGAAAATAGTAGACACTAGGGCTTATCGTGGACCGGATATTGGCACAGACCACTATTTGGTGATATCAAGAGTTGGTAGTATGTTTAAAAACTGGCGGCACAGAGCCAAAGAGTGGTATACAGAATTAGAACGCATAAAAGTGGAAAGATTGAAAGACCAGCATACGAAAGAGATGTTTAAAAAGCAATTGAGCGAACGGCTGGATAAAAGCTGGAGTGATGTAAATAAGGAAAGTGTGAATGATGTATGGTTGGTATTTAAAACCAACGTAGTGAAAAGTGCTGAAGATGTATGCGGTGTGAGTAAAAGAAGAAGTAAGAAATGTGAGAAAGCAGACTGGTGGGATGGTGAAACTAGAAGTATGGTTGAGGAAAAGAAGAAAGCGTGGTTGGATATAATAGCAGTAAAAGCAACGAAACGAGCGAGCGGTGGTATGAATGAAGATATTGTTAAAGAAATGAAGGACAAGTATAGATGTGTGAAAGCTAAAGTAAAAGAATGTATAGAGAGGAAGAAGAATAAGCAAAAGAAGAAATATGAGGATCAATTTGGCTCAAGTTTCCGAGACAATATAAAACTGTTTTGGAAACTAGTCAAAGAAGCGCGGGGCAAAAATATAAATGGATCAATGAGAGTTATTAGGAATGAAAAAGGTGAAGTTATGAATGAAGAAAAAATGATAATACAGTGCTGGAAGGACTATTTTGAGAGTTTATTTGAGAAAGATGTGAGTGAAATAGAGCAAGAAGAGATGATAGATATACATGATGGCCCTAGTGATGAAATTGGAATGGATGAAATTATGAAAGCGCTAAATGGTATGAGGTCTGGCAAGTCTGCTGGGTGTGATAAGGTGACGATTGAAATGTTGAAGGCTGGCGATGGACTAATCGTAAACCTGCTGCATCGCCTTTTTAACCTGTGTTGGAAACAAGGCCAGGTCCCAGATGACTGGACGAAGGCAGTGCTTGTCCCAATTTATAAAGGGAAAGGTTCGCAGCAGGAATGTCGAAATTATCGCGGAATCAGCCTTCTTAGTGTTGTAGGAAAAATGTATGCCAGAATATTGATTGACAGGGTAGTAAATGTGACTAATGAGAAGATGGGATGTGCAAGCGGGATTTCGGAAGGGAATGGGATGTACGGATCAGGTCTTTTCCTTACGCTGCGTAACCGAAAAGTGTCTGGCAAAAAACCAGAAGGTATATTGCGCGTTCATAGACCTGGAAAAGGCTTATGATAGAGTGAATAGAAAGGAATTATGGAAGGTGCTATCTATGTATGGGGTGGACAATTTTATAATTAGGGCTCTGAAATGCCTGTATAGGGGTTCCAGAGCCTGTGTCCGGGTTAACGGTGCCTATACAGACTGGTTTGACATCTCTATAGGTGTCAGACAGGGGTGTGCAGCCTCGCCCTGGTTGTTCAACTTATTCATGGATAGCTGCATGAAAGATATGAGGGAAATGGAATGCGGGATCGATATGGCAGGATTACGTGCTAAGTGCCTCTTGTTAGCCGATGATCAAGTCATTCTGGCGTCGTCGGCGACTAAGTTACAACAAATGATGAACTGCATGAATGAGAGCTTTGAATCGAAAGGTATGAAATTGAATGGAAAAAAGACGAAAGTGATGGTGTTTGAGAAGGATGAAAATGTGATTGGGTGTAATATTGCGATTGGAGAAGAAAACATTGAACAAGTGACAGAATTTGTATATTTGGGTAGCATGTTTACAAGAGATGGAAGATGTGAAGGAGATATTGAAAGGAGAGTGACTGCGGGAAACTGTGTAAATGGAGCGCTGCATGCCTTTATGAACGGCCAGAATGTGCCAAAACAGGCGCGACTGGCTGTTCATAATGGAGTGCTTGTGCCCACGTTGATGTACGGTAGTGAGTGTTGGGTGTGGCAGAAAAAGCATGAAAGCAGAATTAACGCAGTTGAGATGCGGTCACTGCGTAGTATGTGTGGGGTAAGACTGATTGATAGAATTCCGAATGCAGTAATACGAGAGCGATGTGGCCTGAAAGAAGATGTCGTGACAAGGATTGAGAAAGGAATGCTGAAATGGTTTGGGCACGTGGAGCGAATGAGTGAAGAAAGAATGACGCACCAAATATATGAGGCTAACGTGTATGGGCAAGCCGGTCGCGGCCGACCTCGTAGGACATTCGTCGACCAAATTGGTGACGTTCTAAAAAACGGGAAGGTCCTAAGCACTCGGAACCGGCGAGCATGTATGAACAGAGTAATGACTGTAGAGGAAGCGCGTGAGGTTTGTAAGGATAGATGCAAGTGGCGTTCCGTTGTCTCTGACTACCCCGACGGGAAAAAGGCGTGAGTTTATGTATGAGTTTCTTGCCTGTTTCTTTTTCCTTCTGCAACAGGCCTGAGTTTGACCCTCTTGTTCTTACATAACTCATTACAGAGTCCTATGCCTCATAACAGCTAAGCCCAGTGGGCAGTATGATTGCATACTACCCACGACCAAAAGATTAGACACTCCCACGCTTCACAGTAAATTCGTTAAAACCGTCAAGCAGCTTCCAAAAGCTTCCAAATTGGACCTCATCAGGGTTCAACAGACACGTTCCATATAAAACACCCATTATGTCACAGATGTCTACAAATTACTTGTTCCATTCGCTTTAATAGCTCTTAAAATAAAACGAACATGCCCTGACATCTTCATGAATATTCAATGACTTCCGCACTGGCGCTATTGGCGTATAAAAGCTCGTGTGTCAATTTTGTGGATTATTCAAGGGTCTAAGGTTAAATTATTACGTATAGCGTAAAATAGAAGAGGGTATATTTTTGAATGGATTTCTAGTTTTTGCACTGACGATTGAAATCATCTTCATCGGCCCTGTATATAAACTGTGCCACTGCTGGGCAAGGGCCTCTTCTCATCATGAGAAGGGTAAGGCCATAGTCCACCACGCTGGCCAAGTGCGGGCCCAGTTTCAGACATTCAGGTTTCCTCACGATGTTTTACTTAACCTTATCGCAAGTGATAATTAACAATTTAATTCGAAAAGTCATTCGTGCGCGCCGTGGATTCGAACCCGAGACCCTCTACGTACCAGTCCGTCGGTCTCTTTACTAGGCTATCACATGCTGCTTTTTAATTTTGAAGATTGATAACCTGAACTTAATCAGCACGTTATACAGTTCTCATTCTTCTCTAGTTACTAGTTGTATTTTATTGAAGACAGAGGTGAACATCTGCTATTTTGAGGATGATTTAATCGTGAAGATGGGCGTACACACACATATACAATTAATCATCACATTATATATGCCTACTTTTAGATGCACTGATATAATATATAACATTTTGTAACACAGATTATAATGTAGGATTATAATGATAACACAGCTACGTATGAAATAAACTATGTATCTTAACTATAATGTTTACTAGGGCATGTTATGACGTGTGGGTTAGATTGAAATCAACCAGGGAGGAATCAAATTTTGTTTTATTATCAACACTAGCGTTAGGAAAAGCCCTCCCTTGCCAAAGCCCTTATGGTAGCTTTCATCATCACCATCACCAGCCTTGTGTATAAACTGTCATACAAAATTCTCTCTATGAAAAAGAAAAGGCCATAGTCGTTTACTATTGCTTACTAGCGCTCTAGTTAGGTTTACTGCCTTTTAATTGTTTGCCTCAGCGACATTGTCTATCATTTTGGTATCCTTCGTAGTACTATAATCATCATCATCAGCCTGTCCCAGTCTTCCGCTAGAAAAGGCCCCTCCAATGGTACGCTATTTTGCTCGATTTTCGGCTCTTCGTGTCCAGCCGCTGCCAGCCACTTTGCCACATCCTTAGTATAATATTTCCTTTTAATTTCTTCCCTTCTAAATAGAATTTATTGCATGTAAAAAAAAGTTTTGCAATGTAAGAAGCACTTTTCTAATACCCTTTTTCCTTTAACTGTATCCTTTTTTCTATTTTAAAAAGCTGATAGTGGGAGCTAGACCGTTTGAATAATGCAGCAGGCTGGATTTAAATGCGCGGTCGTTGGATCGTATCCTTGCTTCGATGTCTGGTGGTGTTAGTACGAACGCAATAGATGATCATTTTATTACATGGTTTTGTCTTTAAGGGTGTTTATGCCGTGGGCTGTTCAGACAATATTTGGATTCGCTATATTTCGGAAATAAAAGAAAATAATACATTACGTTAAAGTTTCTTGCCGAGAACTCAACAGTCTTGCGTCGCAAAGAACAATTTGTGGATCACTCAACGTGTTGTGTTGTGTGGAAATCGAGCCCACAACACTCGGCGCAGTGTAAGATGGCAAGGCGGCCCCTTAAACCACTACAACAACCGTGAAGTTCTCAATAAAACCTGACAATCCTTATGTCAGCATTAAAAAATGCTCCGAATTTCACCAATATGGACAAGAAACATCCTTCAAGTAAGATTTTATCCCCAAAGACGAAACGCATTACTTGCCGAGTGGTTCTATACGGCACAAAAGGCACCCAGTAATAGAAACCACTAACTGCTTACGTAACAAGAATGTGTGTTACTACAAGCTGCGTTTACATTAGAGATGAACGAGCTAAGCGGTGAGTGAGGTAAAGTGGCACCAAAAGTAGCAGGTTATGCTCTTCTCGACAAAATAATTAAATATTCTAAGACTACTCATCAACAGCCGTCTGACCTCAAACTAGGCAAAAGCATCAAGGCATTGATCAAATAACAGTGCTCGTAACACTTAGATTTGCTCAGGTGTATTGATATCATAACTTCCACTTTCCAACTGAAAATTTAGGGTCCTACAAAATATTTGTGATCGAAAGTTTCACTAAACACGCAAATAATTTCATCTCATACCGTTCAGCTCCGCTCATCTCTAGAGTATGAGAAACCTTAGCGGGACGTAAGAGGTCATTTTTTACTCCGTGAAAGAGACAAATGTACATACGATCCTATGTGGTGACAAGGACAAAATACGCTCCTTTACAAGGATAGTTAATAAGGTAATGCTCAGCTTGATGTTAATGGTGGTGAAATAATCCAGAGAACGCTTGGCACACGACGTTTCATTTCGTGTACCTACTGTGACAAACCCTTGAGGATTTGGCATTTTTTGTGTGTTTGTCATTACTACCAGGGCTAAACGATGCAACGGCCTTCTAAGTATCAAGTCCAGTCGAAGAAAATGAATCATTGAATTACTGCAAGAAAACAGCGTCGGTCTCTCTCATCTACTTTGTCTTACTCGCACTCTTATCTTGTTTTTGTTTCTCACCTCTCTTTCCCTCTTTTTGCTTTCCTGCATCTGTTTCTCTCTTCATTTCGGTTCTCTCATTTTCGACCGATTTTTATTTTAGATAAAACATTTCTTTTAGGAAAATAACGACCTGGTTTCTTTTTGGAAGGAAATAAATAAGATTGGTCTGAATGGAAACGGGTGGGATGAGGATATAATGTATGTTTTAGCTTTCTTATAAAGTTTTCTGTTCCCTTCTTTAGAAATCCAGTACAATTTGCTTTTCGAATTTGATTTATACAGTCATCTGTATATATAAAATCCCAGCATTACTGACTGACAGACACGCTACAGCCGAAACTATTGGCCGCAAGTAGGTGATATTTGGCATGTATGTTCCTTGAGGATTGTAGGGCCGCACTAAGAGAGGGTTTTTGGCAATTCCTCCCTTAAGGGAGTAAAGCAGGTTGTCAGATTTTGTATGAAACTTTTTATTATTTCAATGGGTTTACTTAAAACTTTGTATATTGGTTCCTCAAATGATGTAACTGAATTAGTGAACACTTGGAAAATCTTTTTGAAAATTCTCACCCTAAGGGGATAAAAAGGGTCAAAATTTGTATTACACCTTTTGAATACTACATGGGGTTAATTTCGTACTTTCTATGTTGGATCCTCAAAAGACGCTAACCAACCCAAAGACATTTCTTTTGAACATTTTCCCTAAGAGGGTAGAAAAGGGAGTCAGATTTTGTGTAAACCCTTTTATTTTCTCAATGGCATAACTTCAATCTGTATATATAAATATTTGCGTTACTGACTGTTTGACAGACACGCTAAAGCCGAAATTCTTAATGGGCGCAAGTAGTTTAAATGTGGCATGTATGTTCCTTGAGGAGTGTAGGGGAGTTCGTAAAAAACATTTTATCAAAGCTAAATTTACGCGAGTGAAGCAGCGGTTAAAAGCTAGTCCGTAATAAAAAAGACAGTGATTGCCTAATAAAGGTTGCTCCGCAGAGCATCCCGAGTTCAAACTCACGGCAGCACCACTGGCTTCTCGAACATGAATGCGTCTAAAATTTATCATTTATTATCACTTGCCAAACGTTGAAGCATAATATAATATTAAAGTAAAAAGACAACTGCATATTTAAGTGTTCTCAATCATGATCTCGAAAGTATGTGAAGCCTCGCTCCTGACTAGCGTGGTGGACTATGGCATAATAATATATCCCTTGTCATATTACGGAAAGATCTGTGCCCAGCAGTGGGATTTAGTATAAACAAGGCTGAAAACGATGATGTATGAATGTACATAATATAAAGTTCTACGTGATGAAGGTATTCACCCTAGCATAGAAATAGTCTCAAACACGATTTAGCCAATCCAGAGAGAGGTTCAGTCTTCATACCAAAGTAGCTGTAAACTTTAAGATTCAATGAACTACATAGAGGGCGTACCAATTCCCCTTTCCTGATACAAAGGCTACATATACGATCACGACGAACGACTTACATTACTAGCTTCATTGACGGAACTAAATTTAGTTCTAGAGGTGAACTTGAGGTAAAGCCGAATTTATGTATACAAATACATTTTCGTATTTATCACCTAGTTCCTAGCTTAGAGGTTTCATTTGTTAGTGATGTAGGGAAAGCGGAGAAGGTGTTGTAGTCATGGTGTAGGTATAGGTATGTATTACGTTTATTCACGCATTACTTTTTATTTATTTAATTATTTATGCACAAACATGGTGTACATCGATATACCCGGTGATGGCCATAATACCATATGGCATTCTCTACCTGTCAACCAAAACCAAAAAGGTGGTGCAGAGATGAAAGTGGTAGGTGCATTTTACTGTTTAGATGTAACTAATGTAAAATAATATACCTACATAATATATAATAGGGATAGAATACAAACAAGATGTATAGTTCTACAAATACATTCATATACATTACTTTTTTATGTTATATTCAGCAAACGAGCAGTCTGATTGCTGATGGTAAGTAATTACCGCCGCTCATGGACACAAGCAACACCAAAGGAGTCACAAGTGTACCTATGCGTCTTTGGGTTGTGTAAAGGAATGGAGGAGGAGCGGTATGAGGGAGAAAGAAAAAGGGATGGGGCCTCGAGAACTCTTATTTGCGAACAAAATACAACAGTGTATTCGATATTCTGTAAGAGGGTAGTAGGTACATCACCGGTACAACAGGCTCATTAATACTGAAATCAGCAAGCCTCTACACCTATATTTTTTTTATAGAGTTGTCCAATTTTGATAACTCTTTTTTCTTTTAATCAGTTATGTGCTGAGCCAAAATAAAACGAAATATGAATTAATAAATAATAAATTAAGACTTTATGCTCGTCCCGGGCATCAAATCCAAGACTTTATAATCCGCTTAGCATGCTTGCCGTAACACGTCGGTGTACTACTGTACCCAACACATAGTTATCTTATGTATGTAACTACTGGACAAATCTAGCCTAAATTGAACTCCATGCTTGGTCTAAGCATTAAACCGGGGATCTCACTATCCGTAGTGGCTTACTCAATCGGCAAACAGATGTAATCTCATAAAAATATATTATCGTATTCAGAACTCCACATAAAACCAATAGACGAAATATATTTTTATTATCAAAACACACGTCGTGAGTATGTCAGAACCATAGTAAGCAAATATTTCAATTCGACGTTGTTTCTGATAAATCAAATAATATATCTGTGACAGATGAATGCAATAGTGCACAAGATGAATTTTATGGTGTTACCTGATGGATGATGAATGAACTTTGTAACTTTCGTGATTTGTTGACATATTACTCATATTTTTTATTTATGTTTCATCTATATGATAAGGAGTTCATCTGTATATATAAAATTCTTGCGTTACTGGCTGACTGACAGACAAGCAACAGCCAATACTATTGAACTATTATTTAAGAATCGTAGGTTCCATGGGTACACTAAGGAGACGGGCTTTCCCGAAATTCCCACAAGGTTAGACAGAATCGGTTCAATTAAAATAAAATGTGTGAGCGTTGCTGCGGACATACTCTAGAAATTTATGTTACGGCCGTCACTGTTTCTAGATATGAGGCTTATAATATCTTTGAATCTGTCTACGTAGGTATTTACTCAAATAACGCACTAACTTAATATCAATCTATATTTCGAGCTTATATTGTATTGAGACTGCCTCTGTTGTCCAGTGGATAGCGTATACGACTGCTGATCGGAGGTCCTGGGTTCGATTCCCGGGTCGGGCTAAAGTGTTACTGAGTTTTTCCGAATTCTCAATAGCAGCACGGAGCCTGGTGATGTGCCCGGTAATCGCAATAGGCTCGCCCCCTATTACGTGGGACCTAAAAATTCATGGCGATATGAGTTTGTAATATTACACCTCTTCCTACCCCTTCGGGGAAAAAGGCGTGAGACTATAAAAAAAAAGAATATTGTAATGAAGTCGCTGATTGAACTTACTGAATATTCATCTTCATTCTCAAACCAAAACAACTCATCTAATATCAAATCTTTCAATTTGTTAGTCGAGAAATGTCTGTCTGCGATCAAGTTGAATCTTTTGTTTTATGTAATTAACTTTGGAAATTTGACGTTTATTAGCCTCAGCTTGTGTTCTAGATGAATAAATGATATTTGACTTTGACTTTGTCTACGTACTAACGCAACTAAAATACTAGAAAATATACCTAGTAAAATAACAATTAGATATTCACTAGAACATTTGTATTTGAACTATCTTTTACTCGTATCTTCAGCTCTATTTTTTGGTTGACATTATATCAAAAGACCGTAAAGTAACAGTACCTAAACTGTTGCGTTTCGTTCGGTGAGTGAGAGTGCCGGACGCCCTATCCCCTATTCCTTCTCCCTCATCCCACTTCTCATCCTATCCCTTTTCCCAACCCCAAGGGGCGGCAACACACTTGTGACTCCTGTAGTGTTGCTTGTGTCCATGGGCGGCGGTAATTGCTAACCATCAGGCGATCCATCTGCTCGTTTGCCGCCTAATGCTATAAAAAAAAGAAAAAAAAAACTCGATTAAGATTTTTTTTTCCCAATTTGATCTATTGGTAGATTTTACTTTATTTTGGGAAAATATTACAAATTAACCAACTTCATCACTGCTGAAAGACGTCCACTGCTATTGCCAATATGCTATTTGTATATTAGATTTTGAGCTACCCGCATCCATCCGTTGCCCGCGCTCCTAATAAGATCGCCGGACTAAATGAGAAAATAACTATATGAGCCCGCGGTTACACCCGCGTTTTTTAGGGCTGCTGCTTCGCTCCTGTAGCGTGATGTTATACAGCCTATAGTGCCTGAGATTAGCGCGTGCAAGCAAACAAACAAAGTCTACAGCTTTATAATATTAGTATAGATAATATTACTTCCACTCAAACAATACTTATTCACAGACCTTACTAAACAGCCCATAAATACTAAATTACACTATACATCTATAATCCATAATCTCACAATTACGTCACAATTTAACATCTAACCACAAAGCCACATAACTATAAATACATATTATTTGCAAACAAACCTCAATTCGGTAGCCACACCTCTAGCATTCGAAAATAGCTTCTGTCGAACTTTATTTATATAAAATACAGTCGTTGTGTCTGTCTGTGCTAAATGTGTTTCGCCAGATACGTTTATTTGTATAAGCACTCTACATTTTTCTGTAGAAGTATACAGACGGGTTATTTTGCCAAGTATTTGTAGTTCATAATCATAAAATCAAAGTATGTCAGGAAAATTTATGACTGTATTAATAGTATTTTATTAATTAATATTATATGCGATATATAAAATACTAGCTTCTGCCGCGACTTTGACTGCGCGGTTGGCTTGGGCCAACGTTAACTTTAACCCCCGACTTAGTTTACGTAGAAGATGAAAATATGTTTAAATAATACGTATGTCATCGTGACTGTCCGTTGGTCTAGCTCATCACAAATGCGCCCGCAGTACTTGATCATTACTTTAAAATTGCGATATCTACTAAGACATTCATTAAAACCAAATGATGTAAAGGGAAATTTTGTTTAAATTAAGTGCTTGTGACATTTATTTGGATAATGATCAATACCATGTATTAAAACACCTTTGCAAATAATGCATTATTTTAGAACAAATTTAGTTATCATAAAGAAGGTTATAGAAATAGCGGCGATAGCCCAGTAGCGTACGTAGCAGACTGCCGAGACGATGGTCTCGGGTTCGACCCCCAGTTACCCAGAGCACACACCTCTGACTCTTTTCGAAGTTATGTGTGTATTAAAAATGTTAATTATCGCACGCTTAACAATGTGCCCAGTTGATGGCATTAGGCTCGTCCCCTATTACATAGGGACCGAAATATAACTGGCGAAGAGTGTGTGTGATACACCTCTGTCCACCCCTTCGGGGATAAAGGCGTGAAGTTATGTTATGTTTATTAAAATTCCTCATTAGTGTTCCGTTCCCATTTTTCTAAGCGTGATGAAATATAGCCTATTGCCTTTCTCGATAAATAGGCTTTCTCACAGCTAAAGAATTTTCAAATCGGCCTAGTTCCTGAGGCGCGTTCAAACCATCACACCCTTCAGCTTTATTATATTAGTATATATATTAGATGAAATAAAGCGTACAATATAGAGACCAAAGGTAAATTGTTTGTACTTATGAAAAATTATACGAATAACTTGAAGGCTGTTTATAAAAATGCATGGCAGAAGTATGCACTATATTGATCACAAATGGTAAAGCGAAGGAATGACGACAAATGTTGTGAACTTGAATAGAAATTATAAATTTCGCTTTTTCACCACATTTTTTATGGTTTAAGGGTTTGTAGGGTTGCACCCAAGTCTATCGTCCTAGGCTTTCTAGTCAAACTGCATTAGAAGAATTGATAAAACTTAGCTCCTGATAATTGTAATTACTGCCAATTACTACAACATACACCCGCTTTTTGACGGCCGGTTGGCGTAGCGGGAGTATAAGCGACTGCTACCTCGAAGGTCGCGGGTTCGATTCCCACTCGAGTCAAACATTTGTGTGCATGAACATGGATGTTTGTCTTGGTCTGGGTATTTCTATGTAGGTATAATATGTATGTATTTACAAAAAAAATATATATGTATGTTTATCCATTATCTAGTACCCATAGTACAAGCTCTGCTTAGTTTGGGACTAGATGGTGTTGTGTGAATGTGGTAGAATATTATTATTTTTAACCGACTTCAAACAAAAAAAAGGAGGAGGTTCTCAATTCGGCCGGTATATTTTTTTTCGATGTATGTACACCGATTTCGCCGAGGTTTCCGAACCGATTTACGTGATTCTTTTTTTATTTGATGCGGAATAGTTTCGAATTAGTCCCATAAAAATTTGATTCATGTAGACCCAGTTCTTTTTATTTTATGAGCATTTTTTTAATATTTTCACCTATCCTGATGTCTGAAATATATATAAAGTCTGCAATACATGTTGGTCTAGCTTAGGCCAACGCGAGTGTAGGCAAATTAATACAAGGCAAGTGTTACTGCCTACACGTTCGGCAAGTATATCGAAAACCAATGCAAATGGCCAATACAGACGAATTTTGAGGAGATGCCCACACGTTTGGCTCTGTCATTTTGTACCTATTGTGAATTGAAACAAGATGGATGACGACATAGAAGTTATTGCAGCTGTTGATATTTATTTAACCCCTCCCGCGCCGGACTTAAAAAATAAAAAATGGCCGGTAGTGCAGGCTGCTTTACCTCTTGATCGAGCAACAGCTGACCGGCGTCATTATTTTATCTATATCTCAGTTAGTATTAAACGTATCACAAAAATAATGATGGTTTTTGCATCCTTGAAATATGCTTAGAAAACTTATAATAGATATATGATGTTCTCTGCAGTTCGTTGAAATAAAACTCGAAAACATGAAAAAATCCTCTTCAATAAAACTTTTAACACACACTATCTCACAAATATTTAGCATTTTAGCAATTATTCACATCACTTTATATACCTTACTTAAATAATTATTGAATTTAATCAACAGTTAATATCAACTTCACTTATATTTTTATAAATCATTAAAAGTTTAAACACATCATCGGAATACGAAACGGCCGCCATAATCGCGCGCGAAACTGTGCCGAATTAGATACACTTTCGTAAATATCAAAATCATAAGTTTATTATTTTATTATTATTTACTCATTAGTTTGTGATAAATAAGAAAGGTTATGAGTAGTAGTACCGCCTTTTAACTAACTAAGACTGGGTTGCACCATCTTACTTTAACAATGACAAAGATCGCAACATCTGTCAAAGTACCGGTTATGCAAAAAATCAGTTGCACCACTTGACAATTGTTAAAATGACGTCATAATTTTACGTTAACTGTAACCGCCCGATGTTGGCCGGTTAATGTTATTGTTAAAGTCAGTTCTATTGTTCTATTGCTGATATGCATCGAATATAACCACCAAAAATGTCACTGCTTCGAGAAATACTCGCAGAAACTAGTTCATCTGAAGACGAATGTGATTTAGACCAGACAAGTGCAAGGCAGCGATAGCCTAGTAGAGGTAACAACAGACTGCCATGCATAGGGTATCGGGTTCGAATCCACGGCGCGCCCCAATGGCGTTTCGGAGTTATGTGCGTATTAAATTGTCAATTATCGCTTGTCCCGTGCCTCGGAGAGCACGTTAAGCCGTCAGTCCCGGTTGTCATGAAGATCTTTGACAGTCGTTATAGGGCGTCAGTATCTTCTAAATACACTGACACTAGTCTAAACCATGGGATATGGCTATCCCTTCGGGTTGCGGAGGTCAGACAGGCAGTCGCTCTGTGGAAAAGCTAATATTCAGACAAATCCGGTTAGACTAGTAAGCGGACCCTAGATTGAAACTGGGATAAAGCTAGGAGGATGATGATGAAGTATAAGGCCTAGGAAAAGAAAAGTGTATTTCTCCAGAACTGATCGATTTTCAAAATGGGACAACAAATCATTCTTGGCTAGATTTCGAGTCTCCAAAAATGTAGCGCGGTGGCTAGCTCAACGGTTGGAACACTCTCTGTGCTAGCTACCTGAAATGTTATTAGGTAGACATTAAAATAATAACAGATGAAAAGATAAATGTGACAGATGTCAGGAATCGAACCTTAGCTGGTCCGCCACAGTGCGTTGGTGGTGTGTCACTGGCGAGTGTTTCTACGACGATGATCTTCTATGTGCTAGTGGACTGTATGGCTTCGATCTATTCGGGGCTTCAGAAATAAAACATCTTCATACGTTGAGAGCGATGCTGTTCAGTTGTTCGGTTCTGGATGGCTACATAATATGGTTACTTGGTTATAAGATGGTGGTTGGGACGCCAACAAAATGACCGAAAATATGGTCGCTTAGCTACTTCGGAACTTTAGCTTAATAACGACCACCGCACCGAACATATGCACAACAAATCTTTATTTGTGATAAAGTACATACATGTCATTATCTTAAATACTATGGTACTTACATGCATATATCTTCTATACATAGCTATATAGGTCTCAAAAAGTTCTATCGAACGGTATATAAACATAAACCTTACTGTTTGCATCAGTTATTCAAGAAAAACTATCGGAAAATGTTGTCACACAAGGGTCCGCCCACTATATTTTCTATAAAAAACTATGAAATACTATAGTTATGTATGTAATTTTGGTGGGCCGTTGTGTGCAACTATATGGAGCATCTAATAAAACAAACACCATGAATATATCTTTATTCAATTCTAAGATAACATAGTAAGGCCTACGATGCATAAGTAAAAATACAAATTTTCTTAAGCAAACACTATACATAAACAAAGTTTATGATAAAATGCAAATTTTTATTATTACGATTATTTCGACTATATAAACCAATAACTAGCAATAAGAAACTATTTAAACATGATTTCAAGCCTATTCAAAGCTGAAAAACACATATAAAACTATAAAACTACTCTGTAAACAAAACAGCTGTTTATCAACTATTAATTCTTATCTATTACAACTGATAACACTATTTATGATCGATATCTAAGTCCCAACGGTTAGCACAAGTATAAGTTTAATGTTTATACACTACACGGCACTTCTTATTACCGATTTGCGATTTTTCACTATTCTAGCGTTATTTTATCACTTTGACGCGTCCGGGAACCGAACCCGGTCTACCGCACGATTGGATATCACTATTTTTAAACGATTTTCACTCGCGGTTTCGAATACACTATTCACTATAGAGTTTTTTAATGTCTGTCGCGAACAATAAATAAGTATGAAATTTTGAGCACCAGGCCCTTCAACATATTTTTCATTGTATCCATTTATGTACCTTTTTTGCCACTCTCTTGATATTCTCAAAGTATTTGAGCTGCTTCACAGTGCGCGGGATCTCTCCAAGGGCATTAAATTCGCTTTCTATTAAAGTCCACGCGGTATCCTTTTGCTTACTACTTATAGCATCGGTTTTCTTACAAAATAATACATTTGATGTTTGGTTATTAACGATTGAAGTCTATCGACTTCGGCTCTGGTAAAGTTTACGCTTCTTTCCCTGAAATATACAGAATTTAACGTAAAGATAGGCATATTTTTGTGTGTTGTAAAAAAATAACACGCAAGTGAAGTGAGCAACGGAATAAGTTGTGCTTACATACGTTGTTTGGCTGTTTACGTACAAGCTTTTTGTATTTGATGCCATTATTATCTTCTACACTTCGTAAAACTTCAACTCGTAATAGGTATATATATAAACAAGAAAGATAATCAAAATCTTTTAAAATGACGCGCGTTCAGCGCTTTCAATTCGTTTGACGTTTGTTATAATAGTTGACATCTTGACATTAGCAATAACAGCGAAGCTCTAGTATTGCCGGACTTAAAAAATAGTTCCCGCAGCGTATCGGGGTAGATTACGCCTCATTTGTCTAGCAACCCTGTTAACTTTAACATTAGCAACAAAAACGTTGGTGCAACACATTTTGCAGCAGCCGTCAAGTTTACTGTTAAAGTTATTGTAAAATTTGACTTTAGCTTTTACTTTAACCGGTGATGTGGTGCAATCCACTCTAAGCGTGCATTCACACTGCGCCGCGACCGGCTAATTAGCCGGAGGACGGCCGGCTCCCTAGATTAAATTTACTTTATAGATGGAAGTATTGCATCACAAGATCATCACTAAAATAATCTGACATTGGTGACCATGGGTGGCCATGGTCACCAATGTCAGATTCTTTTAGTCAAAATGAAATAGAACTTCATGTGAAACTTAGAAACTTCATTCATAGACATTTTGACTTATGCGTATAAAGATTGTACTGATATTTGTAGGGACGTTGAAATTTTATCGATACTTTTATTTAAAATGTTTTTGTATGAAAGAGAAACAAATACATCCTTAAAAACTTTCGCGTTCATAATAACAGTTTATATATAAAACCATTGTCGGCAAACAACTACTAAGCTATGCATAATAATAATTAATAATAATAATTGTGTGTGTTTTTGTGTGTATGTGTGTGTGTGTGAGAGAGAGCGTGTGTGTGTGTTCATAAATCATAATGTGTCCTTCCTGTTATGTAAGTCAGTGTGTGCCGGTGGTAGGTACAATTATAGAGGAGTCAGCTTTAGCATATCCTCCGTCTGTGCATAAGTTTTAGCCATAAGCCAACTTGACCTAACTCTTCTGCATTGAGTTCTTAAAAGTGGGTAAACATTACAGCTTCTGTTTACAGTATTGTATAAATGACTGCCAATGACATAGAAATTACGTGCAGCTAATGTTGTTCTATAGCGAGGGGTACGGCAAATTTTGTAGCTCCGGCGTTTTTTTATGTAGTCCGGATCATACGTTAACGAGGCATGTTTACGCGTTATTGTTTGGAGCACAAAAAGTTGTCTAACAGTTAAAATTGCACATTCTTTATGGAGTTGGGTAGTAGGGTACCGGAATGGCTTTAAAGTCATCACCTTTAACACTGCTCTTTGTGCTCGCTCAAGTGGTAATAAATGGGTTTTGGCCGCTCCGCCCCAGACCGATATACAGTACGATAGCACAGACTGACACAGAGCAGTGTAGACAGTATTTATTTATTTATTTATTTATTTTTAACTTCCTGCAAAATACATTGCACAAGGCGGACTTAATGCCTATAGGCATTTTCTCCCAGTCAACCTTTGGGTGATGCAGAGATGGTCATGGCAGGTGTGTACATACGCAAAAAGAGCAAAATAAAATAGAATACACGGTATAATACATACTATAAATACATACAAGATCCATACATACGCATAAATATATACATAAATGTATACATATATAAATACATACATATGTATATATACATAAATACATATAAATATATAAATGCATACATAAAAATAAATATTTAAATAGATAGACTACTAACGGTAGATAAAGTACTACTGAGAAGCTTCCAACAATTCACTATAAAACAGCTGGCGGACTCTAAATTTGAACGTGGCACGATTAGTTGACATCCTAATTTCGGGAGGGAGTGCATTCCACAGGAGGATGGATTGGATATTAAAAGAAGAATGTACTAGACTAGAAGTGTGAGATGGACAGAGAAGAAGAAGGTTATTAGTAGATCGCAAGTTCTTGTCATGATTGGAACAGAGATATTGAAAGTAAGGTACCAGATATGACGGACTATTAGGAGAGTGGAGAAAGGAGTATAAAGTCGACAAGGTACGCAAATTTCGTCGCTGCCGAATCGGCAACCATTTCAATTCCTTGCGAAATTTAGAAATATGATCAAACTTGCGCAGATGAAAAACGAACCGAATGCAATAATTGAGAAGTCGGTCAAGTTTGTTGAGCAGATCTGCATTCAGGTCGAGATAACATACGTCACCATAGTCAATTATAGGGAAGATTAAAGTTTGCACAAGCATTGCTTTGGTTTTTGATGGAAGAAAATTCTTGAGTCGATACAGTGAGCGCAGAGTCCCAAATACTTTCTGGCTGACAACTGAAACCTGAGTCCGCCAGTCAAGGATGCTATCTATGTGCAAACCAAGATTTTTAACAGATGTCGAAAATGGTATAACGCACCTGTCAAAAATTACAGGCGACAAACTTGTGAAATCAACTCTAGTGATCATACGCGGGCTTCCCACCACGATGGCCTGGCATTTCGTTGGATTAACACAGAGGCCAAATCTGTCAGACCACATCCGTATCGCATGCAAGTCTCTGTTAATTTTAGCAATTGCATCTGACAAGTTGTCCACCCTTGCCTGAGCGTAAAGCTGCAAATCGTCAGCATACAGATGATACGCACACTGAAGTTCATGAGTAATGAGATTAATGAATAGTGAGAATAGAAGAGGAGAGAGAATTCCGCCTTGTGGAACCCCAGCGTCCAGATCGCACCAATTTGACGATGTCTCATCAATGCGAACTGATTGCTGGCGACCACGAAGATATGATGAGAACCAATCCCGAGCCTCAGATGAAATATTAAGGTGGGAGAGGATGGCCAAAAGTACGTCGTGGCTGACGGTATTAAAGGCGTTTGAGAAGTCCACCAAAACTAACACAGTTACTTCGGCTTTCTCCACGCCCGCCCTAATATCGCCAGTCACCTTCAGAAGAGTGGAAACAGTACTGTGACCAGGCCGGAATCCGGATTGGAATGGACTAAGGATATTATTGGATAGGATGAATCTGGATAACTGCTTGTGTACGCAAGCCTCTAGGATTTTGGATAGGAATGGGAGAATGGAAATGGGCCGATAATGATTAGGCATGGTGGGATTGGAGATTTTAGGAAGAGGCCGAACGTAGGCTTTTCGCCAGACGGCAGGATATTGACCAGAGGAGAGGGAAAAGTTAATTATATGAGAGATAGCAGGAAGGAGTTGGTCAAGAACAGTGGTGATCATGCGACGACTGATATTATCGTAGCCCACTGCCCTTGACTTGATGGAAAGGATCGACTTTTTAATTTCATCTGAGGTGACAGGAGAAAAATTAAAAAGATCTATATTAGGTGGAGGCAGCCCCGCAATGAAGTCAATCGTTTGACGCATGGTTAGCCGATCCAAAGTATTCGAGGTAATGAAATGGGTGTTGATATCGTCTAATCCAATGGTCCCCGGTAGACTGCATTGCCTCGATCTGCCAATCCCCAAAGTTCCCAGAAATCGCCAGATATCACCTGGAGATCCACAGTCAATGTTGCTTATGATGTGTCGGCGTTTGGCATTGCGTATCATCTGGTTGCAGCGATTTCTTGCAGCCTTATAATGGGCCCAGCTATCATCGGAACGGTTCCTTTTGTATGCTCTGAATGCACGATCACGTCTCCTCATCGCAATTAGAACCAACCTAGTCATCCATGGCGCTGGTGAACGTTTTAACCTAACCTTCCTAATAGGGGCATGATCGTCGTAAAGCTGCTTAACAGCCGCATTAAAAAAGTCAAGCTTCTGATCTATAGTGACTGCCGCCATCATAGGATCCCAGTCAATCGAGGAGGCATCCGAGGAGAGCATCTCCACATTCATCCTAGCAAAGCAACGCTTGTGCAATACTTTAGGTTGTAGTTTGGGGGGGTTGAGGGCGTATACAAGAAAAATGAGGTCATGGTGGGAAAAACCGGGAGCAGGATACTGACCATGGAAAGATACTAAGGACGGACTAGAGGTTAACATCAAGTCAAGCCAGGTGTCATCGCCATTACTGTTGTGATGAGTGGCTTGCAGTGGTAACACACAAAGATTGGCTGACTTGAGGATATGAAGGAGTTTTTGGGCTCGAGGAGACTGGATAGAAAGGAGGTTGGTATTGAAATCTCCCATAATGACGTGATGTTCGTACTCAGACCCTAAAGATTCTAATACCAGTTCTAAGTCGGTGAAATAATCAACTGCAGGGGGACAATATACTACTCCAAGGACTATTTTAGTCCTCCTGACACAAACCTCAAGAAAAATAAATTCAGCAGACGTACTACAAGGGGAAGAGGCAAGAATATTATAAGAGAAATCACTTCGCAAGTAAATTGCGACGCCACCGCCTCTTTTCTCTAAACGGTCGTTGCGAATGAGAACGTATCCCGGTAGAGGATAAGTAGTTGAGAGAAGTTGAGGTTTGAGCCAGCTCTCCGAAATTAGGATGGCATGAACATTTGCATCAGCAAACGCTTCAAAGAGATCACTGTAGTGACTAGCCACACTTTGTGCATTTATGTGACACACATTCAATAATCGACTTGATCTGCTGTTGAATGTATCACGAACAAAATCACCAAGTGATACGTCAGGAATCGAAGAAAAACTATCATCAGCAGACGAAACCAAAGAATTGTTGGCAGAAAGAAATAAATCTTCATTAGTAATCATAATATAGGTAGATAAATATATATATATAACAATATTACATAAAAATAAAAATATCAATAAATTAAAATATATGAAGTTAATAATTTACCAGATAAAATTCTCATCACTGCACCACCCGCCAGCTAAAATCACACATAAATGCTATATATAAAAAGAAAATAAAACAGAAAAGAAACATACACACGATAGTAGTAACCAAACAATTATAACACATTAGAAATGAGTTAAAACTAAACGCATCCAATTATTGACATATGTCAACTGTCAATGTAATAAAAATTAACTGGATTTGTTTGTAATACAATAATGTACATATTTGAGAAGAAATAAGTGGGTAAATAGAACTAAAAAACAAAAAGTAAACAAACAGGTTAAGCCTTACAGAACTAGTGAATCTAAATTATGAAGTAATAAAACAAACAAGAAATAAGTTAAAAGTGAACAAGAAAAACAACGCTGGTGTAACATTAGTTCTTACGCGAGGTGTTCTTACTAGTTACACCTGACGAACCTCCACTCCCAGCACCGCCAGTAGGTCCAACAGCAGACGAGGAGCCATCCAACCGTCCTGGGTGCTTGGCCATCAGCGAATTCAAGCCATCCATGCACGTTATCTTAGAACGACTGCCATCCGGGGTCTTGATAATTATGATGCCATCCTGCGTCCAACATGACCGCATGCCGAAGTGCTGTCGAGCACGCACGAAAACAGACTGTCGAGACTTAGTGAGGAACTCCTTGACGCATATGGCAGAGCCTTTGAATGCTTTCTTGGCCCTCCACACTGACACCTTATCCTCCACGCAGCCGAAACGCACCAAAATAGGGCGAGGATGATCGTTACTCAGGCTACCAAGTCTATGGCAAGTTTTTATGGATCCGGCTGATAGATTTTTCAGACCCAAAGTGTTCTGTACGGTGCTCACGATGGTCGCAACGCAATCCTCCTTTGCTAACTCGGTGAATCCAGTGAATATCAGAGCCTTCCTACGATGTCTTGTCTCCATAGTATCATGCATCTTGACACATTCGTTAATCTGCTTTCTGAGAATCCCAAGCATATTGAAAGCAAGTTCGCGAAAGGTACGGAACTCTTCAGCTAGCTTTGCAACAGTGTCCTTGGCAGGTGCACTGCCCTGTATCTGGGCTTCCAACTCCTCCATTCTTTTGGAAAAGCAATCTTCCAGGCTTTTTTGTGCAGCTTGTATTTCCAATAGTTGTGACATAATTTGTGTTTCAGCAAAAAATAAAAAACTTGTATTAAGTGTGATGTTTCAAGTGGTGTAGTGATCAGCTGGCAGGTGGTAATGTAACTCTAAACTAATTGTTACATGTAGCAAACGTGAGTACAAACTATTTGTAATCAGCAGCACTCAAAAAATACTTTACAAATTCAGTTAACTTTTGTAAAATTAATTAAATAACTTTTGCAAAATTTTTAAGATGTTCTCAGTATTTAGTGTCTGACTATCTGCGCAGTGGCGAAGTTTTTTGAAAATGAATATCATCTTACGAATACGACCTGTGAGACAAGCAAGCTGGCATTTCCAATCGAGGAGATTGTCAACACATACACCAAGATATTTTGTGTGAGTAGATCTAGTTAATTCAGGGCAATTACAGGGTGAGGACGAGTGGAGTGGAAAGCAAGCGTGGGCTTTGAGTGTATAGGTGTTCAGTGACGGCTGTGTGGAATTGGACAGCGAAAAGGCTAGAAAAGTAGTTTTGTCTAGGTTCAATGTTAGTTGGTTAGTCGATAGCCCCTGCATTACTTGGCGTAAAGCTTGTTCGGCTTGGGAGAATGTTTCGAGCCAGGTCTTACCACGGATAAGTAGTGCAGTGTCGTCGGCGTAGGAAAAGATAGAACAATTAAGTATGGACAAATTGCATAAGGAGTTAATATAAAGGAGGAAGAGCGTTGGAGATAAGACCGAGCCTTGTCGGGCACCGAAGTAAAGAGGAGCACTATCGCTGACGAACGAATCAATCTTCACGCACTGTTGTCTGTCAGATAAAAAGTCTCTAAATATTCTGTGTGCGTATCTTCGAATACCCATCCTTTCCATCTTAAGAAGGAGGTGTGGGACAGAGACAGTGTCAAAAGCTTTTTTAAGGTCGAGAAAAATGCCTAGGCATTTGACATTATTGTCCAGGCATTCCACCACCTCATCAACAAGAGAGGCCACTGCATTTTCTGTTGACCTTCCGGCTCGAAATCCGAACTGGTTTGAGGCCAAGATGTTGTTCTTTGTCAGAAAACTTAATAGACGAGTATTCAGTAGTCTCTCTAGTATTTTGGACAAAACAGGTCTCGAATGCATGTTTAGTCGCGATTTTTTCCTAGATCATAGCAAGCGATACTTACCTAATAAATGCACATAACTTCCAAAACTCAGAGACATGGGTTTGAATTTGAATTTTATTGCCATTTAAATTAAGTACACGGTGCCTGGTGGCAACCATACATTGACGTTACTGAACTTCAATGTCCGTTTGACAGTGAAATCAGCTAAAAACACGATTTGTTTATTTGTTCCTGACTTGGTTACATAATAATATGCAGGTTTTAATTTGAACAGGTTTTGTAAATGAAATCAAAAGTGTCTGTTCCTACATTAAAATTTATTGATCTATATTTATGTTTCATCGATATTTACTTTATACCTACTAGGAGAGCTGGCATCAATTTTGGGTAGGTATTTGAGGCATGATTGCAGACCTGGCTGGCGAGCAGCGAGGCTATAGAAAATTATGAAAAAACGAACAAAAATGTATTTGAGGCAACATGCAATTTTTAAATATAATAGTTTAATGTATATAAAATACAAACAAACATAAGTCAGATGATTTAGTCGGGGCTTTATTACATTGCGAGGCGTTTTTTATATTGGTTTGAAAATTATTTTTGCATGCACCGGGCTATTTTAAAGCCACGACTTAATCAAATAATATAATCATTTTTAGACATTTATCTTACTCTAAGCTAGAAAAATCATAAGTTAAAATGAAGTAACTATGTATATTGGACAAGACTGCTATTGTAATGCGGTCTCTATAGTATTTTCCTTATTCTAAAGACAGCTCCGATCAGTGTTACCAACTTAGTAGAATTAGCACTAAAACTGGGGGTTTCAACATTTGCCTAAAATTGAATACAACGTTCGTTTTAAAATAATTTGTACATTGTTTAATCTATTATTATTATATTACTTGATGTGTTGATTTAACATTTAATTTGCATTTTTCTTTACATATTACCTAATAGAACGAATTATTATTTTTGTATACCAATTGTTTTCCGAAGTGAAATAAGTATTATAATGATAATTTAAGTGGGTGTCATGTGTCTAGGGAAATTTTACTTGTGGTTTCTGGTGGAGAGTTCAGTTCAACTGTTGGTAACACTATGTCACCGGCACTAGGCATGGGTCTGTGCACGTTGTCATAACTATCTATATTTCATAACTATCTATATCGTTCGATCACCTAATTTGAAGAAGTATTTACTCGTAGATATGTCTAATGCATAACTAGAATGATAACAGCAAGTGGTTTGGTAAGGCTCGTTTTAAAAAACCATTAAGAATGCTAAGATTGTTATCGAGACCTATAATGAAATGTATTGAGATGGCAAAAACTACGGCAAAAATAGCAATAAGTTAATCAACAAAAAATATTGTGAAAAATAAAAATCTAAACAAATAACAAATGTGGCAAGATTAAAGAAATTTAAATATAATGCAAATTTAAAATAAAATTAAACTATGTGAAGAATACGCCAAAAAAAAACAAAAAGAAAAAATCTAATAGTATCACTAAATCTAATAGTAAAGTTCACAAACATTACAAAACGTTAAAATTGAACAAATAAACCGTAACAAGACAATAAAAATACGCCAAAATGAGAGAAATTAAAAAAATACATGTACAAAAAGTATACAAAGATATCAAAATGAAATTAAAATATAAAGTTAAATTAAACAAAAAAGGTGCTAATAATAACAAAAAGCTATATGTAATAAAATTGAGCACAAAAGTGAAAAAAAATAGAAAAAGTAATACCGTTACGTACAGATAAAATAATTATATTTTTATCTGTACTAAAAAAGTTACATAAAAAGTTTAAAAAATTACATAAATCCAAAACGTGTATAAAAATGGTAAAAATATATCAAATCGTAAAATTATTTATCAAAGAGTAAAGGAAACTCAACAAAAAAAGAATACAATAAGAAAAAATAAATAAGCCTTGGAATGTTTCAAAATGTCTATCTAAATGGTCACCGGCCAACCATTCTGCTGTCAAAAAACGCTACGTTAAAATATAACTACATAGGTAAAGTCTGACCGCGCGCGGCATTTCATGGTGGTTATACTCGTTATGAAATTTAGATAGTCAAACAATTGACATATAACTATCTATACCTAATATAGCATATGATCGTTGCCATAACGATCGGTATATTCTAACGCATACTCTTAGCTCAGCTCTACGAGTCCGTCTTAATGCCCGGATCCGGTCTATTGACCGAATCCAGCTTAGTGTGAATAGCTTCATACAAATTGTTCTGCCACTGGCTCGTTATTCGCCGGTCCGGGCATTAATCCGGACCGGCTAATTAGCCGGTCCGGCGTAGTGTGAACGCTCGCTAATCTTACAAAACTGAAATGCGAACGGGTGTATTTACAACTTGCCGCCAATTTTGATAATGATATTTTGAAAATCGTTTTTCGTTATAATTTATACAATGATGATATCTTAACTATATTTTATAGCAAAGAAGATTAGTTTTCAAGTATAATGACATATAATACATATAGTGAAATTACTAGATTGCGACGCTACACGTTTTTCAAAGCAGAGCTGTCGTCACTCTAACGCGCGCGATATCGGACTTGTGGCAAACAATTTTCAGTCGTTATTATTGCAAATAAAATCTTTAAAAATGACAACCAATTACAATGCAGAATTTAAAAAAATATTCATACTTTGCAATAGTGGGACATAATCTTATTGGTGGAATTATTTTAACGTCATTTCAACTACTGAAACATGGCGCTGTCGTTGCGGGACATACGTGTTTCCCGCAAGCGCTGGACGGAACAAATTTTCCTGGGACATACGTATGTCCCGCCTGCGTTCCAGAGGTTAATCACATCAGCAGCCTTTAACAGTCCACTGCTGGACTAGGCCTCTCCTTTGAAAGGAGGAATTGGCCTTCTATACCACGCTAGCCAAACGGGTTGGTATAGGGTTTGTATCAAGTTTCCCTTCTCTTACAGTGCTGGTATCTGCATAATATGCTCCCTCTGTCGACTCTTACTACACCCATGGGATGATATGGGGTGGTGACAATCCGTATTCTTAATCCGTCACCACACGGATTTATTTAATGAGCGCTTATAATTATTATGTCAGTGTATATCGCACTAAAGTTGTGAAAAAGAAAAGACGAAAAATGTGGTGGTGGTTGAGTATTTACAAAAATAGAGCAAGGGCGTAATGGCGCGCTGACAAACATGTGGACACTATTGGCCAAGTGCACGCGAGCGCTTTTGATTTGTGTAGAAAAACCGACAGCTCTCCGAAGTGCGGCAAATGGTCGCGCGCGACCGCGAGTTGTGACAAGCTACGCCAAATGAGTTCTATATACGTTGGCGCTTGACTTTACTCGGCTAACTAGGCGAGCGATGGCAAGACAATGCAAATATACTGCCTATACGTTGGTATTGTCGTTCACTCGGCCACGCTCGGCCATCATGTATTGCAGGCTTTACATTGTCATGGCTGGTGTCAGGTAAAACTGTCATCACTACGGTCGTCAATGACTACTGACGTCTACACGACAAACTGGCCGGTCGTCAAACATAAATAATAATTAGCAAAAAGGTTTGAAGACTATTTCATTATTTGGCAATGACAGTTTTAAGTAAGATGACGTAAACACTCTGTCAAGTGTCTCTTTTTTTTTATGGCAATAGGCGGCAAACGAGCAGACGGATTGCCTGATGATAAGCAATCACCGCCGCCCATGGACACAAGCAACACCACAGGAGTCACAAGTGCGTTGCCGCCCCTTGGGTTGGGAAAAGGGATAGGATGAGGAGTGGGATCAGGGAGAAGGAATAGGGGATAGGGCCTCCGGCACTCTCACTCACCGAACGAAACGCAACAGTTTAGGTACTGTTACTTTACGTCGATTTTCTGTGAGAGGGTAGTACTTCCCCGGTCGAGCCGCTAAATTCGCCACTAACCATCAACAAGACGATGGCTGGATGTTCTGAAGGCGTGGGTTCAAATCCCAGTCATAAAAGTAATGTGGATTCTGGTTTTTATGAAATTTGGAAAATGTTAATGAATATTAATTTGGCAAATATTAAAAAAAAGATTATTGAAATATTTCGAATAAAAATTTCAGGAAGGAAGGTTAAAAAGAGAGGCGGGCGTCCTTACCTGTGCGCTTGGCGGCCTCGCCGTTCGCAAAATTTCTTACGTAAGCCTGCCAGCGTTCTTGTCATCGGTCCACAGCACTGCAGAATTGATCAGGAAAATCTTAGCACCTACACTGGTTGATTCTGAGGTGCCGTGTAAGGCCGATGCCATGAACGCTTGGAGAAAGGCCTGTCCAAGAACTGAGTTACCCCGAAACATATTCACCCAGAGGCAATTGGATGGGCCGCTTTGTAGCGTGCTACACTAAAACTCCTCAATACATCGGCCAACGCTGCGGAGCGTACTCGCCTGCTGGCTGTGGGAGAATGGGAATGGGGCCTCTGGCTTCAGGCACTGCCGTCGTCCAATATAGGTACCGTGTTGGACGATACGACCTTCCGCTTCGCTACTTGCCTCTGTTTAGGCCCGTCATGTATCTCTCCGCATCGCTGTCACTGCGGAGAGGCTGTCGATAGCCTTGGTCACCATGTTCTGTCATGCAGCAGGAGTGCAGGTCGTATTTCACGACACGCCAACCTCAATGACATACTGCGCCGTGCTCTTGTCACCGCTGGCGTTCCAGCCCAACTTGAACCTCAGGGCTTGGCACGCGACGATGGCAAGAGACCGGACGGGATGTCTTCACTGCCGTGGCAGCTGGGTAGGCCTTTGGTATGGGACGCGACATGTGTCGATACCCTTGCGCCATCTCATCTTCCCAGCACAGCAGGTTGTGCGGGCGCTGCTGCTGCTTCAGCAGAGACCCTCAAACGGCGCAAAAACGTAAATCTTGTAGGAGATGATGTATTTGAGCCGTTTGGGGTCGAAACCTTGGGGCCATGGGGTCCAAGTGCGAGATCCCTTTTTAGGGATATCGCAAAGAGACTAATCGACGCCTCGTGTGACCAGAGGGCTGGCACGTATTTAGCACAAAAGATAAGCATTGCTTTACACCGAGGCAATGCTGCCAGTCATCTGGGCACGCTTCCGACCGACTGCGATGCGGATGACTATCATGACGCCTTCTAAATTTAATTTTAATTTATTTTTCGTCTTGTATGTATTAAATAGGCTTATTTTAATTTTAAGACATAGGTAATTAAGTTGCTTTTAATATTTATGTAGGTATTGGTTGATTTTGTTTGGCAAATTAATATAACGATGAAAAAAATAAAAAGAAAGAAGTAGTAGTGAAGTGAAATGAAGTGAAGTCTTTTACACTGCACTTCACTTCAATAGTGAAGTGCAGTGCACGTTAGTGTTGGTGCTGTGCGCGTCGAAGTCGAACGACGCGTCGTGTTGGTGCTGTGCGCGTCGAATAAAGTGTAATCTGCGTTACTAGGAACTCAGTAATAAAATGACAAAACTTTATCGAGTTTGGGCTCGTTTGATTCGCCTTGACGAGCACTTTGGTGCGGATAGTAACTAGGATCCTCTAGAGTCCGATGCAGGAGTCAGAAGGTGGTCATACGAACTCAGTAATTACAAAAATCTATTGGAATTGCACAATGATGATAATGGTGACTTCAAAGTCGTAAATCATGCGGTAATGCCATGATCAAAGATTTGTTGATTATTAATGAGACCAAGTCTATTAGCTCTCTGCTCAAAAGACTCATTCGTTAGACGCTTTCGGATCTAACGGAGTCTAGAATTATACTGTTCAAGAGTTTTTTGACGTAAACGTGATTTCATGTATGCTTTCCTGGCTAACAAACGTTTTTCAGGATCTTTGATAGTCTTACAAGAACGTGAAACTGTGCCCCGAAGAGCATTTTTACAGAAACGACTACTTTTATCCGTTTCCGTTTCTTGAGATCTATATTTTTAAGGTGCGCAGCACCTTTTGTAGGTCTACCCATAAATACATAGTTGACAATACAACAATACACTAAAAAGTATTAATTAAAAATAACTACGTTAAAAACAACCGAATACAAAAACGAAAAAGTGAAAAATAATAAAGATTTAATATTAATTAAATACCACCTATTATTTATATGTGCTATTTACTAATTGGTTTGAAGTTGGTGTCAAATCAAATTTCAAAAGACTTTAAATTAAAGAAGGCATTTCATAAAAGTCACATTCTGTTGAATACATTTTGGTATTAATTTTTTTCATTATTCTTCGTATTAACTGAAGCTGCTTATAATATTAAGATCAAATTGCTCTTTATTAGGTTTATTTACGCATCTTTATCTTTATAGTAGTCGTTTCATTGTATTAATTTGCTCGTATTCATTTAAGTGATTAAAATATTATTATTTGATTAAGGCTTGGCACCGACTTCAAACCCATTAGTAAATAGCACATATAAATAGTAGGTGGTATTTAATTAATATTAAATCTTTATTATTTTTCACTTTTTCGTTTTTGAAGTCGGTTGTTTTTAACGTAGTTATTTTTACTATGACTCAGTACCTTGTTACTTGTAAATCGCTTCATATAAGTAATTGATTAGCAACAGAATCTGTTATTGCTGATTACAAAGCGACTTATTATACTAAGATTTTAAAGTCTAAAGGCATAATTATCCCTCGTACATCTATATGAACTATGTATACATAGTAAAATATCGAAAACCATGTAAAATAAATATAATAAAAACCCTCACAGCATACCTATCCGATTTCTTTTTAAAAGGTAAAAGCTATAGATTAAAGTAATCTATCTAATTGTTTACTAAGCCGATAAGTCCAACTTTTTTGACAATTGATCCAATCTTGAGACTATATTACATTATACTAAGTCGAGGTTAATCCGGCTATTTATAGAGCCACCCCACTCGTTGGGCGGATATTATATTATCGCGCACCGGAAGAAAGTACTGCATGGTCAGGGCGCCGCGCAATCTACTTCTAGGGCGGGCAGTTTAATCGTTGGGCGGGTGCGAGCTTAAAGCAAGTAACGTTTGATTAGGCCTAGATTTTGATTAGGTTCGTAGTAATTTAGGTTAGTTTGGATTTATTTTGACTTTATTGGAGCTACAGCGGAAAGGATGGTGTAATTTATTGTTTTGGGTTTGTAATGTTATGTGGTCGTTATACGGTTGTACTGGTATTGTAAAATGTTGCTTAGGTTTAAATAGTAATTCGTCACGACATGTAAGAGTATATAGGTGATTCAATGCACGGATGGCACCACATTGAGTGTCGTGCGTTCGTTTAGTTCATTTTCCATATTGAATAAACAAATCTTGTCTTCAAATACACTTTTAAATTCAAGTATTCAATTTTTGCCTACAAATGACGAAACACGTTTTTGTTGCTGACTAATTCTTCCTGTATGTTTTTTTATTTATTCGCAAAGTGGGTGTTCATTGTGTCCGTAAGTTGTATGTCTGTAAAGTCCCCCGCGACACAGGATTTAGTCCTAATGCGGGAGTTGTCTTTTTAAAGAGAGAGAGAGAGAGAGAAAGTGGACCAACGAAAGATATCATGATGATAATGATGATCGTTTACTACTCTTTTTCTCGTAACACGTAGTAGTAATAGTGCAGTATTAGTGCACTATTCAGAGCCTGTTCAGAGTCATATGACTCTGGCATTTTAGTAGATATACATATATATGTATATCTACTAAAATGCCCAAAAATATTAATTTGTAATTAGAATCTTGATAGTCCGCCATTCTCTATAATTTATGCCGCTCTCGTATCATAACAGCTTATGTGTTAGATTAGAAGTACCGACACTCACCGGAACGTACCCGTTTCACTGCGCATCGCACTACATCATCGGGAAGATGTATCGCTCTGGGAGTAAGAGACCGTTACTGATACAGATAAATAACCAAGAATATGAACTATAAAATATCAAGTAAAAACATTTCCGTGAAATAAAAGGGTTACACCCTTTTATTTCACGGAAATGTTTTTACAGAAATATGTTTCCGAAAATGTAAGCATCGAAACAAATTCTGAGTTTCCTTTGCCTTATGTATGTTTGTGGTCAATGTATCTAAATAGTTTTTCGTTTGCGTAAATGTATGGTATATATGTGCTTTATTGAGAATGGCACTTATTTATTATTTACTAGTTGACGCCAGCGGCTTCGCACGCACATATTTTCGAATTTCCCGTTTTGGCCGATCCCGTGAAAATTTCGGGAAATCCCTTCTTAGTGCACCCCTACGATCCCTAAGGAACATACATGCCAAATTTCAGCTTCCTGCGCCCAATAGTTTCGGCTGTAGCGTGTCTGTCAGTCAGTCAGTAACGCAAGGATTTTATATATTAAGATTTCTGATCATATTCTATACAGATAATGAAAAAATAGGTTTGAGGCACCTAGTTCTAGCTGTAAGGGTTCAAAATGGGCTCATCATCATCATCAGCCCTGTGTATAAACTGTCCCACTGTTAGGCACGGGCCTCTTCTCGCTATGAGAAATGTAAGACCATACCTAGTCCACCTCGCTGGCCTAGTGCGGGTATTTAGACTTCACATGTCTTTCGAGAACATTATGGAAAACTAGCAAGCGATCATTAATAATTTAATACGCACATAACTCCGAAAAGTCATTGGTGCGCACCGTGGATTCGAACCCGGGCCCTCTGCGTAGCAGTCGGTCTTTCCACTAGGCTATCCCTGCCTGCTAATAAAAGATTTTTTTGGTGTATGTAATTATTCATACTTCACATATATCAAATAAACATAATAACAGAGACACGTTTCACAGCATCTTTCAACATATTTTCTTTTTAAAATACTCCGGCACGAAATACGCTGGTCCAAAAGCATTATAAGAAAATGTGAATTCTAAATTACTACGAAAACATGCAAAACAGAAAATATGCAGAGGGCTTTTCCAAGTGTTTAAACCGCAGTAAAATAACTACTGCAATATTGCAACCACGTTTTCTTCATTGCACTCCGTACGTGCTCCGGGAAGAAAATATTTAGGCACGTGCGAGTCGGACTCGCGCACCAAGGATTCCGTACCTAGCATCATCTATAAAAGAAAATCACGTTTGTTGTATGTATACTTAAATATTTTTTAAGTTGCTTTAAAATATCGTTTGTTGAAAGGGAGCCCCCCTTTATTATTTACCTGTTTTTATTTAATGATTTATTTTGAAAGGTAATATAAAACAACACATTCTGTGAAAATTTTAAGCGTCTACCTGTTACCGTCAGTAATTTTAAGCAAAAAATTCGAAAAAAGAACACCTTTTTGTATGGGACCTCCCTTAAAATTTTCATTTTTATATTTTTAGTAGATATTTTTTGTTATAGCGGCATCCGAAAAACATAATTTGTGAAAATTTCAGCATTCTAGCTATCACGGTTTATGAGATAAAGCCTGGTGATAGACAGACAGACAGCGGAGGCTTAGTAATAGGGTTCCGTTTTTTACCTTTTAAGTACGGAACCCTAAAAAGTAAAATAACTAATTAAGAATATAAAAAAACACAGATATTTACTGTGTGCCTTACAGATGCGCTTGCCAGCCACAGCAATTTTGTATTAAATTCCAAATAATTACATACACATTAAACAATGCATATACAGGTTTGTTATTTTTGTTAGCTCCTTTTCTTAGCTTTTCACCTTAATGTATGAAACGAATTCTTGTACCTTCATTTATCTGATTACACGTCATTATTATCATAATCCCATTTCGTAGAACATTGCGGATTCAGGTTGTGACACTATGTCAGAGGGCCGTCCTAGTTCAAACTTGGAGAGGATATTAAAATGTATATTGCTTCTTTATGGTGGCATAGCAAGGTATACTTCGGTTGCATTATAAGGGTCACGGCAATTTCTATGGTCGGTTCTACTAACGTAATTTTATTAATTATGCAAACAGGTGTCCCAACCGTAGGAGCTCCTTTATTAGTGTTTTCAAAGAGCGTAAAACAGTCGCTTACAAGCTTTCGCGGTTATCTGTTGGACACAGACCTTTTCAAATTTGAGTCACAGTAACGCTATGGGACAAGCGGAGAGGATTTGGCTTACTATACCAGGCTGGCCAGACTGATGTCGAGTGTGTTGCTCTTCTCAATGTTACTATTTGTTTAGTGTATTTTCCTTAGTCGACTGCTATGATACCCACGGAATGAAATGGTGCAGTGACACTTTATATTATTAATCCATCACTATACAAACAAATAAATCATCGTTACAAGTAAAATGCTATTTGTTTAACGTTGAAATTAAAAACTGTGAGG
The DNA here is from genome assembly GCA_944739405.2 of Euclidia mi. NCBI lineage: Eukaryota > Metazoa > Arthropoda > Insecta > Lepidoptera > Erebidae > Euclidia > Euclidia mi. The sequence goes on from OX123201.2 coordinate 46,843,383, forward strand.
AAACCTACATCTGAGTCTGAGAGTAAAGTTTTAACAGATAAAGACGTCATTAATAATATACTAAAGTTACACTTTGCTAGTATGTCGTACTGTTACAAAATCGGTAAACAAATATGGCATACATTTTCAAGGTAGTGCCTTAAGTTGAGATCTTCGATGATGTAGTGGTTAGACCATCACAGCCACTTATTAAATGCATATGAATAAAATGCATAGAATTCTCAATCAGTACAATACTATCATACAATTTTTACAAACATTAGAGTAGCATCCAAGCAATATATATATTCCCATAGTAGGTACATTGTTGGGTTTACGCGAATGTTACACATTGAAATCAAAGTACGGTTTATGGATTCTATTGCGATATATTGGTTTTAGTTAAATTACATTTAAACCGAATGATCTAGAACTACACAACTATACGCTGGCAACACTGGCCCGGCAAGTTTGAAAAATATTTACTCTCGTGTTAAAATAACTTTAAAAATTGTAAACAACATTAAATTAAGTTCAAAGTTACCCAGTTATAATCAATAGTATCCATAAAACGTGTGTGAGTGTTATCTAGACAATTCAATATCAAGATTTTTACGCAATTAGAGTATGCAGTACCTATTTGGAATCCACATTATGCAAAATATAATGATGCCATTGAAATGGTCCAACGTAAGTATCTTCGCGCTATTCAGTATAGATGTTTCCGTAAAAAAATATCATACGAACAACTCCTTAAGAAATATAACATGTTAAGTCTACAGTCTAGACGTGTTCTTCTTGACACCATGACTCTTTTCAGTGTATGCCGCAACAAATTTGATTGTCCTGACTTAGTGAATCGCTTGTGTTACCTGGTTCCTCGAACGATGCATGGGCGAGAGCTGCGATCCAGACATCTATTTGCTACTAGACTTTGTAAACGAATGCTGGCGTACGCTCACCTCTGCAACGTTTAGTCGACACATATAATAAATATTTTAGTGCAATCGATATATTATGTCTCAGTAAGTTTACTTTAAAAAAATATATAATTACAATCCTAAAAGATCGGCAGCAGGCTATACAGGTTTAATATTAATATCAACTCAGTGGCATCTTTTTATTGTTATTAATATATCATAATTTTCTTCAAATACCTTTTTTCTTCAAAAATATACATATTTACTGTGTTGAATACAGCTCATGTCTGCTAACAGAAGTATAACTTTTAATTAGTAATTTGTGGAAAATGTAGTAGGTAGTATATTAGTTAAGCTTAGTAATAAGGACTTATTGTGTATACATAATGTACTACTGTTTGTTTTCCCAAAGTTAAATAAATAAATAAATAAAAAGATATGAAGAAAACCTACTGGAAGTGTTTTGAATGAAAAACAATATAAAACACACTAAATAAATGTTGTGTACCACAAAATACAAGTGTTTATAAACAACAAGACCAAAACTGTGTACAAAGTGGCGAAAAAGTGTATAAAGTTCGAGTTTTTTCTAAGAAAATTGTTTGCCTGGTTCGTTTTTTACTCAAGCTACAAAAGTAAACAAACTGCTTTATCAATAGTGCAAAATATATTGAGAACAGTGACATCTTGTTGAGACCCATGTAATCATAAATGTCAAACACACTAGCCACGGACCACAGACATCATAAAATTGAATGAACGAAATTACCAAAACAAAGACAGTAGCGACATCTTACTGTTTCAAACAACAACATACGGAGAACCAATAGGCCACCAATTTGAACGTTTCGCGTAAGCTACACCATAGTCCTGTGTGTAAGGGAGCTGGTTTATAACAGAACATTCGTCGGCGGTACCAAGTTCAAATCCCAGCCATCTTGATAAACACTTTTTGAGATCACACTTGTAATCTTAATATATAAAATCCTTGCGTTACTGACTGACTGACAGACAAGCTACAGCCGAAACTACTCGGCGCAAGAAGCTGAAATTTAGCATGTATGTTCCTTGGGGACCGTAGGGGTGCACTAAGACGGAATTTCCCGAAATTCCCACGGGATCGGGCAAAACTGGCAATTCGAAAATATGTGCGTGCGAAGCCGCTGGCGTCGACAAAAAAAAAATATTGAAAACTTAAATTCACAACAAAAAGTAAAAAAAATCATAACTAAAAAATTTGAATATGAATTTCTTGGAAAATATCACGTTCCGACGAACTCGAATAAAATCCGACCCAACTGATGACAGTTATATAGGTACATCTGATACACTCAATAATACCATTAATAACAGCTTGCCGGAGGTATCGGACGATGATGATGATAGAATAATGGATAAGAGAGCAAATCAAAAAGCTGAAATCAGAACTAGAAAGTGCGCATAAAGAAATTGATTTGCTCTCTTTGGAAAATTCTAATCTAAAGAAAACAAATGAGGAATTAGTAAAGAAGAATACATTATATAAAAAAGTGACAAATAGCCCAATTAAAAAGTTGAAGCCATCAACGCCGAAGAGCTCAAACAATAATAAATCTACTCAAACACAATTACCTAAAAGTACTAATTTAAACAAGCACGAATACAACAAGAGTCAAGAAAATATACATATACAAGGTAACCTGAATAATAGCGAAAATAATGACATGAACACGGCACAACCGAAAAACTAACACGCAACATATGTATACTTAGTACAAATAAACATAATAACCTCCTAACTGCTGCCGAAAACACATTCACCAACAATTTTAATATAATTATGTCATTATCTAAAAACAAAAGGAAACACAGAACAGCTTTTTTGTGATTTAAAAACCAAATTAAAAGGCTTTACTAAGAATGACTTCTGCATCATATTCATTGGAGAAGAAGATTTCAAAAGAACTAATAACTATTACAATAATATTCTTTACATCAGGCAACAACTGCAAAAAGTACCTACAACATACTAATATTATTATCTGCTTACCTACATACAAATGTGTTAATTATACTGACGTATTCAATTGGAGAATAGAAACATTTAACTATTTATTATGCTTAGACATTATGACGCATGAACATGCCTTTATATTAGACAGCAACCTGAACCTCAAATATGACCATAGCATGTTTAATAAACATTCTGGACTAATAAATAATTTTGGACTCCGCATTATTTTTAAAGATTTAATGAACTTGACTACTAGTATTATACAAGGTATGGACATTAAAACAGATTACGATATTGACAAAATAATAGAGCAAAATGAAACCGATGATAACTTTTTTCGTAACTAATCATCTATATGTCATGCACCAAAATATTGCAGGACTCCTAGCAAAATCAGATACTCTTACAGTGTGCCTGCATGAACTATTAGAGAAAAACATATCTGTCGAAGTCTTGTGTGTTACTGAACACTTCATGTTAGAGGGTCATGAAGCACAAAATGTCAACATACCAAATTATACCCTGGCCGCCTGCTATAGCAGAAAGGAAAGCAAGAGAGGTGGAGCGTGTATATTAATAAAAAATGGACATCAATGGAAAGAACTGAGTTACATAGCGAAAATGTCTACAACTGGAGTACTTGAATGCTGTGCTATTGAGCTAAGTAAATATAGGACTGCAATTGTGTGTATTTATAGAGTCCCTAATCCAAAAAACTTTAATTTTTGTATGGAGAAGATTTATAATTTACTATGTGAATTAATGAAAAAGTCGTATAAACATGTAATTTTGGCGGGCGACTTTAATATTGATGTAATGAAAAAAAACAAACAAACGACTGAGTTTGAAAGCATTCTGTTAAATTTTAATCTAAAATTAGCGCTTCATGAGCCAACTCGACTTAAGAGCCAGACGTGTATCGACAATTTTGCGCATAATTTTAATAGGTCCTGTAAAGCTGTAGTAGTAGAATTTGCTTTATCAGATCACACCGCGCAGCTACTCAAATGTCCCCTTAACACTTTAAGCATTATCAAGCAATGGCGTATAGTCAGAAGAGATTATAATAAGGAAAATATCTACAAATTTAAATCATATTTAAAAAGTCTATAATTCCACGACGTACACAAAGCGAATGATCCAAATACTGCTTACAATAATTTTATAGATATGTTCTTATTATTATACCAACAATGTTTCCCTGAAAAATTAATATCTGTCAATTTAAATAAAAAGCAAAAGTGGATCTCGTGTGGTGTAAAATTATGTTGTAAAAAAAAAGTCAGTTGTTGTGGAGGTACAGAATGAAACCAACCTCTCAAAATAAAAATATACTCATAAGCTACTCGAAAGTTCTAAGAAAAATAATAAACCTAACAAAACGTTCACAAAATGACTATAAAATAAAGACTTCGAAAAATAAATAAAAAATCACATGGCAACTGATAAATCAATCAAAACTAAATATCCCAAGAGGAAACATTAATAAATTGAAGCTAAATAACCAATATATTTCGGAGCCTAAGCTATTAGCAAATGTATTTAATAACAATTTTATTGACAGAGTACAACCTATACCTAATAAATCTAGTACTGCGGTCAAAAACTACATTTTAAACATAAAGGACTCTATGTTCATGGCTCCAAGTATACCACATGACATACTGAAGATAATTCTAGATCTAAAGGCAACAAATAGCGTAGGTTATGATGGTATATCTACACTAATAGTAAAATCCGTAGCTCATGAAATATGTGGTCCATTGAGCCATATTATAAACCTATGCATATGCGAAGGTATCTATCCAGTTGCCCTAAAAAAATCCAAACTGAAGCCATTATTTAAAAAACTAGATAGCGAGTTGATGGAAAACTACAGGCCAATTTCATTGTTACCGGTATTTTCTAAAGTTATAGAGAAGTACATTTATAAGGAACTGAATGCATACTTAGAAAAAAAAGGCATAATATGCGATGAACAAAAAGGCTTCAGGAAAAATAAAACAATAAACATGGCTATTTATGTTTTTTTGCACATAGTTATGAAAAACATGGAGAAAAATACTCCAATCTGTGCACTACTGTGCGACATGACGCAGGCTTTCGACCATGTCGAACATGAAACTAAAAAAAAGCTCGACGCATATGGCTTACGAGGTAACGTTCTAGAGCTCTTTAACTCCTACCTAAGTGACAGGAAACAAATAACAATAAAAATAGGTAAAAAAACTTTTTAAGTTAAACGGTTTTATGTTAAACATACATTGCAATGTTTAAGATAAATGTACTAAAAACCAAAAAATAATAAAACAGATACAGTCGTGGGAATTATAAACATATGCATAGACTAGACTAAAATAAAACCGTGGGGCACGTCAATTGTCTACAAATTATCGACTTAATGTGCGATAGAAGAATCGTTTAATTCGTCGTTAAAATAGGCAGTTGGCCCGCAGACGGTGAGGCAATTACTTACTATTTTAATCCCTTTGAAACGTCAATATTGGACCGTAGCATGACTTTTGCCCCAGTTTTGTTGATATCAGCTGGTATTATAGTAGCTATGTCCACATTGTCTGCATTTCGTGTGGCGTGTACTAGCTGATCCTGCGCTTTTATTTTGTAAATGCGAGCACCATTATTTCTGTACAAATTCAATACAGCAGAGTTGTGGTCGTTAACTTGTTGATTTGTGGGGTATATACTTAACGCTTTGTCTATTGCAAACTCATCACTCGTGTCTTGAAGAAGTCTTCCCATTAAAATACTAAAATGTTGGGTTGTTAGCTCACCGACTCTCAAAGCATTCAAAGTATCAATAAAAGTCTGGTCACCTTGCTGACGCATATTTTCAGTTAATTCACACAGCGTGAATAAACGCCAGAGATGTGTAGCTGGTTGGAGATGTTCTGGCTGTTTGAAAACAGGTGTTCCTGATCGTTTTATAGGAGGCAGTTGTAAAAGATCACCGAAAAGTAATACGTTTACTCCTCCAAAAAACTCATTTTCACAGTTCTTAATTTGCCTTAATCGAGCGTCCATCATGCATAACATTTGATCTGTCTGATGCCATTGTTGCCTCATTATTCGCAAATAGTTTCCGGACAGAGGTGACATACCTGTTATGCGACCGTCTTTCTGTACAGGCAATTTTAAAGTACTGTGTATCGTAGCTCCATTTATTAATCTAGCTGCAACTCCTGTTAGTGAGCAGACTTTAACCGCATCCTTTGCGTAGCACCTATTAATTTGGTCTCGTAATAACTTTAATAGAAAAGTCTTGCCCACACCAGCTCCTCCTGTAAAGAATATTTTTAAACGTTCTTCAGCACCTGACATTTGATTTTGTATGGACTGGGTAACTAATGTAAAAATTTCCTTTTGTCCTGCATTCATAGACTGCTTAGCCTGTAAGAACTGGTCTTCATTCATTGGCAAATAAGGAACTTCTTCTTCATGGTCTAGTTCCATCGGCTCTGCGTGTTCCAGTATCTGAAATGCGTGTACTTGCGCGAATGCATTTTCAAGCTGCCTGTCACGTTCACGATATATTTCCAAGTAGGCGTTTGCTTGTCTTAAACTTTCTTCGTTGGCGAGAAACGCATCTCTGGCACTATTAAATTGTCCTAAAAGTTCGGCCTCATTGCGATACGGCATATACTGGATTAGTAAACTGTAATGATATGACTCTGGATCAGAAGCTGCTACGAAGTTAGGTACCCGTACTACAGCTGGCGTGTTTCTAATAGTCATTTTGGTGTTGTCTGTTAAAGTTATAAGACGTCTTCTTGTTGTTTGCTCGTGCGGTGCATAAGCATCGGTATCGATGCTCTCTTCATTTATAACTGGCGGTTTTGTGTAGTGTGGCTCAAATAACATCGCAAATTCTATGAGACACATATTGTTAAAATCATAGTTGGGGTGCTCTGCTGGTCGCTTTTCATATTGTTCGAAAATATTGGCACAATATCCTGCTGCTTGACCAGCTTCATTAAACTTCAACACTTTATACCTTTGTTCCGCTTTACGAGTATTGACAAAAATTGTTTTTCTCGAGCTGTCACGCATACTCAAATGGCATAGCCTGAATGAAACGCATTTGCAGGCTGAAACTTGACGTTCTCTTAATATTCGCATGCATATTTTAAACAGCTTACGCGAGACGTCAGTTTCTTCTCTTCTAATTTTTTGAATAGCTCGAGATACTTGGTGAAGTATCTCGTGTAATACGTGTCAAAATCAGAACCTACAAACCTAGATGGTGATCTAGGTTTGTAGGTTCTGATTTTGACACGTATTTAGCGATGTAATACGCAATCGACTCATTTGTACCACACGGTTGTATATCCATATTGGCTTTCCACATTTTTAGCAAAGCAGGACTGTAATTATTTACCCAACCATCTTCACTTTTTCTTTTCAGAACGCAAATGCGACCACCGTTGTAGATGAATTCGTTAGATGAAGGATCAATAACATGTGTCTCTAAACATTCCGAGCGTGGAAAGTTGAAACGACAAACAGAATTATTTTTCGTGCAGGTACTAGTGTGTCGATGTATTTGACAATTTTTTACTAATTCATATAGTTCTGAAGTTTCTGGAGGAATGGCAGTACTACAGACTGAATCAATGCGAGCTATTCCTTCAGGTGTCGCAACAGACGGGTGATCTTCGATCCAAACAACCATATGCAAATGAGGACTTCCTCTGTTCTGAAACTCGATTCGCCACCAATGATCTTTAACTTTACCGCCAAATATTTCAGTATCAGTTTTAAGAAACTGCATTAGCGCATTAACACGTACCATAAAATGTCTACTCACAACAACTGGATACATCTCGATGAGTCTCTGAGTTTCCTGAATATCTATGTCATCTGGGTCAATGTGCTGTTTACCATCACTAACAAGGAGACCTCTTTTCATATCCTTCCAGTGAAGATCATTGCAGCTCAATGTAACAAAATAAGTGGGAGGTCCTAAACATCTGATTTGTGCTATAAGATCACTAAGAGCACTACGCCAATAAGCAGCGGAACCTCTTAGATTTTTTAAATATAAGTGCAGGTCTTCCACTCGATTGCCGTTTTCACCTTCAACTTTTCTAGCACAAGCTGCAATGGTTGATTAAACTCGATAGTACTCAAACATTGAGAAAGCATAGAATAGGTAATCGTTGCGCTGAAATCTAACATCAGCACCTAATAAACGAAATTGATAGTAATCCAAAGGACTTATATTTACGGGCCGTTGTTCTTTCAAACCATTTTTACCATACGGGAAAAGCTGATACCATGCGAACTCTTCTGCTTTTAGCTCATAAGCTTCATTCACAATATTATTATTCTTCTTTCTTCTGATTTCGTTTACATTTTCAGATACCTCTAGCTCATCTTCAACATCAGGTTGGACGCTATCAATAGGCAACATTACAGATGTTTGTATAGGTATAGTTTCAGATCTCAGATTCAAAAGCGGTTGTTGTACTTGTACATCCTGATGAGTGATGGCATCTTCCTGTTGCTGTACTTGAACACCCTGGCGAGTGATAATATTTTCCCTCAAATGTACGTCTACGCGTGTAAGAGTGTACGCGATATTACGGGATCCGAGGCATCTTTTACAGATGCGGCACAATTCTTGTAAGTTGTCGCATTCTATAACACAGGCTTTGCCATTTTCTGGTGTTGGTTTTCCTTTTGGGCCACAAGAATGGGAGTCAGCAAAATAGTATTTGTCTTCACCGCGAAATACGCTAACAGATTTATTTGACGCTGTCAATATTCCTGAAGAATGACTATCAAATAATCTATTTAAAGCTGTATGTAATGTAATGCCGATATTATTGGTATTTACAGAATCTTGGAGACTCCCGAATAAAAGAGTGTCTTCATCATATTCTATAGAAAATCGGCATTCATACATTTGTAAACTTTGCCTGACGATATGAAAGTTTCGTATCTCTAAATATCCTGTTTCATCCAGTTATAATATAAGGAGTCACCCGCTAACATATTAGCATTCAGAATATTGACGTCCCATTGATTAGGGCTTAGGATTGCAGCTCGGACAATGTTCGCCAACGACATAGCACTACATTGTACACCAGCATATCGCGAAGTAAAGACGTTGTAGTCACCTTGATGCCATGAAGCTCGAATAATTCTTGCAACATTATTAATTGGAATGAATGCATTTCGAATTTCATTTTCATTACTTTCGGACGCTTCATCTTCAGACAATTCGGGGGCACACTAAGTCGTACTAACTCCTAGTCACTAATTTGGGCATTGTCGTCAATACGTACATTTTTGTAAAGCGGGTTATTTCTGATTAACCATCTTAAAGCACTATAGACTTTTTCGCGACATATTGTGAATTCCCTGGTGATGTTCAAATTTTCTAATCGTTCGGTTACTACAATAATGCCTACCTGGCTTGCAGATCTTGGTAGCATACTAGGCAGTCTTTCACTGACTTCAAAGATATCTTGGGCAAATAAAACTGCCTGTCCGCGAAAACCGTACTGCCCATAGAGGCCACTAAATTTCACGATTTTAACAAAGGGAATTATTCTGCACAGCAAACGTTGTTCCGCCTGTGTCAATGTTTGAATAACGTCTGGTATAGAACCTGGATCCAGATTATTCCAGTAAGCTTTTGGTGGTGCTGTTGTTTTATTACTAGTAACATGTGTTTGACAGCGGGAACATAATAACAATGATATTTTCGAAGTGAACTCCACAGGTAAGTATGTTAATGCAGCAGCGTTGTACCGAACTGTACGAACTTGATTAGGATAACAACGTTTGGTACAAATATCACAAACATGTATACAAATTGTGTTAATAGCATTCTCGAATGCCTGCAGATTATTAGCTCTGCATTGCTGGGTACGCTCTCGTTGTTTATTTAACCTCGTATCGCGATGTTCAGGCGTTTCTGAACCCAACTGCTGTCTTTGTCTTTCACGGCTTTGTATTAATCTAACTTCATATTCTTCAGGCGTTTCTGACGCTACCATCTGTGTATATCGCTACCGTTGTTTTGTTAACCTGGCTTCATATTCTTCAGGCGTTTCTGACGCTATCATCTGTGTGTATCGCTCCCGTTGTTTTGTTAACCTGGCTTCATATTCTTCAGGCGTTTCTGACGCTATCATCTGTGTGTATCGCTCACGTTGCTTTGTTAACCTGGCTTCATATTCTTCAGGCGTTTCTGACGCCGTCATTTGTGTATATCGCTGACGTTGCTTTTTTAACCTGACCTCATATTGCTCAGGTGTTTTTGACGCTAATTGTTCCCGTCGTTTCTGTAATCGACTATTTCTATCACCTTCACTTTCTTTAGCTCGTTTTGCTTTATACTTTTCTTTCGCTTTTTGAAGCCTTCGTTTATGTTGTGTTGCAGTTTCTGTTTTATTTGTGTTTGTATTTTTTATATTTTTTTTACCATTTTGTTCCCACGAGTAATGGACATTTAAACGGTCGACCCCCCCAGAGGTCCAATAAAGGGGCAAGGCTATGTACAACAAGATGCGCCTGAGTCTTGAGGGGAAAACGCTAACGACATATCATTTTTATCCACCCTAATGCCATACAGTTCTCGGCGCGTTTTAACCTTTCACCTTAACTTGGGTGGTGTACCGCTAACGACGTATCATTTTTAGCCACCCTAACGCCACACAGTCCTCAACACGACACAAAATCTTGACTTGGGTGGTGGATTCAGGCTGGATTAATCAGATACCTAAATTACAGATTCAATTTCTAAATTTAAATCTTATTATTATACGCCATTTGGTGGCTGCGCCCATCTTAAATATTGAGGTTGTATAGTGCACTGTATTCTTCTTGTCAAGCCCTTTTATTTGATACCCATATTGGTGGGATTGATAAAAAATTGTTATCAGCCATTTGGTAGCGGCGGCCATCTTAGATTTCAATTTTGCATAGTAAATTGTATTCTACTTGTTGAGACCTTTCATTTGATACCCGTGTTGATGGGATTGATAAAACCTAAGTTATCTGCCATTTTGTAGAGGCCGCCATCTTGGATTTTAATTTTATATAGTACTTTGTATTATACTGGTTGAGCACTTTCATTTGATACCCATAGTGATGGGATCGATAAATCCTACGTTATCCGCCATTTTGTAGCGGCCGCCATCTTGTATTTCAATTTTTTATAGTATATTGTAATCTGCTTGTTGAGCCCTTTCATTTGATACCCATATTGATGGGATTGATAAAACCTACGTTATCCGCCATTTTGTAGCGGCCGCCATCTTGGATTTCAATTTTTTATAGTATATTGTATTCTGCTTGTTAAGCCCTTTCATTTGATACCCATATTGATGGGATTAATAAAACATAAATTATCCGCCATTTTGTAGCGGCGGCCATCTTGAATTTATAATGATAATGAATAAACATAATTGTATTGTCATCAAAATCCAAAGTGTATACAAAATTATAGATTAATCGGTTGACAGGAAGAGGGTGAAATTTGAATTACTAAATTTGACCCAAGAATAATAAATAAAACAAACGGGGTGGGCTAAATAAAACCGTTTAATAATCAGTAGAATTAGCGTAAGTAACAAACGAGAAGAATTCTTCAAATCAGAGGAACGTACAGTTGCCTACGGAATCCCTCAAGGGAGCGTACTCGGGCCCCTAATATTTATTCTCTATATTAATGATTTACCAAAAGCCATAGAATATCCCATGACACTATTCGCAGACGATTGCACGATAACTATACCCTGCAAACATAGGGAAACATATAGATATGATATAAGTAATACTCTGACTAAAACTATATCATGGTTGGATAACAATAACCTTAAAATAAATGTTAGCAAGACGGTAATAATGCACTTTAGCCATAGAGCAATGACAAGTAGTAGTTTTGACATTGAATATAATGATAATAATATTGACGCAGTTGACACGACTAGGTTTTTAGGTTTAACTCTGGATAGGAATCTCAATTGGAAGGCGCACATACACAAAGTTAATAAAAAAAATTGCAGTAGTGCGTATGCTCTTTACATGCCCTCACGAGTAATTAACAGAGAAGCATTGTTGGCTGCATATCATGGACTTGTGGAATCTCTAATCAGGTTCGGTATTATTTTTTGGGGCAACTCAACCGAAAAGGACACAATATTCAAAGCCCAAAAAAGGTGCCTTAGATCTATGTTTTATCTCAAAGTTACTGATAGTTATAAACCGTATTTTAAGCAATTCAATATACTCACAATGCCATGTATTTATATATTGGAAATGGCTTCATTTGTTAACTCCAACCCAAGTTTATTTCCTCGTCTATCAGACGTAGCACCTAGAAAAAGGCGAGATAATAGCAAATTTTGTCTGCACACGGCTCGGACAACACTTATGCGCAAAAGCATTTTTTGCATAGCTCCAGTTATATACAATAAACTCCCTAAGAGTTGGAAAACACTTACCACAGAAGCTTTTAAAAGTCAAGTGAAATCGCTATTAATGACTAAAGCATATTATAGTGTCACAGAGTTTTTGAATGACTCAATGTAAATAAAATATTATTTACACCAGCTCCAATTATTATTGTTATAATATGTATTAATAAATTGTAATAAGCCAATGAATTAATATATGTTTATAAAATTGACATTAGATATAATTGTTGACTTTATTATTGTGTGTAACTTAAAATTATTATTAATTGATTTGACATTTATTTCATTACTTTTATACATGAAATGTTGTTTATTCTTAATTTTATTTTATGTTTATATTCTTTGATTGACTCTCATTTGTTTATTTAAAAAAATAAATTTAATTGAATTATTAATAATTTAACATTTCTAATAGAATTTGCACGCCACAAGTTATGGCAAACGTGTATGAACCAATACACTGTAAGATCTTGCATGCACACCAATGTATGTATACAACATGTTTATGCAAATAAATATCATTCATTCATTCATTCATTCATACAATTTTTAAATTATAATTTGAAAATATAGGTATACCTCATATTTCTATCAATGTTTCGGCATTAGCTGCACCAGCCGTGGTCGTGAGATATCTGATGTCCTGCAACACCTTCTCTTAGCTGGTATAACCTTTGCTGAATATACCGGTTCATAAATATTATTTAGATATATTAACCAGATGGTCCAAAGTTTTTAACTTTTGCTTTTATTATCAAGTACTTTGTATGATCTTGTTCATTTCCACGTAATCTGACCTTTACACGACGCCCACGGAAGACTTAGGTGATTCCTTTCTTAGCATCGCTCGCACGTGTCTTATGAAGAATACAATAAAACAATTTGCTGTTTACCAAAGTATGTAATAACTTCATCACAAAATGTCAGATGTGCGAACCAATAACACATACTTGAAGTTATATTTTGTTACAACGAAATAAATGTAAGTGAGTTGATGGTTCATTTGGTATTGCTTTTCAATGGTTGTACCTAATCTATGACTATTGGACATATTAACCATACAAGCTGACTTGTATCTCAGCACAGATCCTCATCTGCTGCATCGTTGTGTCAGACTTATGCTTCTTTTATATGTTTATTTTTTTTGGTATCCAGTTAGATCCCGTTCACTCATTCTTTTTTTGCGCAATTGCATTGATAAACTATACCTACTTTTAACAATTTACTAGCTCTACTTTATGATTCAACAACGGCCCTATGATTCGTATTAAATTTAGTCTATTTTCGAGTTTTTGTCCTCTACGGTCGAAACCCTAAAAACTGTACTAAACCTTTTGAGGCAGGCAGAAGGGATGTGACCTTCCTTAAAATAATTCGAGGTTTACACACTAATACTAGCCGGTTGGTTTTTGTAAGTATAAAGTATAATAATATAAGTTTCGTGGATTACAAACAATTTTGTTTTCTGTAGACATCTGAGTAGAATTACATATTATGATACAAATAAAACCTAGTGAAAGGCGAACGTTAATTATTACCAACTACTAAAGAACAGAGCTATCCGTATTAAACAAGATTGTTATGCTAAAACAATCTGCATATTCTACAACAGCATACTAGCTAATACCCGCGGATTTGCTCATTAACACCCAACAATAACACCCATATTTCGAGAGCTGAACAAAGTACATAGCTCAAACCGCGCGACGCTTCCAAGAAACAAAAGCTCTTACTCCCGCATCTGCTGCATCGCTCGATAAACTTAAAACGCTTGAAGTAACGCAAGCAATTTTGCAAATTTACCATCTCACCAGCGTAATAAGAATTTGTATTGCTTTCATAGTAGCTGGATTAAGCGGTAGCTTCTTAGCATAATACAGATTTATAGCAGCTTTATTATCATGTCTAGATGGGATGGTATCCTCTTTGTCTTCAATAAACTCGATCATAATTATTTCGCTTGGCACTTTGGTGCTCTCCATAATCAAAATAAATGTTCTCAACAGACTTGTGAAGCATAATACCAACCCACACTTGGCCAGTGTAATGGACTATGGCCTGATTATATTGGGCAGAGGCTCGTGCATAATAAAACAAGGTGATGATGATGACCCTTTGGTACTTTGCTGTTGATTTAATACTTACCAAAGTCAGCAACTTCACTTATAGTAACGAACTAAAACTCAGTAACTAAATACACTTACATCACACTCCACTTTTCATCACGCAACTATTCTCAAAGACGATGACTTCTCACTTCTCACGCAGTTACTCTCATGAATATTCAACCCGAAAACCGAACTGCAAAACTTCGGCTTTACTTCATTCACTAGAATCAATCACGGTTTTACTAGTCACTAAACATCTTTAAAATTACAGACCGATAAATCTTTTTTGACCTACCGAACTTTGAAGCTTGGAAATCTAATACGCTGTGAGGAGAAATGATGATAAATCGACGCGAATCTCTGAAATACTCTTGAACAAAGTACCTTTGGTTGATTCTCGTTGCCCTGAAAGTTCTGAGAGGAAATGTTGCGAAATTGCTCTCTAAATTATGGCTCCTGATGTGAGATTTAATTACACAAGTAGGCAAGATAATATAAGGCATTTTATAGTGGTTTATGTGGTTATACAACTTTTGGTTTGGTTGGTGCGTTGGCTTGAGTTTGCATCAGTGTTTCTGCCGATCTATTCCGGTTTATTATACCGCTATGCTGATACCGATTAAAGACTTGAGTGCTAATCATGGTAACATTAGGAATTGATATAATATAATTATAAATTTATTAGGTTGAAATAGTTTTTATTTAATAATTTTTAAGTAACATAATTATACTTAGGATAAAAGGACTGAAAAATTGTTTACATGCTTGAAATTTGACGCCATATTCGACGACGAAACTATTAAAAGCTTACAAAAGTGTCATAATAATCAAAGTAACTGTTATAGTGGTTATAGTAGAAAACGGTTTAAAGCATTAAGGATGCTTTTTACTAAATATAATTATTTCTTAGTTACATTATGACTCTTAAATATTACGTTACATTTTATTACAAATAAACAACAACAAATTTACTCTTATTGCGCCACCCAAACAAACAATAGAATAAAACCATTTTTCAGTTTTTATTTTATTTATTTGTTTATTTTCCATAATACACAATGACAATGTTTGCTCCATAGCCATTCACTCAAACCTCTCGGGGCTTATGTGTGAAACGGCGAGTCGTATTACATACATATTCGTAAGATATTTTAACTAAGTAACTACACCTTTATACATTTTGTGCCAAATAAAATTTCTTCAATTTATACTTAAAACTTTTCGAGTTTGTTCTATAAATATTTTGTAATTCAGTTGAAATTTTGTTTAGATGGTATGGAATAATATAATTTGCAACTCTTGTTCCGTATATATTATTATACTAGAAGACGCCAGCAGCTACGACTGCGTTTTTTTTTAAATTTACCCGTTTTGACCGATCCCGTGGGAATTTCGGGAAATCCCTTCTTAGTGCACCCTTATGGTCCCTAAGGAACATACATGCCATATTTCAACTTCTTGCGCCCAATAGTTTTGTCTGTAGCGTGTCTGTCAGTCAGTCAGTAACGCAAGGATTTTATATATTAAGATTTTGGTAGTTGGTAATTATTTTGATATGATATACATCTTAAAAAGCTTGACCTTGTGTTTTCTATTAGGATATCTGGTTTCCTAGTTTCTACAAGTGTAAAAAAATTAATTTTATTATAGACGTTCATGACGTTACAATATTTGAAAATTCGTCATAATTATCTTTATATTTGTTTTTTATGTGTTTGAGTACAATTATTTTCAGTATTTTTAATTGCAACATGTAAATCTCAGAGAGGTATGTGTTTAGAGTCTGGGCTAAAATTTATACAGTGATTGCACAGTGAATTACAAGATTACAATATTAATTTACTTACCAAATCTTCACTGGATGTCAGGCTTGGAGCTTAATTAGAAACACACATAGATCTAAAATTGGCCAATATTAGCTGGTGAAATATCTAAATACTTAGCTATTAGGCTGCAAACGCGACGTCTTCAAGACACGATGGCACGTGGACGTCGATACCGGACACGATTTTCGCAAATGTTCAATATTTCACAAATCTTTTATCACAAATAAACCGATGCCGGTTATAGATCAAAGAAGCGGCATTCTCTCGGGTTCCAAATTTACTTTAATATCACAAGGGCATGCGAGATTACAAGATACGGCGTGGGCGGGAAACCGACCAAAGAACCAAAAGTGAATGAATGACAGTTCATAGTGTGACCATAGTCAAAATTTACAATAGACTAAACAAACGTTACTAAACCGATATAATCGATTTGACTTATCATAAAAACTATTTCTATTTCAAACATCCACCCGCCCCGGACCGGCCTACCGGTCCGCTAATCGGTTGGTAGACGTGACAATGTTGCAACCGCTCTCCTCAGAATCGAACCGTCCACCAAGACCTCAGCAAATCGGGGAACTCCATCAGCCCCAGTTACCAAACGAAGAATGCGCCCCCTGCGCCATCTGAGTGACGGAAGGTTAGCCTCCTTGATCAAAACGAGGTCTCCAATCTTGGGTGGATCGGTCTTGTCGGTCCACTTAACGCGTTGCTGGAGTATGTGCAAATATTCCAAATTCCAGCGTTTCCAAAAGCTCTGAGTAATCTGGCGTACCAATTCAAAACGCGGGAGACGACCAGGTCTCGTATCAATATAGGGGTACTCAGGCAAGGCGAAAAGTGGGCGACCAATCAAAAAATGGCCCGGCGTAAGGGCTTCCAAATCATTCGGATCTGAGGAGATCGGGCACAATGGCCTAGAGTTCAAAACGGCCTCAATCTTACAAAACAGTATGTTTGATAAGTTCTGCCGTAACTGCTTAACCTATATACACAAATATTATAAAGAGGAAAAGTTTGTATTTTTGTTTTATAAAAAATTCTTTCACCATTAGAAAGCTACATTATCTGCGAGTAACATAGGCTATATTTTATTTTAGAAAAAGTAGGGGTCCGTAAGATATTTGGGTTTTTTGGGTACGTCAAGTAGTTCCCTCAGGACGCGGGTGAAACCGCGGGAAACGGCTAGTAATTAATAATGGAGTCTGCCAGTGCCCTATATAGCATTCTACTAGTACTTTGAAGGGTAATTTGTATTTCAATACGCTCATTTTTTCAATGATAGACCTTAATTACTTATAGCGTCCTACTTGGTGGCATTCTTCTTAAAACGTAAAGCTATATTCAAGAGGTTGATAATGGAATAAGACGAAGCTAAATCTGAAAGTTAAGATCTAAATAGGTCAAAAGGACTGGCTTGAACGACGTGACTGGTGTCATCATCATCAGCCTTTAACAGTCCACTGCTGGACTAAGCCTCTCCTTTGAAAGGAGGAATTGGCCTACTATACCACGCTGGTCAAACGGGTTGGTATAGGGTTAGTATCAAGTTTTCCTTCTCTTGCAGTGCTATTCTCTGCATAGTATGGTCCCTTTGTCGGCTCTTACGACACCCATGGGATGATATGGGGTGGTGACATTCAGTATTCTTAATCCGTCACCACACGGACTATAAGTATCTTTAATTGTCTACAAGACCAAAACGTTTTCTTCTCAAGAAACTTACATCAAATATTTTTCAGTAAAGTATTTTGTAACACTTTGTACTTGGTTCATAGAATTTAGGGTTTAAGTATAGGTTTATTCAAATGCTCAAACAACTTCGAAAAAAGCGTTTTTAATAGTCGATTAGGTGCCGTAATTGTGTTCTGTGCGATATACAAACAGCATTATAATAATACTAGTCGACGCCAGCGGCTTCGCACGCACATATTTTCGAATTTCCCGTTTTGCCCGATCCCGTGTGAATTTCGGGAAATCCCGTCATAGTGCACCCCTACGGTCCACAAGGAACATACATGCAAAATTTCAGCTTCTTGCGCCCAGTAGTTTCGGCTGTAGCTTGTCTGTCAGTCAGTCAGTAACGCAAGGATTTTATATATACAGATTGCCTAGTTAGTAGGAAATCGTAGTATGAATAAAAAGCAGGTGTTTATACTTTAAAAAGTTGATAGCTAACATGATTAAATAAACGACAGGTTAACTTGTTTTTACAGACTCACGCCTGTATCCCCGAAGGGGTATGCAGAGGTGTAATATTACACCCACATTCCACCATGAATTTTTAGGTCCCACGTAACAGGGGGCGAGCCTATTTTCGTTATTGGGCACATCACCAGACACCGTGCTGTTACAGAAAATTCGGGAAAACCCACTTACACTTGCCCGACCCAATCGAACCCGGGTCCTCCGATCAGCAGTCGCATACGCTGTCCACTGGACCACGGAGGCAGTCCATACAGTACTTATTTAAGTATGTGTAAATAGTCCAGTCAAAATAGCTTTAGACATAATTCGCATAGAGCTGAAAATTGGCAGGAACGTTAAATACATCATTATGAATAAAATGTAAAAAATCCCTATCGACCCTAATTCTGCATTTTTTATATCCAAGGTCAAACATACAAAAACGGCGTTTTTTATCGGGCCAGACAAAGTTGTAGATCATACAATTTTGTACATAAATAGTCTCGACACTTTTTCTCGTACGACTCACCATTCGTGAGATATCGCGGTTTTAACAATTACAAAATTCATATTTTACATATTATAGCCTATTGGAGATACGAACGAACTGATATGCAGAGAGTATTGGGGTCGAATCCACGGCGCGCACCACTGACTTTTCGAAGTTATGTGCGTATTAAATTGTTAGTTATCTTGCTAAACGGTGAAGGAAAACATCGTGAGGAAACCTGCATGTCTGAGAGTTCTCCATAATGTTCTCGATGGACATGTGAAGTCTGCCAACCCGCACTTGGCCAGCGTGGTGGACTATTGGCCTTACCCTTCTCATAATGGGAAGAGGCCTGTGCCCAGCAGTGGGACAGTATAAAGGGCTGATGATGAAGACATGGTGGAAACATGGCCTAAATACTAGTTTAATTTCGATGTGCGATTTGTGTAAACATGAGACAATACATACATTTTGTACCAGCAAAATTTTATATCAGATAACGATAACCGTACCGAATTCTTCATCTTTGTTTCCTGACTTACAAAGTTTGTCCTATACTTATGTAAAAACTATTTTAGAATATTTTTGCCTACTCAATTTCCTGTACATCACAAAAATCGGATATGATGTTTAAATAAATATGGATAAGAATATTACTATATTCTGTATTCTTATTATTTATTATATAATACTCGTAAAATATTGATCAGTGTTCAATCTCATTATTTTATTAACGTCTTGACAAGCGAAGCGTTGGATGCCTTTCGGCCAAATGTACTCATGACTAGAGTAGGTTGGATATTAGTGGTCGGATGGTGAAAACGGTAGATCAGGTTTTGTGGCGTACCCTGGCCTATGTCCAGTATCCATACATCCATCCATTCCCACAAATTGTCACGTTTATAAAGCAGTAAAAGTGAAATAATACAGTAAAATTGTTACGCAAATCATAAACCAATAAGAAATATTATACAAAAAATATATATTGGTTTTGTATCTTGATAACTCAAACACTGACGACTGACGACACTCAAAGATTCATTCTTCCTTAAAACTTACAACAAAAACCACTTTCGTCGATAAACATTGCTGTGTATTGATTCACACAAATTGAGTGAACTCTCACTTCGTTTGACACCAGACAGAGATTATAACAATACCATTGTGTTTTATCTGTGGTTGGAGAGGTATTTGCACAGCGCTCGACTTGAAAGATGATATTGAGTAAAGGGAAAGACATAATAACTTCACGCCTTTATCCTCGAAGAGGTAGGCAGAGGTGTATTACACACCCACATTTCGCCAGTAATGTTTCGGTCCCAATGTAATAGGGGTCCAGCCTATTGCCATTTACTGGGCACATTGTTAACTGCGAGTGATAATTAACATTTTGAATACCTACACACATAACTTCGCAAAGTCAGAGGTGTGTACCCGGAGTAACTGGGGATTGGACCCGAGATCATCGTCTCGGCAATCCGTTACGTACACCACTGGACTATCGCCTATGTAACATGTAATAGAAAAGATTTCGTACAGTTAGGCGCAAATGGTGTACGAAGCACAAGTGGGTCACAGAACGTAGTTACTAGATATTTCTTAACTATGTATGTAGTAACTGTACTTAGCTACGTATTGAGTTATAAATTGGAGTCTTACTTTCCTCTGCAATGAATCTTTTTGCCTTTTCTGACCCTTCTCTTTCCGACCACCACATTCTTACATTGTAGATTGTAGTCTTTATAATGCTGTGATACTATTATCTATCAACCCTGTTCATAGCTCAAAATTACCACTTCTTGATAACAACCAATAAATGGAAAAAAATAAATCCGATTTAATAGATACAGAAAACTGTACTCTTTATCTAGTCAATTATCGCTTGTCCCGGGCCTCGCAGAGCACGTTAAGCCGTCGGTCCCGGCTGTCATGAAGATATTTGACAGTCGTTATAGGGCGACAGTACCTTCTAAATAACTGACACTAGTCTAAACGATGGAATATCGCTATCCCTTCGGGTTGCGGAGGTCAGACGGGCAGTCGCTCGATGGAAAAGCTAATATTCAGCCAACTCCGTTTAGACTAGTAAGCGGACCCCAGATTGAAACTGGGATAACACTAGGAGGATGATGATGTCCTCTTTATCTAAATGATAACTAATATGTAGTAGCAAAAACTTCAGATCGATTTTATGGCACTTTGCAGTAATGTGGCATGTACAATTTTACTATGTTTCACACACCACTAAAGTCACCTTTGTCGACACCCGACATTCAGGTGGTTGGAGTCGCGAGCAGCAACTATTAACTAATATATGCCGATCAAAACGCCATACTCTGTCGCTATGAGTGAGCACACAGTGATTCGTGCCATGGTAACTCAATTGCAGGCCGCAGATTAAGCGAACTGGGTCAGCGTGTCCGGCTGATTAATCGCAAACAACTCACGTTTGGTTTATTTCGGCTTTTGACACGAGCAGACCTTTCATTCATACGAAACAGATGATATTCTTTCAGTGTACGTGATTATTTTATACTACAGCAATGCGATATAAGTTAAGTGCTTATATAATACTAGAGGATGTCTACTACCTCCGCTCACACATTTTATTTAATATAACCTATTCTATACGACCCTATAGGCATTTTGGGCAATCGATTTTCAGTGCACCCCTATGGCCCCAAGGAACATACATGCCAAATTTCAGCTTCTTGAGTCCAATTGTTTCGACTGAGCGTTGTCAGTCAGACAGTAACGCACGAATTTAAATATGCAGATTTTGATCTTTTTCACACTTACACTCTCGTATCAGATAGAATCTGATACGAGAGTGTGTAACAGTTGCAGCACCTTACAAAATGTAAATTATGTGTATTATGCAAAACCTGGCGATGAAAAAGAGTGACCGTGAGTTTTATTGCCCGTTCTTTCTCATGGTTCTACCTATTGCTTTGCGAACGTGGCAGTAAATGTAAATGTAGAGTCTTTTAGTAATTATTTTATAAATTTATTATTTTGACGTTCATAAGCGTCACATTGTGACCCAAATGAATAAAAGATTTTGAATTGGAATTAGAATTTGAAATAGATTTAGGCATAGCCACCATCAGTCAAGAGATGAACTAGATTATCAAGCCAGATACGAATTGCATGTTATCGGTAATCTAAGGCCAATTCTCCTATTGCATCTGACATCGAAATTGTATTTTGAACGAAATGAGATTATATTTTGAGTCGACTTTTATTCTGCTAACTTAATGTCATTATCGTCTATAGTAAATAGTTCGTCCTTGACGCATATTTTGAAGCATCGTAAAATTTACGATCTAGTCGCGATATCATTCAAATATAAGTAAATTTAGGAGAATACCTTTTTATGATATAAGTATGATACTGACATTTGATTCAAACTGTATTTTTAACAAATATAATAACGGAAATTGGGTCTCTGATGATCCGTACTCACATGAGTTCTTACTCGATAGTTTTACTCGAAAACGAGTAACATTAACATGTGGACTATATTACACATATGTTGATGCCATTGACTCTAAGAGGAATGAGAAGGAATGGATTCATCTATATATAATATAGAGTTCTGTCACATAGTGTATAGAAACCCTAACACACTAAAATACATCATAAATACTTAACTTTGGTATTGATCTAATGCCGTATTCGAATCAGAGGCCGAAGCTCGATTGGATAACTTTGAATCTAGTTTAGTTACTAACATGAAATAGTGCAACCTAACTGATGGATGTAGTAGGTGAAATTAAAGAGTTGGAGCCTTAGGTAAAATACCTTGGGAGCCTTATCCAAGTTTGGACAGTAACAGATCACATTCCAATCGTTCGTCGATAGGAAAGTTTTGCCATACATTTTCTTATAGCAATTCAGACGATCAATATTTACGGTGATGCATCGGTGCTTAAACTGACACAAGGCCCTCTGATATCTTTTATTCTATCATACAAGAATATGTCGCCATCTTACTGACGCAGACGGCAAGCCCTACGAAGACAAGATTTTAACAATTATGATCACTACATTTGAATGGTTTAGAAATTAGAAAGTCGAATTCTCTTAAATTGTTGTCTGTTTTATCTACAGTTGTAATCAATTTATGCCTAGAAAACATTGGACTTCTTCTGTGATATTAAGCTGCATTTTGTATTGCAGATTTCATATTTAAGCATGCAATTGTGTTATCTACAACAATATAACCATAAGCCACCTAAATAAATACCTCATATTCACTCATAAACATAGTTATCCTCTTAGTGTTATCCCAGTTGCAACTTGCGGTCTGCTTACTAGTCTAACCAGATTTGACTGAGTATTCACTTTTTCCATAGAGCGACTGCCTGCCTGTCTGACATCTGCAACCCAAAGGGATGGAGATATTCCATGGTATCGAACCCAATATCCTCTGCAAGCCAGTCTGTTAGTATCTATCTAAAGCTGCCTAATTAATCACTAATAAACACAGAATCGACATAAAATTGATGTCCAATGTAATAACCAAGTTGCTAGTTGTTGCAGTTTAAGGTGGAGCCACAGTTGATACTAACACAATTATAAACTGATCAACAAATTGAGAGCACGCCGGACGGCTGATTGCAACAGGATGTAACAGGTATGATGTAACACAATTTGTTATAATGAACTTTAGACGAGTTTGCTCTTATTGAGTCTTTACACTAGATTATAGTGTCATTAAGAACTGGTTGCGGTGTGAAGGAAGATTTCGAGTTAAGAGAATATTCTTTATAGTACACTAGAAAAAATAAATACAGTAACCATAAAAACTTAAGTCGTTCGTAATACGAATTTTGAAAATAATATAAATTAAACTACGCCAAAGATTTTGATGATCAGGGGGATGTTTTGTAACTCTTTTAAGTCAAATTGAACTATGTCAAATATTATAATAATTTGTGGATAAAACCTTTCAGTAGAGCTTTTATTAGAATTACACATTTGCAAGGTTTTTTATGATAACCGACACCCACGCGGGCAAAATAAATCTAGTATAATTTAAAACGCACCAACAAATTAAATTCATGATATAATAGTACTGGGAAAGGGTGCGCGCGTGTATATAACCAATACTAACTTTTTTCATACGTCCCTAGAGAGCATGTTATATCAGATCCATAATAACTGTTGTGAAGCCTGCATAAGTCATTCCTGTAGATTCATTCCTTCTTTTTTCTTTACGGACACAAGAGGACGTGGCGTATGAGCTACGCGCTGTTCGTAGCAAATACCTGCTACGCGCCGTAGGCTGGCGGGCCAGTCCCTATGGATCGGCAAAAATGCGAACAGAACACAACGAGCGCATGCAAACTGCGTCAGGCCTCCTTCACTTGGCCGTACCTACAGCGATAAGTGCCTACACTTTGGCGCGGCTTCCACGCCGCGTCGTCACCGCTCGCGCGCAGGGCTAGCTAATAACGTGAATTTTAATAGTGAACAACAAAAATGTTCACATCACAAGTCTGGTGCGAAGTATTGCTCATTTAACGGATGTGTGTCGGAAGCAACTTGAAATTTTGATTTTATTTATTTTAGAGAGCAACTTGAAAATTGTACTTTTTATTTGTTGAGATATCTCAAAGATTATGGTGTCAAATTAAAGGTCTAGTTCAAAAACCATTTTATCTGTTTGAGTCATGTAAATCAGTCTACGCGTTTAGGAAATAACTAAGAATTAGTATAGTGAAAATGTGAACCACCAGAATTTTTGTGGTTTTCGTTCTACGAGCTCAAATAGTGGGATAGGATACTTATAGTATAAATATTTATTATTAGGTACGTGGTCAAGTAGGTAGATAGACGATGAATAAATATTATAGTACCAGCGGCAAGTCGACAACCCTAGCGCGCCACTCCGCGCCAGACAGCGACAGCGTTATGTGTTAGAAAAGAGCGGGAACAGTTAGGTCAATATCGCGTTAGGTACTGAATGCTCATGCGAGCTGAATTGCACTTTCTTGCCTAGTAGCAAGAGTCGCCATTTCTTTAAATTGGTTTGCGAAGTGGTGCTTCTGTTCGTAAGAACTATCTATTCTGTGACTGCGTTTCTGTGGACACACCTTTACAAAATATGATAATTATGCTACAGTCTGTAATTATAAAATTTTGTTGAGCCCGTGCTTTACTAGGTGGTTATATTATCAGATTAAAGTTAACTTTAATCATGTAGGGAGTAT
Source organism: Euclidia mi (assembly GCA_944739405.2). NCBI lineage: Eukaryota > Metazoa > Arthropoda > Insecta > Lepidoptera > Erebidae > Euclidia > Euclidia mi. Next base: position 46,868,556 of record OX123201.2, read on the forward strand.
CGTGAGGTAACTTGCTGTTTGAGAGTTGTTTATGTTCAAAGTTTTCAAAAATTCATGACTTAGAAAGCACATTGAAATCTAGTTTAAGGCGAGTGGAGTTGCGGTGAATAGTCAGTAGTTTCAGAATAATTAAAATATAGTTATCTATCTAATCTACTTAGTACGTCATACTTTTGCCTACAGTACTAATTAAATTGCTGACAGTACCCAAGTTTTCAGACTATCTATTTAATAATGCAAAACTTCTTGGACATGTTTGTGAGGCATTGTAGCAACAGTTCAAGAAGAATAATTGTAATGTTGACAGTCTACGCTAGTACCCTATTTTGACATTTAATAAAATATACCATTACCGCGAATCTTCACAGAGCAATCATTGGCATTCCGCAAATTAGTTCAATAATTAATATAAGGATTTATTTAACAAGATTCCAAATTTACATATTTTTTCGGCAGACTTATAACGGCCGTAATAGTTTTGTGTCCACTAAGAATAAATTGGTTTGATTGTAGTATGTATAGATTTATTTAGATGTCAATAAAGTTTATTATTTATTATAAAAAGGTAAGATTAACGTTATTTTTTGGATTCTAAAACTAAAAGTAATATATTTATTCTTGTGGCAGTCACACCAATCAGAGAGCACACAGTGCGTCCGCCATTGATGTTGTTGACGTTTTGGTAGTAAATACAAGTAAACCGTCAAACTGTCAAATCCTAAAACCTGTCAAATCGAATATAACACAATAATAGTGGGTACACCAGACCAGACTTCGTTCACAGTTTGTTTTGATTTGCACTTCGTGACATCACTCAACCGCCTTGATGGTTTACAGCTTTTTCGTGTCAAATTCAAAGAGGTTTTTAAAAAAGCCGTAAATAGTAATTTTACTGATCGATTTTTGAAAATAATTGAGTTATTTCGGTTTAACATGTAAGGAACGAATCAATCACTAATTACATTTTAGGACACAAGCTTATTACAGGCAGAATGTAAGATTAATTAAAAATGGTGATGAAATCGTACTACACATACCATAACTTTGCGCCTTTATCCCCGAAGGGGGAGGCACACCCACACTTCGCTAGTTATGTTTCGGTTCCAATGTGTGGGCGAGCCGATTGCCATAACGTACAATGTTTACAATTTGACCTGTTTATATTCTATTACCTATGTATTTCTTTGCCATTTTTAGTACAACAGGTTATCTGTCAACAACCTTATCGTTAAAACATATTCAGTCTTACCACAAAAGATTTAAACACGTATTTAACACGTGCTTAAAAAATACCGTACTACAAAAACGGTGTTTAACAGTTGCGTAGGGTTAAACATCCCTTAGACACGTCTAAAATTTAAACACACGCACAAGCTAATTTAGCAGATGTTTAAGAACATTCAGCTGTCGCAGTCGTAAAAAGTAACACACGAACGCATAACCGAAACAACCGAATTTCGTTGTTTGAAACTGAATCAGTGTATTAAAATGGATATATTAGATCTGACTGAGTTTGTGGATTTTAGGGATATGGACGACATGGATGAATTAGAAATAACAGAAAATAATTAGAGACCGTGTGGTTGACGGCATAGAATACAAGTGTCACCACACATCTTCCCGTGGGTGTCGTAAGAGACGACTAAGGGATAACACGATGCAAATACCATCTTTGCGTAGAGACGAAAAACTCGACATCCAACCCTATGCGACTGCCTCGTTGGTCTCGCGGCATAAATGTGCGCGTGGGATCGGGAGGCCCCGGGTTCGATTCCTGGGTCGGGCAGTGTTATTGGGTTTTTCTGTCACGAAATTCTCAGTAGCAGCACGGAGTCTGGAAATGTGCCCGGTACGGCAATAGGCTCGCCCCTTATTACGTGGGACTAAAGTATATCTGGCGAAAAGTGGGTGTAGAAAAAAAATCTTTGCCTACCTCTTCGGGGTTATAGGCGTGAGACTATGTATGTATGTATGTAATTAGAGACAGTCAATTAAATTGTGTTTGAATTTATCCATTTAAACATTATACCGCCTACCACTTTAAAAAGACCTATCGATTCAGAAAGAATTTTGAAAATTTGATTAAATAAATATGATCTTCCGTCTGATTCTCGTGGTGGCACAATAAAACCACGCATTCCTACACTGGGCGCGACACAAGGTAGATATGTCAAGCTTATTGTTATATCTACTGATATTAAATAATATGACACCAATTTTATCATTTGAAATTATGTGACATACTTTCTATAACTTTTATCTGTATACATTTAGATTTAAAAAATCCATTATTTATATTCAAGGAAATCATCACACTTCAAAACAAAGTATTAAAATACAAAACAAACTGACATGACAGTTACCGCAAAATACGTTCCGTATCATACAATTTTTAACTTTACGTCAACAATTTTAATAAGAAAAACTTCAACGTTATCAGATAGATGCTGACAATTATTACGTTAGTAGTAATTATTTACTAAGACTGATCATATTTATGTATATCTAGTATTTATTCTGTACAAAATATTCTTATAACAGATTAAAACAGTATTAAGATATCAGCATGACAAGGAACGCATCAAATACTACCATGAACCGTAAAATGCTACCATGTTTAGCTAAACACGTGATAACTACGTTTTTGTGGTAAAGGAACTTAAACAAGCTCTTAAGAGATGTTTAAATCTTAAACACTGTCTAGCTAAACACATGTTGAAAAGGTGTTTAGTATATCTTTTGTGGTAAGACTGGTCAAGTTTATCGTACGAGAATCGTACAATGATTAAACGAACAATGGATGTTTGTGGCGACTTTTGGGTGGCTGAACTTATGGGAGGAGATTCTGAAGAGTTGGCATCTATTCATTGTGTTTTTTAACCTCTGTGCTCTAGGATTTGGTTAACTTTGCCAAAGAAGGTGACTAGACTGTATCTGTGGGTACAATCCTCATCATCAACATCCCTCGCGTAATAGAAGAATTCGAAATTACAGTACTTAAAACCGAGAGCTCGCCTTCTGAATCAGAAGACGAGTCTGCTGAATTGTCCGACTGACGATTTCGGCGCTCAGGTCGATAATCTACATCATCAAGTCCAGATTGAGCTCATTTTCAATGTCTTTGTCATCCATGGCTAGAAGAAAAATAACGTTAACACCCAATGATCTTAAATTGTGACATAGAAATTTAAGTAACTTTTAGAATAAAAACCCACCGACCTTTTTTTGGAACGTAGTTTTTACCGTTCGTATAAAATGGAACTAAAACGACTTTTCAATAAAAATAATGCGTGAAAACAAAATATAACATTTTCACAACTGTTTGCAATTCATTTTAGACATCATCATGTAATTATTATAAGGATATGAATTTATTTACTTACCTATCTCCACGACCCGTCCGTTCACCTGAGAAGAAACGTCAAAAAGACCGATTTTTTGTTCGTAAATGTCAAGTTGACATTGTCAAAATTAGAGATGCGTTTCAGCTTAATATTTTTTTGATGGCAGATTTAATTTTGCGGAATTATTTAAACCAACAAATCCGTTTAAATAGCATGTCATAATTTTAGGTTATTGGGTCGTAATTTGATGATATAAAAATCTATCTTGGGTCGGAGTGACAAACATTTTTTTCTTTAAATTAGGTCGTTGGGGCTTACGAGGATAAAATTATAAACTGATCAACAAAATAAGTTCATGATAAACCAGGACTGGGGAAGGGATAACTAATAGACTAGATCCATATAATAAGGCATCCACGTAAGTCCTCGTACGCGCGTGTATAGTTATGTAACCAATGCTAACAATTTTCACATGTCTCAAGAGAGAATTTATGTTAGATTCATAATAACTAGGTATAGTAAAGCCTGCTTAAATAAAGATTCATTCGTTCTTTCATTTCGGACAGAAGAGGACGTGGCGTGTGAGCTACGCACCGTACGTAGCAATTGCCTGCAACGCGCCGTAGGCGAGCGGGCTAGTCGCGACGGATCGGCGCAAATGCGCAAACACGAATAATATACAACGAACGCGTGCAGACTGCGTACCTTTCGCATGTGGACACACCTTTGCAAAGTATGATAATTATGATACAGTTGATTATAATGAAATATAGATGAGCCCGCGCTGTAATAAGTGGTTCAGTCAGATTATAGTTAGCTTAATACTATGAAGGGAGCATCGTGGGCTAACTATCTGTTTGAGAGTAGTTAATGTTCAAAGTTTTCGAAGATTGATGATATTTTCTTGGGTTTACGCGAATGTAAAACATTGAAATTAAAAACTACAGTTTACGGATTTTATCGCGTTATATTGGTTTCACTGGTAATTACATTTAAACCGAATGATCTAGAAACTACATATTTATTACTAGCCGACGTTTCGAATTCTTTACAGGATTCATGTTCACGGCAGACTGAGGTGATATTTGTCTTATTCTTGAATTTAAATGTTATCTCAAAGTACCCAAACATTTTTCAACTATTGGTGTTACTATCTACGCAGAATGTGCTCACTGTGTCTTGATGTCTTCTGGTGACTTTGTCCTTCTTGGGTTTCATTAGCCTGATAACATTGAAATTTGGATGTTTTTTAATTTCAATAGCTTCACTTATCATTCTTGGAATAAAGCGGTGTTCTTTTGCGAGTATCTGTGGTTTATCAAATCGCAGGTAATGGTTGGTTCCTTGTTCTACATGTTCACATACAGCAGACTTCGTCGAGCGTTTGTGTTTAATGTCAGCTATATATTCCTTAAGTCGAATGCCTATGCTTGGTTTGTCCAATGTATGAAAGCCCACACTCACAGTCTATCTTGTAAACCCCGGCCTCTTGTAAGGGTAACTGACTCTTGACAGATGGTAATAGTTGTCTTACCTTCGTTGGCAGCTTGTAGAAAGTTTTGATTGAAGATGTAACCAATCTTGTCGGTCACGACCTTGACGTATGGGAGGACTGCAGGTTGTCTTTCCACTGTGGCTGGCTCTTTCTTCAGGGATCTGTGACGTTGGCGCGGCGGTCGGAGCTTGTTGTCTTGCAGAACTTGCTTGACATGGACGCCGAGCTTCAACATGTCAAGCAAGCAAAAATACCTTGTTTTTCCGACTTACGACGGCCGTGATTGCAGGCAGAATGTAAGACTAATAAAAAGAAATCGATGTCGAAATCGTAAAATACATGTTAAAATTACCAACCGCTATGTCAACAATTTGACCTGTTTATATTCTATTACGTTATCTCTCTAGTATGTAGTGCCTTGCTGATTTCAGCATGAATAGAAGTCTCGACCTGGGAAATAATACCCGAATCACAGAAAATCGACGTTAAGTAACAGTACCTATATCGTTGCGTTTCGTTCGGCGAGTGACAGTGCCGGAGGCCCTATTATTCCTTCTCCCTCATCCCACTCCTCCTCCCATCCCTTTTCCTAACCCAAAGGGCGGCAACGCACTTGTGACACTTCTGGTGTTGGTTGTGTCCATGGGGGACAGTAATTACTAACCATCAGGCGATCCACATGCATCCCAGTCATCCCAGTCACGCCGCGACCACGGCTGAAGCAAGTCAGCCGAAACGTTGGCTAAAAACCGAGGTATTTATGCCTTAAATATAAGATTTATCGCGAGTAAGACCCGCTATATAACCTTGTATAATGATCCACATGCTCGTTTACCGCTTATGACATCATAAAATGTATGTATGTAAAAGTATGTCTTTCTATGCCAATTATTTTAGTAAGTACCTACAGCAGATTATCTGTGAACAACCTTATCGTAAAAGCAAGTCGAGTTTATCTGACGAGAATAGTATAATCAAAATGATTAAACTAACAATGTTTACGCGACTTTGGGATAACTGAACTTATGGGAGCAGATTCTGAAGAGTTGGCACCTATTCATTGTGTTTCTTTAACCTCTGTGATCTAGTTCTTTTTGTTTACTTTGCCAAAGGAGATGACTAGACAATATCTGTGAGTAGAGTATGGAATAATACATAATATGGTATAGGCTGTGTTGTGAGCTGTTAGCATTGGCGTTGACTTCTCAGAAGATAAACCGAACGAATAGTGTGCCTTCAAAGTAAACAAAGTTATTTTCATTTATGTTTTTTTATATAAAAAGACATTAATTATAAAATATTTAATATACCTAAAAAATCAAGATAAAAGAAGTAAGGAGTAAACGCGTGAGGTAAGAATAGAAGCAAGTTGCGTTCTATTGTATCGTCGTAACTGACGGGAGTTATTTCAGTTTACCCAATATTTACGATGGATATTCAGCATGAATATTTCACGTCTGCCAAGACAGAGGTCATACAAGTTCATTCGTCTAAGTTTAGAATCAGGTCAATGTTGTTGCTTGGTAAAAGTTTCGTCAAATTGGTAACTAACGATATATCCCGGCTTCGCATTGTAGAACTATATAATAATATGCTTACTTTTTACATTACCGCTACAAATTATACCTCTACTAACCTTCCTTACACAATAACCACATAAAATTCCGTTAAGTATTTTTAAAACATATTTGAAGTTTTATTCAATTGCAATAGAGTTGACTAAAACTAAACTTCTAAACTTACAAAACGAAAGTAACAGTTAATTTTATTAAGACCTTGTTTTGTAACACCTTGTTTCGGTGTGTGTGGCGATTTTCTTTCATAAAATGACTCATTAGAATCTCGTTTAAACATACTCAAGTTTGTACGCTCCTAGACGTTTACAAATGAGAAATCTTTCCCCACAGTGGGGTTGGGGTGGCGAAAAAATATTATTGCGAGCTTACAAAATCTCTTCTTAATAATTTTTTACAAGTTTATTATAAAATTTTTATAAAGTTTATTATAATTATATCCGAGCTGTCTCGGCAAAATGCTTTTTCAATATTTCTCTTAAAAGTTGATGAAGACGACGGTTGATTCAAAAGGAATTCTAGACTAAAGGGATAGGGTTGAAATTGCTGACGGATTGAAAAGATGTTATAATTATGACTTCAAATTTAACTGTGATGTGAGAATTTCAGTATTTTTACGAGATTTTGATACATTTCAGATCTTTCATTGTTATGATAGCCTGGATGACGCTTAACACTAGAGTACACGCGTGGGCTACATATGAAGACCAGGATGTAATATTGTCATATATTGGCGGAACTAGGTATGCCACAGCGCAATCGTCTTGTGTATTCCTCGATTGGTTCTCCCCGCTCCTACTAGTAGAATGCCTATTACATCGACATAAGGACGTGCGCAAAAATTGTACTAGAAGTTAGTGGGCTACACCTGTGCCCCGCGCGTTTAAGGTAAATAATTGCCTAGTGCACAAGTGGTAAATATTGTATTTTTTTGTATTATTATGGTGTATTAACGGTCGGTCAGTAACATGGCATGTATAAACGGTATCAAAATAATATAAAAAATGAATAATTTACAAGTAAAAGTGATCTGACGTCAATATTTCCAAAAAGTGGAATTCTATGTAGCAAGATCGTATCCCATTCGGACGTCGTATTTCCCAGCAAAATATAGGTACCAAGAGCTATCAAACTGAAAGGCAGGCTACTACAGATTTAGAAGAACATCCGAAGCGACAAAATATGCTTATTCGGGGAGGAGTTCGTTGGTATTTATTCTGCAGCACACGCAAGCAACGCAGATTGTATGAGGCGCATTTGTAGTGAACATCAAGAAGGTGTTTGTCCTGATTGCTCGCCAATAGAACAGTCTTTTGCGAATAATTTAATTATGTGGTTAATACCATTGCTAGAGATAAACTTTAAGGTAAAGTATTACGTTCTTATATGAAAGTAAGACTATGGCATCTCAAGCCTGCTAAATATTTATGATTTTCAAGTAGTATATGTTTGATATTATAATTAAGAAGACAAATTTTGATTAATTTTATTTTCCATTCTAATTATAACAAAGATATCTATAAATTAAACAATGAGTTTTGTTAATTTGTTTCCTTCTTCATAGAATTAATTAATCTACAAATGGATGAACCGATCGTTTCGCCATTTTGGATTGCTGTAATAGGTTCAATTCTTACAGGAGCCAACACTTTTTATGTGATGTACAAACTAGTTTACAGTCTATTTGGTTGCATGAAAACATATGGAGAGCAATAAAACATTTGAGTTCGAATTAATTTTTCCAGCTTTGGTGGTCTTGGTGTCCCTAGATTGAATGTTTTGTACAGTCCACAGGATGAAGTAAAGTGTACACAGGATTTATATTTAGTGTGAAAGCTGTCTTTAAAAGAATCGTTGGGTAAAGAAACGCATAAGTGGGTGGTTGTACGTTATAGTAAACTTCAAATGAAATAGCTCTGATACACTTTGTGCATATTCTAGCGCTGTTAATAACTACCACAAATAGGTTATTACAGCGTTCATATCCGATGTACAAATTTCAAATTCCACTTCAATTGTGAATTGAATTCACTACACGGCTAAACTATTTAAATTTAGCATGAATACCATAAACAACCATAAACATGTTATGTACTGATTGTAGGCTAAGTTATTAGTAAGTCTAGAATGTAACTATGAACTATTTACATAGATTTAGGCTATTGTAATATCTAGTAAATTAAATGTGATTTTAAGGTATAACATAACCTAACTTTTTGGTCTGTGACATATTTCCATATATTTCAGTGTTTAATACATATGTGCTGTTTTAATAAAGAAATCAATCATGAAATACTGTAATCCAGTTTTTAATCATCGTCCTAAAATATAAAGATGCGGTTATAATAAGATAAGATCACACAATGGCAATTAAAACTACTGCCTTTGTTCAAAACTACACTGAGCCATTTTTTAATTACATAAGTTCTAGTTTCAAAGGCTATGTTTACCTAATTTCTATCAGCAAAATAATCAAGAAATCTTGTATTCTCGAGACTTTATTATTAATTTATTTTTAAACCTGAAGCTGAAATTAAATGGCGTGTCATAACTAGCGGTACTTTCGAGCTAAAGCTGTCAAGAAATAAATCTTTTTATAGCTTGGTTTTGCTAAGATCATTGTTGAGTTATCCCTCCTAAACGGGTAATATGTAATTCCCGATTTTATGCATTAATTGTAAAACCAAAGTAAACCATGATTAAGACTGCAGCTAATAGTTTAATTTAATTATATTTTATATTCATAGTTTGAAAAGTACTAGATTTTTAAAGAAATTGAGTGGAAGATCGAAGCTTATTGCAGCTTGAATTTGCTGGTTCGTTAGGATAGGATCAGCGTTTCAGAGAAGATCGAAGTAAGATAGCAATCACTGTAAAGTAATTGTACAATTAGCTCTTGTCACTTTTTTCATATTAATGTATGTATTATGGTAACAATTGTTGGTATACCTTATAAATAAATAAATAAATCAGTATACCTACTGCTGCGATTCATTCGGTAATTGTGTGACATGTAGAGTTACCCTCACTACCACATCTCAATACGTGGGTGAGGAAAGAGGTGACTAAAGAAATACTCGAACAAATAGTACATTTAGGAAGAGACAGAAAACTAGGTAGGCCGAGCCTCCTATAGACTCATAGTGCAACTATGAAGTAAATTATGAGAGGCTAAGACCAGTAGTGGATGATGAAAGGCTGTGAAGGATCTTGATAAGTGTGAAATATTCAGCTTGCATTTAATAAACGTATAGGCTGCCAAGAAGTTATCATTTCTTTTAGCGTAGTACAAATTAAACTATGTGACTTTATACTTACAATATACTATCGTATTTGACCATAAGAGCTCAGTATCTTGAGAAGCAAAAAAAATTTGTGGACACAGTTTTTCTGCATCTGCAGTAAGAAGAACGATGGTAATAAAATGTTTGCTAAGGTAATTTGGCTCATAAAGCTACGTTTCAACTATTATTCTCAACAAGTCATACAATATATTTCAAAATTGATGTGGTTCAAATTTTAACATTTAATAAAGAAGAAAAGTTCTCTAGAAATAATATAATTGTAAAGTTACTATTGAAACGCCAAATGGAACGTGTTTTAGAAAGTTTTCTTAAGATCAGCAGCGTATACAGTGGGTTCGTTTACACACCATAGTACAGACCGCATAGTAACTATCCTCACAAAGATCGTTAGTACAACACAGCCTTTCATTTACACTGCCGTCTGATGTAAGGCTTATCTCGGCTATGTGTACATACGCCGTACAATTACATGCTAAATTAACGTGCATGAGTGACGTCGACAAGGGTTGTCGGATAACATGCTAAGATTGTAGACATGCGGGTGCAAACGGTACTTTGAATTGCGTTATACATGTACATAGATTTGTGCAAACTACGACCCGTTTAATGTTGCTTTAAAAGCAGCCTTTTAAGAATGTGTACTTCGAAGGGTTTAAATAGCATGAAGGAGCTTGCTCGACAAGTGTAATTATTGTGGAGAATTTAAACAATCCCAATATTAAAGAAAAGGGAGAAGAATAAGACACTATCCTCACCTTGTAAAAACTAGAGATACAATATATTTGACATAAGTTGTCTTATGTAGCTCTATATTCATGTAGTTCTTACTATATTTATTTTATTTTATTTGTAGACTCACGCCTGTATCCCCGAAGGGGTAGGCTGAGGTGTGAATATTACACCCACCTCCCAATCCCACGCGCACATTTATGCCGCGAGACCAACGAGGCAGTCTCGCAAAGTTACGCTAAAGCGATGTATGTTAATACGAAATAATGTTGGCATGATTCAACAGTTTCAGTTATCGGAGTATTCAATTCGACGTGTTCTATTGTACCTATTAATCGTTGATTGATTGTTCTATGATTACATTTGAGTATCCGAGTATTAAATTAATAATAATATATACCTACTTATGTATCACTAACTACTGCCCGTCGCTTCACCCGAGGGTGTATAAGCTTTACATTGTTTTGTCAAAATTCATTTAGCAGGTACTTTTTAGCTCCGTCAATGAGTTTACATTAGATTGTCGACACAGTAAACCATTAGTACAAGCAAATTTATTTTAATCATTATTTTTATCAGACTTTAGACACGCAGTTGGCTCTTCACAATCGTTCTTAGTAACAAAGTAACAAATTATCATCAAAGGTGTTTATGAATAAAATGAATAAAATATTTTTACAGCTAATTTGAAAGTAGAAGAACATTACGTAGCTTAATTTTTTGAGATCGTACCTATGATTCTACTAACGAGACCTCCTTACATAATCAGTGAAGTTTAATGTTGGAAGCGCTAATTAAACAGTTTTGTTACAAATTATTTACCTTTACAACTACTACAATATAATCTATTTTTACTACTTTATTATTCTACTTACCCCTTATACTATTTACGTACTGTGAGACAAAGTATCTTTAAAATAACTGTTGTAAGAAAACACAACAGTTCTATTTTATTGTTATACTTATGTATTTTTCCCTTCACACAATAACACGCTCTCTACCTTTCTCTCACCCAATTTCAGTTTGTTTATACTTCTAAAATGTCAACATAGAGGACGACCTTGGCTTTATTTAAAAAGTTATACGGGAACAACCCGCGATAAAAGCTTAAATAAAACTTATCGAGGAAGGGTGCCATCAGCCCTTCAACAAAAAAATTACATGATAAAGAATTTTAACTTAGACCTATGCAACCGTTTTGTAGACATACATTTTATCTTATTGTGCTGTTTGGCTTAGGGCCTTATCATACTAGCGGTTTGGGAGCGGTTGCGGGGCGGAGCGGACGACGTACAGTACATCCAGTAACTGTACATGTCCAGTAACTGGATGTACTGTACGTCGATAATTTGCTACAAACACTCGACGAAAACGTAACGTATTCGCCACACGTCCGCGGCGTCTTCGCTGCGCAGCCGCGGCGTCGTCGCTGCGCAGCCGCGGCGTGTTCGCGACGCATTCGCTGCGCGTCCGCTCCGCCCCGCATCCGCTCCCAAACCGCTAATATGATAAAGCCCTTAGCGGTTAGCTAAGTTGGCGTACATTCGACATCCAGGACCAATCGTAATGAGCACGATTTCATTAATTTGTCTTAGTATAATCAGCTAGAAGAGATGTATAGTTTGGGATTAGATCCTTGTGTAGATATGCCCTGGATATTATGATAAATAAATATATTCATATTATAAAATGAAATCCCTGCCGCGTCTGTATGAACGCAATAAACTCAAAAACAACCGAATGGATATCCATTTCACCAAAAGATATATTTTTTATAGCTTAGGAAGACGAACGAACAAGCGGGTGACCCGATAGTAAGTAATCACCGCCGCCCATATACACCTGCAATGCCCGAAGGATCACAAGTGCGCTGCCTACCTTTTATAAAGGAATATGCTCGCTTCTTGAAGATTCCAACGTCGAACTGGTTTGAAAATACCGCAGGTAGCTGGTTCCACAGTTTGGTTGTACGAGGCAGGAAATGGCATGTGAATCGTACGGTAGAAGAACGCCACTCATCAAGGTGGTGAGGGTGGAATTTTAATTTGTGGCGAGTTGTACGGTGGTGAAATTCTGCAGCGGGTATCAGACCAAACAACTCCTCAAAACACTTCCCATGATACAGACGATAGAGAACGCAGAGAGACGCAACATCTCTACGCAGGAAAAGATGGTCGAGCCGGTTTGTAAGGACCGCGTCGTCGATGACTCGAGCCGCTCGACGCTGGACGCGGTCAAATGGAAGCAGTTGGTATTTTGGTGCCCCGGCTCAAAGATGGCAGTAGTACTCCATGTGGGGCCTAACTTGAGCTTTGTAAAACAAGGGCGCTGCACCGATGTAAAGCATCTTCTTTCTTTATTGAGGACACCCAGTTTTTTGGAGGCTAGTGATAGATAGTGGGATTACTGAGAAAGTTTTAGGTATATTATTCAAAAGAGTTTTAGGTAAATGATTTACACGCGCGAGGTCTAGTATTATCATAAACACGTTAAATGAGCCATAGAAAGTTTACGTCAACAATTTTTCTCTACATAATAACTGAAGAAATAACCTTTTTCGCTTCTTACCTTGAGAAGGAAATCCATTGATACTTAAGCAAAATATCTATCGCAGGGTACGCTCAATTTCAGCTCTTTTGTGCCGTAAAGCCTTGAAGAAAGGTTGCGTATGATACAGGAACCTTTTCTTATGTGTAATGTGTTGTATTGTTGAAATTTAGTAGCGATTTGTGCGTCCGAGCGTGTAGGGTCGATTTGGGTCTTCGTCAGCGATAAGGGAGGCTTTGATTCCAGTAATCGAAATGTTCGAAAACTATTTCTTATTGTTGCAAGTATGAAAGGGATGTGCTTAGTTTCTGGCACCAGATTTTTTATATTTTGCTAGCTGTTGCCTGCATTTATATAGTTCTAGCTTCTAAATCAGGGACTTTAAATCAAACTATAACCCACAGGAAAGATTTTGAATATTTGCTGAATATTTTTATCAATTTATTATTGTGCGCATACTTCATAAAACAATCCTACTGTACAGATTCAATATTTTTAGCTTCAGTAGATAATTTTGAGTTTGTAAATTGTTAATTATCGCTTGCTAAACGGTGAAGGAAAACATAGTGAGGAAACCTGCATGTCTGAGAGTTCTCCATAATGTTCTCGAAAGACATGTGAAGTCTGCCAACCCGCACTTGGCCAGCGTGGTGGACTATGGCCGTACCCTTCTCATAATGGGAAGAGGTCCGTGCCCAGCAGTGGGACAGTATAAAGGGCTGATGATGATGATGATAAAGATTTAAAATAAAAATATTTTTCTGTACGCCTCCACGGGTAGCATAGCGGCTTAAGCAGCCATCTCGCTGCCACATGTATAACACTGTGACGAGTGTCGTGGATGCCATCACGACTCAGGACACTTTCCTTCACAAGTTGTTGTTTCGAGTCTGGCTCTTCTTCACGTCTGCTGTTTGACTATTTTTAAGCTGTTGTTTTTTAAGTAAGTTGAAGTTGTTTTTAACAATATAATAAACTGATATACCTACACGAAATGTTTTGGCACACCCTAATGGTTTCAAATCTCTAAGGAGTATTCCACGGAGACTTTAGCAAAGCAGATGTGTCCAATACTTTAAAACTTTCGCGATTTGTACACATACCAATATTTATGTATTGGGTGTCGAGCGTTTAACTTAGAAGGCATGGTGAAATTACTTTTACTTTTTACAAAATTTTGGTATGGTTATTCACTGGTGGTGGGCACAAAATTACTTTTCTTGCGAAATGTATACTTAATGTATTTCAACTTTATTTTGAGTTTATTATACGATGTGGAATACAATTCTTTTACATAAATATGAAGTAGTACTTTCACTTACATGATACCGATTTTTCGAATTCAATATTAAATTTATTATTTTAAAATCTTTACATTTTCGACAAGTTCCGTCGAAATCATTACAGTAGTTTTAAGGCTATGAACATAACAGAGAAACATATTGGATGTTGCCTTGAATTTGAGCTTAATACGGAAGTCACTTTTGTTATAAAGGTTTATAATTTTATTTGTTTTATATGCAACAGTAATGTATATATATGTAAATATGTTATACCTAGATTATTATATATCCCCGGGCACACACCTCTGATTTTTCGGTGTTATGTGTGGATTTAAAATGTTAATTATCCCTCGCTAAAAAATGTGCCCGGTAGATGGCAATAAGCTCGCCCCCTATTACATTGGGCCCGAAACATAACTGGCGAAACGTGGGTGTGTAATATACACTGCCTACCCATTCGCGGATAAAAAGGCGTGAAGTAATAACTTCACGCCCTTTTACCTGCGAAGGCAAGTATTTAAAGATATACAAAACTGATAAGTTATGTATATCTTTAAACACTTTATGTCATATATAGATCTTTATCACTAGTAGTCGCCTAGATTCAAAATAACCAAGCAAAGCTCACGTTTTTCTATAATCATGAGTCGGCATTCGTGCGCTACCATCGACATCTGCCTACACCGCAAGGTCACCCCACCTCTGATCTCGCCCTCCATGGGCACTCAATCTGTAAAAATTTAAAGCGTTCTTGACATGGAGAAAGAAATGTTTGTTTATGTTTCGTTATAGGCTTTTTTAGCTTTTTAGGGGTTCGTAAATTGGTTTATGGTAGTAATTCTTTAGATATTGATTTCAAAGGTGTAGATCTTTTACATTTTGTAAGAAGTATATGGTAAGACTCAGTCATAACGTGTGAACAAATTTCAGGTAAAGATAACGTTGCCGGGCATTAATTATATGACCAACGGATGAAAAGACTGCCATGCAGAGAGTACCGGGTACAATTCCACGACGCGCAACACTAATCCTTCAAAGTCATGTACGTGTTAAATTGTTAATTATCCCCTACGCCGTTATTCGACGAGCACGTCAACTCGTCAGTCGTAGACGGCCATACGAACATAACATAGAAATGATGCACGCAAAAAAATTCAAAAAGGATAAGAATATATCAAGGATTCTACCACAAAAGTAACAGTTCACCTTTTCATCTTCACTTGACGGGTCGACAAGTGACTTAGCATCAACACTCACTCCTAAAAATCTTCTCACAGCTCGTATAAACAAACAATTTGCCAGCTGCGATTACTTTGGCATCATCCCAACATCCATTGCGCTACAATTTAAACTCAATGAGCGGATATTGACCGTCTGTCTCTGTCTCCTGAACTGAACAACTTAACCTTTTTTCATTCGGCTAAATAAAATAGATGTTGTCCGGATATATAAATTCGTAGGCGAAAGGAAGATATGTGGCAGATGTGAATGTGTGTGTTCTGTGTAACAGTAGTGGTGACGGGCATGTGTGTACATGAATGAGAATGTTTGTATCTAGTTAAATTGAAGTTGCTTTGTATGATATACGTATGCTTTTTGCGATACTAGATAAAGCCTGCAGGCAGGCAGGTACGCCCACACATTTTGTTTTATTTCATCCGTTTTTCCGATCCAGTGAGAATTTCGAGAAATTCCTTCTTAGTTGTTTGAAAGTTCTAAGTAAGTTCTAAGTAGTTGAAATTTGAACCTACGCTCAACAAAAAGGCACAACATGTCTTTCAACTTCTTGCGCCCAGTAGCTTCGCCAGTGCGTTGTCTATCAGTCAGTCAGTAATGCAACGATTTTATATTTACAGGTTTGTTGACAAGTATTTTTATTTTTTTATAGACTCACACCTGTGAGGGGTAGGCAGAGGTGTCATATTACACCCACATTTCGCCATAAAGTTTTAGGTCTCACGTAATAGGGGGCGAGCCTATTGCCGTACCGGGCACATTACCAGACTCCGTGCTGCTACTGAGAATTTCCTTACGGAAAAACCCAATAACACTTTGGCCGACCCGGGAATCGAACCCGAGACCACCCAATCCTACGCGCTCATTTATGCCGCGAAACCAACGAGGCAACTCGATCGCGTAGATACAGAAAAATAATTGTTGGTAGTTCTTTTTCGCTCTATATTATCGTAACCGTATTAAATAAATTATCAGTCCTCATTACCTTTCCTCAAATATCCATTCGTAGGTAAATTCTGAACATAAATGAAATTCAAACATGCAAGTAACATCTCATAAAAATTACCAATCGGAAACTAATACCAATTCAGCCCTAAAGGACTACTAAAACATCGTAAAAATAAACGCTCTATAATCCGTGACATTGGATCCATTTGGTTCGACACACATCGTTTCTCCCTTTCCCTAGAGGTGGGGTAAACACATGATAGTAAATTACTCCACTAGTAGCGTCTGTAGGATGTACCTTACTATTCCTAGTGCCTGAAAAGTAAAGCGAATTTGGGGAGAAGGATTAAGTATCATATGACAAAGTTACTAGACATTTAAGAATTATCAAAGCTTATGCTAATATGTTTAAAGTGTCGATAAGGCTTCATTCCGTTGGTCATAAATTTAGTTAGTATGTGTCATAGGTTATGTAATTGTGATAATAAACCCCAGCTCAAAAATCCCTGCCCTACACCAACACAACAGTCAGAATTATTAAATTCCCATACCTAGCATCGCGTCGTCACAATCATGATCAATATGCTCCCACCACAGCTACTGAAAAGCTCCTTACATAAGAAACCCATTAACACACTGCTCCATTTCAATGTAAACGTGAAATTCTAAGATCTTGGTACGTGTTAGTCGTTTTACAAACTTTGCTCTTTGTTCTTATCTTTATTACTTTAATGACAGTCGACAGCTGTTACCATTTTTTAGGCATTTGACAATCGTCTTATCTTCGATCTAGTAGTCGCTACGGGCTTCATCTGACCTATACTTTTAACCTTTATTTTAAACCTTTTGTGCTAATTAAGAAATCCTTCCTTAGTGCCTACGTTACAAGAACCTACTGTCAAAATGTCACATTTAAGCTTCAATTTTGGGTTCTGCGATGATATGTCAGTCAGGATAAGTAATTGCATAAATAGGATGAGTAAGTCTATGTTTTTAATACACTTTTATTAGGTCGACATGTTTTTTATGTTACTAACTATGTAATGGAATCTAAGCTAACTAATTTAACCATCTTCCAAGGGTCGTAGCATAATGACAATTGGCATCTATTCTGTATGTAGTTTTGATGACAATACAATAATATGGTACTCTTGAACTGACCTGATGATGGAGCCGGAAGATATGAACTGGAATTCGACATGTATGTAACTAACTATGTAATGGAATCTAAGGTAACTAATTTAACCATCTTCCAAGGGTCGTAGCGTAATGAACATTGGCAGCTGTTTGTATTTCTGATGACAATACAATAATATGATTTTGTCGAACTGATCCGATGATGGAGCCGGAAGATATGAACTGGAACTTCAAATGAAAAATCGTATCATAGCTGTTTTAGATTTCTTAGAAAAGTCTTGAACTTTGACCACGATTAGGTTTCAAGGTCTGATGATGAAGCTGGAAGATAGGCACTGGCATTCCATGATGGAATATCGTATCATAGTCGTGTTTGCACTTATGAGAAAGGCTACGTAATGGACTTTGAAAACGGTCAGGTATTAAGGTTATAAGAATCGAATTATATTTGGTAGACCACGTAATGGTGTACTTAGGGTCCCGTACTTTTGCGGCTGGACGGGCGTATGTGGCCCTAAGTAGACTAAAATCCCTTAGTGGTCTCCAGATTGAAGAGCTAGATTGTTCTGAGCTGACAGATAAAACACCATGCAATACAGACGCACTGACGGCGATGGAGGGGATGCGGTCTCATTCACCTACTTAAAATAAATGTATAAAATATGTTAAAAATATTTAATTATCAAAGACCAAGAACGTCTTTCCAGTTCCAGCGCCCCACGCTTTTACAATCAAATATAATTAAAAGCTCATAGTTTACACTTCAGGCCAGAAATAGAGACAACTTGAATTATCCATAATTTATTTTCTGTTTTACGTGCATTTATAAAAGCGTCTTCTTCTAGTGTTTTTTAAATTTTCATTTATTTGTAAAAGTAGAATTTCAACTAAACTATCTGCAGTAGGTATATTTACTAAAAGCAGGGGAGCCCATGAAGGGATTTCGGGATTTACTCGAGCGAGTTATTAATTGATAGCATCCATGTCCTATGTATTTTTAATAAAGTAGGAATGTTAATCAGATCGCTTGCATAGTGGAGGTAGGGTTATAAAATGTAAAAAAAAGAAAATTAATCGAGCGTGTCAGATTTTCTAAGGGGATGTTAAGTGAGCCTAAAAATGGCTCTCATTGAATAATCTGACCATTTAGGTGTCACGTAAACTTGTGGCCATTATTAGAAAGTTGCAAATGTGAATAAGTAAATTCACCGTTTTTAAATAGTCAAGCGCGTCAGATTAAGATATATATATATATGCTTGATCTTAACGTCTGTAGCGTATGACCGGTACCTACCCAGTGTACGTCATAATACCGTCCATACGCTCGGCCAATCAGAGAAAGCCATCGTCCGCGCTCGTAAGTTTTGCCTTTATTTGGTAATGCGCCGACACAACGCTGATGGAGGGCCGGTATATAAAGGGGCCGACAGAGAGGCCGTCACCGCTACTCTACACTAACCTACTACCGCTACTCTATTCTATATCGCTATATCCATATACATTCTACGTGTATCCTGGTCCCAGCTGTGGGTTCCAGGTTTACCTTAAGCTCCGGGCTACACTACCTAGACCGCTACACCTGCTGCATCGCCTTCGGCGTCACCTCTGCCGAAGAATCTCGCCTGCCCCGCTATTCGCACACACACCACCGGCACCTGCCAGCTGAGCCAATGGCCTGCGAGGATCTGCCGCTACGCGCAGCCCTTCGAGCAACCTGCCCTGCACACTACCGGAGGGAACAGCGTGGGAGACTGCAGCCCTTAGTATTCAGGCCAGTGTCGTGTTGTTGGTCGGTCATACTCGTGGCAAGGGAAGTGAGGCAATACTCGGCAAATAAACGCATCTGGAACCTCTACTGCGTTTTACTACCAGAACCCGTTACAGTGGCGCCTACGTGGGTTATTGTCTCGCTTTCCGTGCTCGAGTTCTCTTCTAGCAGGTCTCCATTATTGTAAGCGAGGAGGTGCGGCTACAGTGAACCGGTACGTATTGTTGTACTAATTGTCTACCTTTTAGTGTAACTACCTACTACGTACTAGTTCGCAATTTTCAATTCTAACGTTTTTCTAATTAGTCCTAACGGTCGAACTTTTACGCCTAATCGTAAAGTAGGCCATTTGTAAGGGCGGAACGCTTGCACACTAAGTGTAGTGCGTAGTGTATACTTACGCGGTTATTCATACACCATGGGCTCACACCCCATAAAATACTTCCTGCTAAACAAGAACGAGTTAGCTTACGAGGTCGCGATTAGAGGTGAGGAGCCGGCTACCTCTGTCCTAGGTCTGCGGAAGCAGCTCCCTAAATTATTGGAAGCCATTCCAAATGATGACATTTTGGAGTCGGGTCTAGCCATAGCGGTGGACTTCGAGGGCGCTAGCGAGGCCGTCTCTGAGCTGGCCAAACGAGTGAATTTATTAACCAATTCTTACGACGCGAACCTAGCTAGGAGGTCTACCGCACTGCACAGCCACATTTTCCATAGACTCCGTAGGATGGAACGTCCTACGGCGTATTCAAAACGAATAACCGAATTGTGCAGCCGGTTCGACAAGCTCTCGGCGGAGCTGTCCGCCATTGAACAATCAGGTGTTCGCTCAGCTGATGCTGTGGCTGAGGCCCAACCTGCGCCGTCTACCTCGACGCAGGCAGGGTTAGCCCCAGTGTTGCATTGCGAGCATTTGAGAGTTAGCGAACTGTCTAAGCTAAAATACGACGGTACGGGATGCGTCCGAGCGTTCCTACAACGCGTAACCGAATTCCAAACCGCGCGTAATCTACCTTCCACTAAAATTTTATCATATGCCTCCGAAAGGAGATGGACAAAAATCATATGTGCCTGTGCCCCAGCAAGTACAGAGATGAAACATATATCATTTTAAAGAGCAAGTTTTCTAGTTATGCGATAAGAAAGGCGCATTAAGCTAAGCAGCTGTGGTCAAAAGTTATTAAGGTTGGAAATAAATTATTAATGACATATTTTTTGACAATATTTCACAATGTATTGATATAATGTAATTAGTTATATAATCTATTTTAGTTTTCATGCATTTTATTGTCCTAAGTTTTTATTATTTATTTTTGGTCTTCGCTTGAGGGACTCTCTTCATATAAAATACAAGTATAATACTCTCGTCTAGAAGTAAACTATAACCGAAAAGGCGCGTACTTCGAAAGATAAGACCTCCGTAGTATTACTTTACTCTATGGATAAGACGATAAGTCAACATGTCAACTATTTTGACATTAGCTTGGTGATACCAGAGCTGGATTAAAATAACCCTGTTAGTCAGTGGATTTTGAGTTCAAAATCAATTTATAATTACCAAAATATATTTTGAACCCATTTTTAATTTATTATTAAGAGGTTTGTTTTTATAGAAAATAATATAATTATAATTTAATCATTCTTAAGATTACGCGTATTTTAACTCTTACAATAGGCTTGTGTCCTAAAATGTAACTGGCGATTGATTCGTTCCTTTATTGGATGTTAAACTCAAATACCTGAATTTTTCTTCAAAAATCGATCAGCACTACTATCAGTACTAATTACGGCTTTTTAAAAACCTTTTTGAATTTGACACGAAAACGCTGTAAACCATCATGGCGGTTGAGTGATATCACAAAGTACAAAACAAAACAAACCATGAATGAAGTCTGGTCTGATGTACCCACTTTTATTATTTTCGATTTGACAGGTAGGCAGTTTGACCTTTTAGTTGTATTTTGTTGTTGTTAACAACATGAATGGCGGAGGTACTGTTTGACGTAATGCTCTCTGATTGGTGTTCACTGTCACAAGAATAAATACATTAATTTTAGTTTTAGAATCCTAAAAATAACATTAATCTTAGCTTTTTATAATAAACTAGAGGGCGCCCGCAGCTACGCCCGCATATTATTTTATTTTACCCGTTTTGGCCGATCCCGTGGGAATTTCAGGAAATCCCTTCTTAGTGCACCCCTATGGTCCCCAAGGAACATACATGCCAAATTTCAGCTTCCTGCGCCCAATAGTTTCGGCTGTAGCGTGTCTGTCAGTCAGTCAGTAACGCAAGGATTTTATATATTAAGATAATAAACTTTATTGACATCTTAAAATCATAATGTATCTATAGATATTACAATCAAACCGATTTATTTTTAGTGGACACAAGCCTATTCTGTTGCTATATTTTTTTCCCCTACACTGATCTTTTATCATTGTTACGTGGCGACATTATCAGTAGATTCAAACAAAGTCAAATAAAAGGAAATCGCTTCAAATTCTTTTACATTATTTTCTTTTCAGCGACTGCAATGGAATGTAAAAAGTACTTTAAAATTCCTTGTATGTTTTATATATCTTATCTACAACCGCTTGTTTCTGGTCAACGTGGGGCACATTTTGTCCAAGTCCTTTTCACCGACAACGCACTTCACTGGTACCGCGGCCTAAAAGAATATTTCACTACATGGGAAGAACTCACCACTAAACTAATAGACGATTTCACACCGCACGATTATGACTACCGGTTATTAAATGAAATCCGCCGACGTACTCAAGGTGCTACCGAAACTATAATAATTTATCTCTCGATAATGAATCAGCTGTTCGCTAGGCTGTCACCGTCAAAGCGATTGTCCGAACGCGAAAAGTTAGACATCCTATTGCATAACATACGTCCATGCTACTCACTAGTGCTAGCTCCGTCAATATCCTCAATAGACAGTATAGCAACACTGCAGACGTTATGTTTAAACTACGAATGGATGAAATGTTTGAACTCTCAATTCCGCGAACCGTATTATAATAACGACACGTTGGCACCAGACCTAGCTTACAGTCACAAACCTAATAACCGAGCGCGTAATAATTCCTACAATAATTATCCCGTTGCTACTATAGAGGGTACGTCCGAATACACTGAGAACAACGAACCTAGCAAACCTAAGTCTAAACCTAGCTCTGTCGCTCTAGTCACGTCCAAGTACTGCCCGCGCTGCCGTATCAATGATCACAGTTTGAATGAATGCAAACGCGATCGGTTCGCAATTTGCTTCAAGTGCGGCCGTAGGGATTTGATATTCCCTAACTGCCCGAACTGTAAATCGACGAAACCAAAAAACTTGTTGGTCAGGGTCGGGGCGTGTCAAAATCTAAATTAGGTTCTACAACCTATTCAACCAATTTTGACAAAGATGATTGGAGAAATTGGCTAAACACTCTAAAAGTGTATTTCTCTAGTTATTCCGTCGCCTCGATCCTGAATAATAAACCTAAAAATGACCTACGGCCCTATGTTAACGTAACGATTAACAGTTTACCTATTTGTGGATTGCTCGATTCCGGTTCAGCCATTACAATTCTAGGTAACAACTCCCATCTGGAGGTAATTACTAAAACCGGGTTAGAAATACAGCAGTGTCACAACACTAATTCCATTCGGTCCGCGGGTGGAAATATATTGTTGCCGCGCGGTTTTATCAACTTACCCACTACTTTTAATAATCAAACCCACTTATTGAAAGCTTATATTATTCCAGAAGTTACAAGTAATTTAATTTTAGGCATCGATTTCTGGAAACTATTTAAATTACTGCCTAACCATATCGCATCCGTATGCATGTCTAAAACATTGCCGTGTAGTGTGTTAAGTGAAAATAAGCCGAGTATGCTGATAGCCGATGCGTTATCACGATCCCTACCTGTAAATATAATTAACGCGAATAATAATAACTTGTTAAATGTAATAAATGTTGACACTGATCACTGGTATTCATCCACCTACAATGGTTGTTTATCTTCACCTAATGACTATCCAGACTATTCTATTAAAAATAATAAATTGTATCGTTTGATTAAATCTAGGAGTATGCTACGTAAGGAGTTCGAATGGAAAGAAGAACTACCTTCTTCTGATCGAAATAATGCCATATTAGAGAACCATGCCGAACCCACTTCGGGGCATTTCGGTATATTTAAAACTTACAAGCGCTTAGCACTGCGTAACTATTGGCCCAAAATGCGCCGTGACGTGGTTAAGTTCATAAATTCTTGTGACACTTGTATCGCGCACAAACATCAGAACCATGCACCATTGGGAACCATGGGACGACCCAAAGTGTGTTCACGACCCTTCCAAACCATTAGAGTAGATTTGGTGGGGCCACTACCCGTCAGAAGAAAACAAAACGCCTACATCTTTGTAGTAACTTGCTGTTTTAGTAAATACTGTCTACTTTTTCCTATCAGGCGCGCAACTGCTGAAATAATAACTAATATTTTGGAAGAAAAAATATTTTTAGTTCATGGTATACCATCTACAATTATATTGGACAATGGTAAACAGTTTGTCAGTGCTACTTTAAAAGCTATGTTGCGCAAGTACAAAATCCCTAATCTTCATTATACTCCTAAATATTCACCACATGTCAATACGGTCGAACGCTATAATAAAACCATTGGTTCTACCTTAGCGGCGTTTGTAGGAAATGACCAGAGATTATGGGACACTCTCGTACCTAAGGTGCAGTTTGCATTAAATACTGCAGTTAATGAAGTCACGGGCTATACACCTAGTTTTTTAGTCTATGGACGTGAACTAGTTCCATGCGGCTCACACTATGTCGACACGGACGCTGATGATATAGTATACATACCTAGGGACGATTACGCAGAAAACATAGGTCACTTATCAGGCATATTTGAAAAAGTTCAGGCACTCCTCATTCAAGCTCATGCTAGGAATTCCCAAACGTATAATTTACACCGTAAACCAGCTGAGTTTAATGTGGGAGACACTTTGTGGAGACGGACTTTTTATCAGAGCGACAAGGATAAGTCCTTTTGTAAGAAACTAGCCCCTAAATTCGTGAAGTGCACAGTGATTAATAAAAAGTCGCCTCTCGTTTACGAGTTGTCGGACCCGTCTGGAAATTCTATTGGGTTTTGGCACATTAAGGACCTAAAACTTATACACTATGGTGCTTAACTATTTGTTACAAACCGTAGAAGACTTTCCCTTCCTTCTTTCTATATGCCGTCTTAGCTTGGACAGTAGCGGACTCATAAACCTAACGCAGCTAGTCGGATTTTCCTTGTTAGCCACGTAAAATCCTCTCCTAAGGCGGGCGGTATTGTAGCGTATGACCGGTACCTACCGAGTGTACGTCATAATACCGTCCATACGCTCGGCCAATCAGAGAAAGCCATCGTCCGCGCTCGTAAGTTTTGCCTTTATTTGGTAATGCGCCGACACCAACGCTGATGGAGGGCCGGTACATAAAGGGGTCGACAGAGAGGCCGTCACCGCTACTCTACACTAACCTACTACCGCTACTCTATTCTATATCGCTATATCCATATACATTCTACGTGTATCCTGGTCCCAGCTGTGGGTTCCAGGTTTACCTTAAGCTCCGGGCTACACTACCTAGACCGCTACACCTGCTGCATCGCCTTCGGCGTCACCTCTGCCGAAGAGTCTCGCCTGCCCCGCTCATCGCACACACACCGCCGGCACCTGCCAGCTGAGCCAACGGCCTGCGAGGATCTGCCGCTACGCGCAGCCCTTCGAGCAACCTGCCCTGCACACTACCGGTGGGAACAGCGTGGGAGACTGCAGCCCTTAGTGTTCAGGCCAGTGTCGTGTTGTTGGTCGGTCATACTCGTGGCAAGGGAAGTGAGGCAATACTCGGCAAATAAACGCATCTGGAACCTCTACTGCGTTTTACTACCCGAACCCGTTACACGTCCTAGGCGTGTTTACTCATAATCTGACGATTATCTGGCGGGATCAAAGCAATAGCACTATTTTTAAATTTTTAAATTCTCGACTGCCTCGTTGGTGTCGCGGCATAAATGTGCGCGTGGGATCGGGAGGTCTTGGGTTCGATTCCCGAGTTGGGCAATGTATTATTGGGTTTTTCCGTTAGGAAATTCTCAGTAGCAGCACGGAGTCTGGTAATGTGACCGGTACGGCAATAGGCTCGCCCCCTATTACGTGGGACCAAAATAAATCTGGCGAAAAGTGGGTGTAGCAATATACTTCTGCCTACCTCTTCGGGGATATAGGCATGAGACAATGTATGTATGAAATTCTTGAACCTCCCCACCCCCACCGATGAAAAATTATACATTATTTACATTTTTATCTTTTTATCATCTAAGCTTTGCAACCCAATAGGTATCTATGACGACATAGATTACTAAAGAGTTACTTCGTAACAGATACATCACTCCCATACAAAAGCGAAAATACTTCCGCTATAATAATCTACAAAATCTTAATAATAATAGCTATTGTTCGCAGTAAAGAGAAATGTACCTACCCTAAGTACGCATTCAAAGAGTTGCAGATTGTGTGACTGTACGTACAAGCGCGTCATCGAACGAAGGCGCTAGGGTTGTTCTTATGATGATTTTGGTACAAAAGCGAAAATACCTGCGCTATAATAATCTACAAAATCTTAATAATAATAGCTATTGTTCGCAGTAAAGAGAAATGTACCCTAAGTACGCATTCAAAGAGTTGCAGATTGTGTGACTGTACGTACAAGCGCGTCATCGAACGAAGGTGTGACGTATGTCCGGTACTTACCGCGTTGCGTCACAGTACCGCCCATACGCTCGGCCAATCAGAGAAGGCCATCGTCCGCACTCGCAAAGCCTGCCCAAACATGGTCATAGACGGACTCTCACCCTGATGGAGGGCCCGGTATATAAAGGGGCCGACAGAGAGGCCGGCACCGCTACTCTACACTAACCTACTACCGCTACTAAATTCTGTACCGCTATATCTATAATTATACTACTTCATACGTGTATCCTGGTCCCAGCTGTGGGTAAGTTACTACATTTACTGCGTTAGCGTACTGCCCATCTCTCTACCTGCTAGCTGAGGCCAGCTGACGCCGCCTGCCTGACTCTATTGGTTGTGGCTTTCCTAATGCTGTTTCCCTTCAGGTTCCAGGTTCACCTTAAGACTTCGGCTACGCTCCTAGACCGCTACACTTCCTGCATCGCCTTCGACGTCACTTCTGCCGAAGAGTCTGGCCTGCCCTGCTCCTCGTACTCGCACCGCCCGCGTCTGCCCGCTGAACCAACGGCCTGCGAGGATCTACCGCTACGCGCAGCCTTCGAGCAGCCTGCCTACACACTACCGGAGGGAACAGCGTGCGAGACTGCAGCCCTTAGTGTTCAGGCCAGTGTCGTGTTGTTGGTCGGTCATACTCGGCATAGGAAGCGAGGCAATACTCGGCAAATAAACGCATCGAACCTTTTCTGCGTTTTAATACCAGAACCCGCTACAGTGGCGCCTATGTGGGTTATTGTCTCGCTTTCCGTGCTCGAGTTCTCTTCTAGCAGGTCTCCATCATTGTAAGCGAGGAGGTGCGGCTACAGCGAACCGGTACGTATTGTTGTACTAATTGCCTACCTTTTAGTGTAACTACCTACTACGTACTAGTCGCAAATTTGAATCTAACGTTTTTCTAATTAGTCCTAACGGTCGAACTTTTACGCCTAATCGTAAAGTAGGCCATTTGTAAGGGCGGAACGCTTGCGCACTAAGTGTAGTGTGTAGTGTTATACTTACGCAGTACTCCTTCATACACAATGGGCTCACACCCCATAAAATACTTCCTGCTAAACAAGAACGAGTTAGCTTACGAGGTCGCGATTAGAGGTGAGGAGCCGGCTACCTCTGTCCTAGGTCTGCGGAAGCAGCTCCCTAAATTACTGGAAGCCATTCCAAATGATGACATTTTGGAGTCGGGTCTAGCCATAGCGGTGGACTTCGAGGGCGCTAGCGAGGCCATCTCTGAGCTGGCCAAGCGACTAAATTCGTTATCTGCCTCTTACGACGCGAACCTAGCTAAGAGGTCTACCGCACTGCACAACCACTTATACCACAGACTCCGTAGGATGGAACGTCCTACGGCGTTTTCAAAACGGATTACCGAATTGTGCAGCCGGTTCGACAAGCTCTCGGCGGAGCTGTCCGCCATTGAACAATCAGGTGTTCGCTCAGCTGATGCTGTGGCTGAGGCCCAACCTGCGCCGTCTACCTTGAACCAGGCAGGGTTAGCCCCGGTATTGCATTGCGAGCATTTGAGAGTTAGCGAACTGTCTAAGCTAAAATACGACGGTACGGGATGCGTCCGAGCGTTCCTACAACGCGTAACCGAATTCCAAACCGCGCGTAATCTACCTTCCACTAAAATTTTATCATATGCCTCCGAAATTTTCACTGGTAACGCACTTCACTGGTACCGCGGCCTAAAAGAATATTTCACTACATGGGAAGAACTCACCACTAAATTAATAGACGATTTCACACCATACGATTATGACTACCGGTTATTAAATGAAATCCGCCGACGTACTCAAGGTGCTACCGAAACTATAATAGTTTATCTCTCGATAATGAATCAGCTGTTCGCTAGGCTGTCACCGTCAAAGCGATTGTCCGAACGCGAAAAGTTAGACATCCTATTGCATAACATACGTCCATGCTACTCACTAGTGCTAGCTCCGTCAATATCTTCAATAGACAGTATAGCAACACTGCAGACGTTATGTTTAAACTACGAACGGATGAAATGTTTGAACTCTCAATTCCGCGAACCGTATTATAATAACGACACGTTGGCACCAGACCTAGCTTACAGTCACAAACCTAATAACCGAGCGCGTAATAATTCCTACAATAATTATCCCGTTGCTACTATAGAGGGTACGTCCGAATACACTGAGAACAACGAACCTAGCAAACCTAAATCTAAACCTAGCTCTGTCGCTCTAGTCACGTCCAAGTACTGCCCGCGCTGCCGTATCAATTATCACAGTTTGAATGAGTGCAAACGCGATCGGTTCGCAATTTGCTTCAAGTGCGGCTGTAGGGATGTGACATTCCCTAACTGCCCGAACTGTAAATCGACGAAACCAAAAAACTAGTTGGTCAGGGTCGGGGCGTGTCAAAATCTAAATTAGGTTCTACAACCTATTCAACCAATTTTGACAAAGATGATTGGAGAAATTGGCTAAACACTCTAAAAGTGTATTTCTCTAGTTATTCCGTCGCCTCGATCCTGGATAATAAACCTAAAAATGACCTACGGCCCTACGTTAACGTAACGATTAACAGTTTACCTATTTGTGGATTGCTCGATTCCGGTTCAGCCATTACAATTCTAGGTAACAACTCCCATCTGGAGGTAATTACTAAAACCGGGTTAGAAATACAGCAGTGTCACAACACTAATTCCATTCGGTCCGCGGGTGGAAATATATTGTTGCCGCGCGGTTTTATCAACTTACCCACTACTTTTAATAATCAAACCCACTTATTGAAAGCTTATATTATTCCAGAAGTTACAAGTAATTTAATTTTAGGCATCGATTTCTGGAAACTATTTAAATTACTGCCTAACCATATCGCATCCGTATGCATGTCTAAAACATTGCCGTGTAGTGTGTTAAGTGAAAATAAGCTAAGTAACACGAACGTATTGCAATCTTTTAGTGAGTTGAGTGAGTCACAACAAAGAACGGCTAAGTTAATTATAAAGCAATACGAGTCTATTTCTACTGAAAAAACCCGTTTAGGACGAACTCACTTAATAGAACATGCAATAGACACTGGCGATTCTGCGCCGATACGCCAAAGATATTATAGGTTACCGCCGGCGAAATTAAAAATAATTATTGACGAATTAGACGAAATGCTTGCATTGGGAGTGGTAGAAAAATGCGAAAGTCCGTGGTCGTCACCAATTTTACTAACGCCTAAGAAGAACGGTAAACTTAGGTTTTGTTTAGATAGTCGGAAACTTAATTCTATTACTAAAAAAGACGCGCACAAACTACCTTACGTATCCGAAATTTTAGACAACCTTAGGAACGCTAGATATCTAAGTAGTATAGACTTATCTAAGTCCTTTTGGCAGACGCCTCTTCGCGAATGTGATCGTGATAAGACTGCGTTCTATGTGCCTACTAGAGGAACATTTAGATTTGTGACTATGCCGTTTGGTTTAACGAATGCGCCTGCGACACAACAGCGTTTGGTGGATCACTTGTTTACGAACAGTCCTGAGTTCGAAAACTCTGTATTCGTTTTTTTAATATGATATCGTGCTTATATCGCCATCTTTTAATGCTCATGTGTCACTATTAAATAAAGTTTACGAAAAATTAAAATCGGCCAACCTTACAATAAACTTAGAAAAATCTAAATTCTTCCGTGATGAATTGAAGTACTTGGGCTACGTAGTAAACTCTAAAGGATTACAAGTAGACCCATGTAAGGTGGAAGCCATTGTTCAATATGCTACGCCTAAGAATAAAAAAGAAGTCAAAAGGTTCTTAGGCATTGCATCATGGTATCGGCGATTTATACCTAATTATAGTACTATTGCCGGTCCTTTGAACAAACTTACCTCTACCGGTAAGAAAACCGCACCATTTCAGTGGTCGGTGGAAGCTGATGACTCGTTTTGTAAACTAAAACAATTGTTAAGTTCCGCACCAATATTATCGTGTCCCGATTACGAGAAACCTTTTCAAGTTCACACAGATGCGAGTGCGAGCGGCATCGGTGGGTTACTTACACAAGAAATAGATGGCGTGGAACTACCTATCGCTTACATGAGTAGGTCACTAAATGCGCAGGAACAAAACTACAGTATAACAGAACGGGAGACATTAGCAGTTCTAACAGCCCTCGAATATTGGCGCTGTTATTTAGATAACGGGTTAAAGTTTGTTGTGTATACTGACCATTCCGCACTGAAATGGTTCCTAAACTTGAGCAACCCGACTGGTAGATTAGCTCGGTGGTCGGTTCGTCTGTCAGCCTTCAACTTCGAAATAAAGCATCGGCGCGGTGCGGATAATATTATAGCCGATGCGTTATCACGATCCCTACCTGTAAATATAATTAACGCGAATAATAATAACGTGAATGACCCTAATGTTGACACTGATCAATGGTATTCAGCCACCTACAATGGTTGTTTATCTTCGCCTAATGACTATCCAGACTATTCTATTAAAAATAATAAATTGTATCGTTTGATTAAATCTAGGTGTATGCTACGTAAGGAGTTCGAATGGAAAGAAGAACTACCTTCTTCTGATCGAAATAATGCCATATTAGAGAACCATGCCGAACCCACTTCGGGGCATTTCGGTATATTTAAAACTTACAAGCGCTTAGCACTGCGTTACTATTGGCCCAAAATGCGCGATGACGTAGTTAAGTTCATAAATTCTTGCGACACTTGTATCGCGCACAAACATCAGAACCATGCACCATTGGGAACCATGGGACGACCCAAAGTGTGTTCACGACCCTTCCAAACCATTAGTGTAGATTTGGTGGGCCACTACCCGTCACAACAAAACAAAACGCCTACATCTTTGTTGTAACTTGTTGTTTTAGTAAATACTGTCTACTTTTTCCTATCAGGCGCGCAACTGCTGAAATAATAACTAATATTGTGGAAGAAAAAATATTTTTAGTTCATGGTATACCATCTACAATTATATTGGACAATGGTAAACAGTTTGTCAGTGCTACTTTAAAAGCTATGTTGCGCAAGTACAAAATCCCAAATCTTCATTATACTCCTAAATATTCCCCACATGTCAATACGGTCGAACGCTATAATAAAACCATTGGTTCTACCTCAGCGGCGTTTGTAGGAAATGACCAGAGATTATGGGACACTCTCGTACCTAAGGTGCAGTTTGCATTAAATACTGCAGTTAATGAAGTCACGGGCTAAACACCTAGTTTTTTAGTCTATGGACGTGAACTAGTTCCATGCGGCTCACACTATGTTGACACAGACGCTGATGATATAGTATACATAGCTAGGGACGATTACGCAGAAAACATAGGTCACTTATCAGGCATATTTGACAAAGTTCAGGCACTCCTCATTCAAGCTCATGCTAGGAATTCCCAAACGTATAATTTACGCCGTAAACCAGCTGAGTTTAATGTGGGAGACACTGTGTGGAAAAGGACTTTTTATCAGAGCGACAAGGATAAGTCCTTTTGTAAGAAACTAGCCCCTAAATTCGTGAAGTGCACAGTGATTAATAAAAAGTCGCCTCTCGTTTACGAGTTGTCGGACCCGTCTGGAAATTCTATTGGGTTTTGGCACATTAAGGACCTAAAACTTATACACTATGGTGCTTAACTATTTGTTACAAACCGTAGAAGACTTTCCCTTCCTTCTTTCTATATGCCGTCTTAGCTTGGACAGTAGCGGACTCATAGACCTAACGCAGCTAGTCGGATTTTCCTTATTAGCCACGTAAAATCCTCTCCTAAGGCGGGCGGTATTGTGACGTATGTCCGGTACTTACCGCGTTGCGTCACAGTACCGCCCATACGCTCGGCCAATCAGAGAAGGCCATCGTCCGCACTCGCAAAGCCTGACCAAATATGGTCATAGACGGACTCTCACCCTGATGGAGGGCCCGGTATATAAAGGGGCCGACAGAGAGGCCGGCACTGCTACTCTACACTAACCTACTACCGCTACTAAATTCTATACCGCTATATCTGTAATTATACTACTTCATACGTGTATCCTGGTCCCAGCTGTGGGTAAGTTACTACATTTACTGCGTTAGCGTACTGCCCATCTCTCTACCTGCTAGCTGAGGCCGGCTGACACCGCCTGCCTGACTCTATTGGTTGTGGCTTTCCTAATGCTGTTTCCCTTCAGGTTCCAGGTTCACCTTAAGACTTCGGCTACGCTCCTAGACCACTACACTTCCTGCATCGCCTTCGACGTCACTTCTGCCGAAGAGTCTGGCCTGCCCTGCTCCTCGTACTCGCACCGCCGGCGTCTGCCCGCTGAACCAACGGCCTGCGAGGATCTACCGCTACGCGCAGCCTTCGAGCAGCCTGCCTACACACTACCGGAGGGAACAGCGTGGGAGACTGCAGCCCTTAGTGTTCAGGCCAGTGTCGTGTTGTTGGTCGGTCATACTCGGCATAGGAAGCGAGGCAATACTCGGCAAATAAACGCATAGAACCTTTTGTGCGTTTTAATACCAGAACCCGCTACAAAGGCGCTAGGGTTGTTCTTATGATGATTTTGGTAATAAAATTAATGTTGCGAAATAACCATATTTTTATTTGCTTAATACCTATATGTGTATGCACGAGTCAGATAATAAATACATATTCTTAACATATTCAATAAAATTAACCATAATTAATTTGTTAAAAAAGAAAAACAATTAATAATAATCGTACGTAGTAGGGTCTAGGTCTAGGGCCTATTGCTTATTTCTAATTACCGCGCACAAAACCAGACAATACAGTAAGTACATAATATTCTGACATTAAGTAGATATTATTTTATAAAAGCAACATTTGTTATATTATTTATTTCTAATAACCTAAACTTATCAATTTACGAACATTTACATACCTAGTATTTCCTTTCTTACCTTTGTCCTAATAAAATAAATGGTGTCAATTTGTAGATCAGATTCTACGAGCACTTAATAGATCAGATTTGATATAAGTACTTACCTATATCAAATCTAACACCATTACTTACTACATAAACCATTGTTTGTCCTAGCTCCGGCAATGAAAAAACAACAAGTTTTCATTTGTTTTTTTGCATTTAAAACCCATCCATTGCACAATAATAGGTTTGTGTCCTAAAATGTAATTATAGCCTGAGATAATTCAAAGGCCGTGTAAATAGCCGTGTGGTTGACGGCATAGAATACAAGTGTCGCCACCCGCCATCTTCCCGTGGGTGTCGTAAGAGGCGACTAAGGGATAACACGATGCAAATACCATCTTTGCGTAGGGACGGAAAACTCGACATCAAACCCCATACGACTGCCTCGTTGGTCTCGCGGCATAAATGTGCGCGTGGGATCGGGAGGTCCCGGGTTCGATTCCTGGGCCGGGCAGTGTTATTAGGTTTTTCTGTCACGAAATTCTCAGTAGCAGCACGGAGTCTGGAAATGTGCCCGGTACGGCAATAGGCTCGCCCCTTATTACGTGGGACTAAAGTATATCTGGCGAAAAGTGGGTGTAGAAATACACCTCTGCCTACCCCTTCGGGGATAAAAGGCGTGACGATATGTATGTTTGTATGTATAATTCAAAGGCGGATACGAGAAGATAATTTATTGCATTTTTGCTAATATTCTAATTTAATGACACAGAGATAATATAGAGATTCTAATTTACTGACACAGAGATAATAATATAATAATAATAATTAGCGATTGATTCGTTCCTTTATTACATACCTGATAAAGATTGAGAATAGAAATCCCAGATTTTTCTTCAAAAATCTGTCACCAACATTACTAATTACGGCTTTTTAAAAACCTGCTTGAATTTGACATGAAAACGCTGTAAAACATCATGGCGGTTGAGTGATATCACAAAGTACAAAAAAAAAAACAAACCGTGAATTAACCCCTTTCCGCATACGAAGCCATTGGTGAAGTTTGTTATTTTTTTCTAACCTAACTAACATTTGAATTATAGCAAAATTAATTGTAACTTATGAAGAATTTCTTCGTTAAAACCATGTATTTTTTGTGCATGGTAAGTCATCTGTGTCAAAATTATTTGACATCACACATCAGTGACAGTCATCATGACAGGGCCAGCGAGTTAACTGCAATATTTTGGTTAAACTTTTATCAGTGAAAAAATAATAGTAATAATGTGACAGAAAAATCATTAAATTTTATTATTTACTTCTAGAATCATCGGCTAGCGTAATAGTAAGTTGTAATATAGTAAGTTGTAATTCCAAAAGGAAGTTTGTTCAAATTTTAATTTTATTATGGGTGAAAAGAAAAACGAACTGCTAGAAAAGTGGGTTAGGTTAGGTTAGAACTGTGATCCCAACAGAGAGCGAGCCGAGCGAACGAAGCGAGCGTGCCGCGGCAGCGGCCGGCGAACTTGACTACCTAATATTTGGTAAAATGAAACATTGCCATGTAATTATTCGCTAAACAATAAATTGCTAAAAATAGTTTTGCTAACTGTAAAATTGCGAAAAGATGGTTTTGCCAAATGCTTTTTTGCCAAATGAAAATTTGGGAAACATACTTTGGCAAGTGTCACTTTGGGAAACGTTTTTTGAATCTTACCTTTTTAAAATAAAGTAGTCGACGCCAGCAGCTACGCCTACATTTTTTTATTTACCTGTTTTGGCCGATCCCGTGGAGATTTCGGGAAATCCCTTCTTAGTGCACCCCTACGGTCCCCAAGAAACATACATGCCAAATTTCAGCTTCCTGCGCCCAATAGTTTCGGCTGTAGCGTGTCTGTCAGTCAGTGAGTAACTCAAGGATTTTATATATTAAGATAATAAACTTTATTGACATCTTAAAATCATAATGAATCTATCGATACTACAATCAAACCGATTTATTCTTAATGGACACAAGCCTATTGCTGTCTTGTAGAAAAAGCTTTTAAGTGCAAGCTTCATTATTTAGACAAGACTTGCTAGCTAACATTCATGCTATGAATCTTCTGCAACCATTTTCCTAACATCGAAAAGTTTACTCCTATCGCAAGACGTTTAAAATAATTAAACTTGCTTGAAAGTGTAGATATCTACATGACTCTCTGTAATAGCTAGATAGCACTAACTATCGCAACTCGAACTTCTCTAAACTAAAAATTAATTACCAACGTTCACCTCGTCGTAATAACTTCAACAGTTTCCCAGACTAACCCAACTTTGGGGTAACTTCGGCCAAATGAGTGAGGTAATTATTGCCACAATTTAAGTTAAATTGCCATAAAGTTACAGCTGACCAATTAAGCTACGTTTTGACAACGACTTTTAAGGATAATCTTGTTTAAATACTGCTCATAATTAAAATAACTTTTTATTTTACTTGTTAATTTTAATAAGGATTAGCTTACTGTTTATGTTTGAAAATACTGAGTTACGAATTCACAAACGTTTTTCTATCCCACTCCTTCTGCAAACTCGAAAGTTGTGAGTGTGTATGGACGGATGCGTATAATTTGTTACTCTTTCACACAAAAACCGCTGAACGGATTCAGATGAAATTTTGCAGTCATTTAGCTTATATTAAAATACCTAGCAAATGGCCAACCTTTTTAATATAATTTTACCCACGGAGCCCGATATGGATATAGAACTTTGTGTGATCGTAACTCTTATGATTGTCAAGTCTGGGTATGCTTTGTGTCCTAAGTAGCGGAAACTGAACTATGAAATGAATGAACTAGGTACTAAACATAGTTAACGATGATGACGGTGGTGGTATTTGTGTTCATTGGTTCCATGTTTATCTTGTGCACCTACATAGAGGATGTTTTTTTCTAGTGAGCTATGCCTTAGAAACAGGACGGCTGTCTTTGTCATATCCTCCATTTACAGATGATTGCAAGAATCTTAAATTGGCAACATCATAAAATAGAACACACAATACTTACGTCCATATTTTGCACTTTATGCATTTTTATGCTTGATTTTCTTAAACATAAACACTATTCATCCAAACCTTATTACATAAATATATATTATACTGTAATATCAAAAGCTAGAACCGCTTACAACAAAGCACACCACTAAATTTCGGCTTAGCTTTATACACACAGATTTATCTAGCATGCAATATTCGAGTTATGCATGCATAACGAACGTGAACTTTGTATAAAGGTGCCAATGCACTGTACTGTAGCTTACCACGGCATTCAAACCAACATAAGTAGTGGTAATATCTGCGTAACGGGTCCCATGGTGTCATTCTAAAATTCATCATGTAATTCGTTCTTCTGCTTTTTTGAATTTCCATTGATTGCTCTGTTTTTTTCGAAACGGTATTTGTGTTACGCTTTCTAGGTATTAAGAAGAAAACTGTTATAATACCAACAAATATTTCACATACGTTCTAGTGGACAGAAACCTTAAATGTATATAGTAAAAAGGTACAAACTTTGTTCTATAAAACATATTTGAGTCGTTAAGTTAAAAATGTGTTACAATTTATTAACGTTGATTTTAAATTAATCTAGTTAAAACAAGATGAGTAGGTAAAGTTATTACCCACATACCGCCGTGTTATGTCTTTTTATGTACCATGTAATAGGGGGCGAGGCTATAATATTCCTGTTACCACTTGCACTTTGCCAGGCTCCGTGCAACTGAAAATTCGAAAAAACTCCGTAACACTTTTGTCCGACTCGGTAATCGAGTTAATGACGTTGATCGACGCGTACGCTATCCACTGGAGTACGGAGGTAGTCGTTATGTATACATATTATAAAATAAAGTGCCCTCTTCTTTCTTTTATGTTAATATCAACGCGATTAGCTTAAAACTTACTGAAACGACTTTTATACGGTTTTCAGAAACGGATAGAGTAGGTAATTCCTGAGGTTGGTTTCGATGTATAATCACACTTTGTGTAATACGCAAATTCTTGTTCCGCGTCTAGGTCCTTTTTGTGTTCTGTACTTTCTACTGTTTACTTCTATTTTTGTGATCTCTCTCACAAAAGATTTTTTTTGCAATAGGATTTGATCCTACTGCAAAAAAAAATCTTTTTAAGGAAATAAAAAATTCTGGTGTTATAAATCTCAGTAAAAATC
Organism: Euclidia mi; assembly: GCA_944739405.2. Classification (NCBI taxonomy): domain Eukaryota; kingdom Metazoa; phylum Arthropoda; class Insecta; order Lepidoptera; family Erebidae; genus Euclidia; species Euclidia mi. Next base: position 46,905,785 of record OX123201.2, read on the forward strand.
CTCGGGAACAATAACTTAGGTACCCATAATGGAAGAGATCGGTCATAATAAAATAACACTATCACTACAAAACGACGTCTTAACCCTATAATCCGACACATAGACATTATCTAGGTACTATTTCATAAAATAAATACACGTACCTGGCTTCGCGTGACATTGAGTCCAGGGAAGTGACCTTCACCCCTTGGAAGTTAAGGTAAAGGGCAGAGCTTGACCTACAGATGTCTGATGGCTTGATACCCTTCATGGCTAGTTTAGGGTTGAGTTCTACCTAAAATAAATGATTATACTGATATTTATGTACCGTATAAACAATGCAGTCTCAATCGCGTGATTATTTATAATGGTGAAATTTTTTAATTGACCCGATGTTTGGCATGGTTTACACTAACCATTATCACGGCGTTTCCCTAAAATATCTCAACAAATGATTTATTATAACGGTGTATTAAGTTGGTGGATGTACACTATTTATAAACGGCTAGAGGATGCCCATGGTTCTTCCAAATCCCTTTAGGTATTCCAGGAAATCCATTTTTAGTGCACCCCCACGGTACCAAGGGACACACATACATGCTTAATTTCAGCTTCTTGCGTCCAATAGTTTTGGCTATGCGTTGTCTATCAGTCAATCAGTTACACAAGAATTTTATACATACGGTTAATTGTTTCACCTGTTACCAGTTATGAGTCTTTCCAGAGTAAAGACGAGAAGGTTATTTGTTGACCTTTCGGACGCAAGTTCGACGTCTTATTTATGGGGTGATCGCCATTTTAGCCATAAAGGATTTATTTTGAAAATGTTATTGCTTTAGTAATCTATGAGCAAAAATCTTATGGTAGACCACATTGTTTATCAATAGTATACAAATGATAGGTACCAAATCTTGTCAGCAAAGGTCGGGTGGTAATATTGTTCTGCATTCAGCTGATTATTAAAGACTCTGGCTTAAAGCATGAAATATCTTTATTCTTTGGTTGGGGTGGTCAGACGGCATTCATTGTAGAAAAGGTATCTTACACCAAAAAGCAAAACTGTTTCAATAAACATCCATATATCTATATGCCCCTTTGTAAGCGTATAAACTTATTATTTCATCAAAAGAACATGAAAAGACTATGCAAAAACATGTCACGCCTATTCGTAATATAAGTACATACATTATACGGTACATTCTGAAAGAGCTTGTTTAAGAATAAATTCCGAGCGCATGCGAAGCGACGTGTTCCGTGGAGTGACGATAGGCCTGACTCCTCTGAAGTAGAAAGGTAACGTGGATGACATTTCAATGTACACAGCCTATGTTATTGAGTTTGTCGCTTGTATGATATATGATGAAAGCATCTGTTTATGTTCCTGTTAGGTTTCTGTGTGTAAGAAATTATTATAAGATATGTTGAAAGAATACGTTTAGGTACATTAATAGCATATCATCATCATTCTTTCGTGTTGTGGAAGTGGGAAATTCGTTGGAGAGAGCAGTTTTATGGAGGGTTGAGCTAACAGAATTTCTTCCAGCATACAGGCTGTAGCCTAATAGATTCGCATTATCGCAAATTAACCATCATCTTAGCATTATAGCAAATGCATCCAAGTTAAGTTCTAAGATGCTATAAGCGACGAACGTCGAGTTTATTCAGCATAAAATAAAGGAATCCATCCGACTTTTAGTTATCTTAATATATAAAATCCTTGCGTTACTGACTGACTGACAGACACGCTACAGCCGAAACTATGGGGCGCAGGAAGCTGAAATTTGGCATGTATGTTCCTTGGGGACCGTAGGGGTGCACTAAGAAGGGATTTCCCGAAATGCCCACGGGATCGGCCTAAACTATTAACTACGGTAAATTTAAAAAAAATGCAGGCGTAGCTGCTGGCGTCGTCTAGTTGAATATAAACTTTAAATGGTAAAGCGTTGAAGACACACATGAATAGTTTAATAGGATTATGTTTACAAATAGTTATATAATAGTTTATAAATTGATTAATTGCTTCACAGTGTTACGGTTGTAATTAGTGCCCAAACATATTTAAACTGAACTAAGTTTAAACTTTTTGAGCTAAGTTTAGTGTAAATACGTATGTTCTGAAAGTTTAACAAGGTATCTTACGAACTATATTCGTCTCTGCTAACATTAGTTCCTAAATATGGGTCTAAGATTTTGTATGATACTAGTGACTGTTTAGGGCAAAGACAATACAATAAGTTTCCTCTTTTTAAAGAGCCTGTCACGTCCTACTGCAGGTTTGTTCCTGGAGGCAAACTACAGAGATTTGTGGCAGAAAAGTGGGAAGCCGTTGCCCTGCAGTGGGACAAGTAAGTTACTATATAATAATAGTAATGTAGATTAAATTAAACTACACTTTATGAATTTTATCGTGATATATTGATTTGGCTGATATGAAATTTGAACAAAATAATCTAAAAGCTACAGTATCTGTCGTTTCGATTACATTACTGCAATTTTGATTTCTACAGAATAGACTGTGAATATGAGCTCTCATACATTGAACGAACTAAGAGAAGCATAGGCATTCGACTTAAGAAACCTACAGCTGACATCAAACATAAACGCTCAACAAATTCTGCTAGACCTGATAGACCCGTATCGCTAAAATGTTCAAACTTCATATCAGCAACATTACTTACAGCTCAACACACATTGTAATTCGCAGAAGAAAAATTCTCACAGAAAACAAGATCTCCGTTTTCCATGTTTGCAGGTTGCAATATTCACTTATATTTTAATGCCGAGTAAAGTTAATTAATTGCTGGCATTGCCCGAAGTTCCCAGTGAACTGCAATTCAGAGTCTGTCGTGCGTTTGCATTTCCTTTTACTTGGAATTAAGTTTCGGGTTTTTTATGTTGGATTCATATTCTTGGTTTAAATTAATAATAGAGAAAATATTAAATGGTAATCTGGATAAAAACTTGGTCGATCTCGACACAGAAATATGGTCAAACCCATAAATCAAACAAGCAATTTGACTGCACGATTAGTGCTGTGGATCGAGCTACCATCTTACAGCTTAACACTGCATCGACTGCTCTCAGTTCAATTGCTACACAAAAAACAAAATTTCTGTGTTTTGTATTTTCAAGTCTCGGTGTTTTTATCTACTGATTCGTTAAGTCTGTTCGAATGCGGGAAAAATCCTGTTCAAAAAGTTGTCAAAAAGGTAATCAGTTTTAGAGAATTTAGTGTAATGGTTTGAGCGGCCGCCTCGCTACTTCACATTGCCCTAAATTGTCCGATTCCCACATGGGACAAGCCTTTATTGATCTTTCGGGTGTGTCCGTTGCTTGAATATTTATAAAGTCACCCGCGAAATAGGATTTAATTGTAAAACTTAAGTGGAAGTTTTCTTTAAAATAATAACAGAGCAATTATAAAAAAATATTTTTGTCTCATGATGATATTTTTAAAAACTTCTATTCGTTTTTCTAATCTAACTACTATCCATACAGTTTGGTTTATACTTTCGTTGGGACTTGTAGTACATATATCTACAATTCAGAGGTTTCAATTCTCTTTGCTGTTAGTCTGCGTTCGTTCAATGTTTGCTATTGTAGCCGCAATCTATGACTAGTGCTGTGTTCTACCCCTATTCAGAAAGTGTTTAATCTACGCATACCTGGATGTTCTGTGTGTGTTAATTTGTTGTGTATATTACTATCCTGCTATTGTGCTGATTGGTGTCTGAAATATATACAGGTCGAAGAAATATTGTATATATCCACACCATTATATTATGGCATTTATTTGGAACGTAACGAACAAACCACAACAATATTATTCCACTAACTGCAACCATTAGTTGTGTTCACTAATTATTATAAAAATAAAAATATACTTTTATTCCACGCAATCGCAACAAAATGTAAATACGGTACAAAAATGTAAATAAACCTTTACGAATATATCATGATAGATTCGTAAAGGTTTATTTATTATCGATAGACTTTAAAACATGAAATGTCAAATAGCAACGCAACGGCTGCTATTATTATTTTTGCTTTCGTTCTGACCTTGACCCTAATATTTAAAATTTTTTTTTTTCTTCGCTGGCAGCACTAGCGAGCAGTTGTCATTTCAATACGTGTATATAATTTTAAGTGATAAAAATACTTTAATGTTATTTTAAGTAATAATTCCATGTGGAAAGTGAAGTATATACCCATAAACTTGTCCAATAATTGTTGGTGTATCTATAAATAAAAGGACTACTGACAAAATCTCGCTAGAAAATTTGTGGCGGACTATCTGTCAAAGTAACGGATAACGGAGACGAGATTTAAAATCATCTGGAAACCCGGGGAGTATTGTTTTCATTATTCTTTACATAATCCTGTACTGTTTTATTGTTTAAACTACTACGAAAATACACTATACATCACATAAACACTGCTCATTATATGTGAGCGACGTCAATTACAATACACAGCGGCACCGTTTGTCTCCTTTTGCTTGACAAATTGTGGAAGCAAAATCGATGACGAAAAACATTTGCCTCAGACACCATATACTACATGACACACTATACACAATACATAATTATTTATTATAAAATATATTAATAGTACAGTAGTGTAACACAGACCCATTTATATAAGTACCTACATTCCAATTTTATTGATATTTCATAGATTCATTGTATTTTTATAGTGAATTACAATAAATTGCCAATAAGTGATACTCATCTTCTTAATTGCATATTATTGTTTTATAAATATATCAAACTTATTATGTTCATTACTTTTCTATGAATAGAATATCAAATACCCCAATACTTAGTACCTATTTAAAATAAGCTGTTCCTAAATTTATTCAATTTTAGTCTCTTTTCTTTTTTATGATCTACCTACAATATTTCCTTCTCAACCTTCTATCCACCTTTTTCATAGTTGCCCTCAGCTCACTTCACTCACTCTTCCTTATATTTCAGGTGCCTACGGGGTAGGTCTGTGGAATGATGACCCGCAGGATGGCAGTTCTGGAGGACAAACTACAGACCACGCTTAAGGAATTGGAATGCTCTAAAATCCTGTGTAACCAGCTGCTACAGGAAAGGGAGGACAGCGAAGAAGAAGTACAGAACATAGTAAACAAAAATACTGAACTCAAGGCACAGTTGGCTGAAATGCACACACACCATCTCGAAATACTTGAGCAACATGAACAACTTCGATTGACAGTGTCCAACTTTCAACAGTGTATGGACACCCATGAAGAAGCTCTGAGGCGTGTTGCTGAACTAGAACGAGAATTGAGTGAAGCTCATAACACCATCTCTAACTTAGAAACTCTTAAACGCAGTGAACAGATAGCGAATACCTGCAGTCTATATCATGACTTGGTTAGTAGTGAGCCTGATCATGTGTGTATTAGGGAGCCTGTTGTGACAAAAGACCTGACCAGGGAGGATACCATTATTATGACACCCAGCTTTTCAAGTCACAAAAAACTTAAACGCTATATTAAAGTTAATAAACTAATTAAAAAATGTCATAAATCTATGAAGAAATATAAAGTGCATAGAGTTAATTTAAATCTCAGAAAGGAGCGCATTTATTTACTTGATCAACTGTCTAAGTACTCTAGAAGTTTAGAACATAGTAGGGTAGTGTATGATACTGACACTCATCGCTTGACGGAAGAGCTAGTTCTTAGGGAGAGCACCTTAAATGAAATATTTAACAAATATCAAGCTTCTCAACAAGAGCTGAGCAAGCGTATAGTAGAGGCAGGTGAGCTAGTAGACTTGGTGAGATGTAATGCAGAAATGTATGAGTCTCTTACCAATAAGCTCTCATGTCCGTGTGCTCACATTCACACTCCAACCCCAGCAGAGCCATTGAGTACCATACTACCTGAGAACTTTTCTGATAATTCACAAAACCAATCCTCTTCACAATCAAATAGGATTAAATCTAGGTTTTCAACATCAACTAACAAAACCTACATTTTTTCTGATAGGCTAGGTCATAATTTTGGTAGTCTTCTCTGTGAGTATACAAACCAGAGTGTTATAAATTACTGTAGGCCAGGGGATAGTTACAGTAGTTTAGTTAATCAGATTAAGTTGCACCCCTTAGATGAGAGTAGTACGGCCATATTGTTGTTTGGTAACAGTTTAACGGTAAAAAGACAGCATATCATAGAATGTGTTGCAATGTTATTAGACCTTAATTCCAAGTTTAGTTGTAAATTTATTTTATGTGCTTTGCCTTACTCAAATAACTTAACACATACACAAAACATGCACAAACACACATTAAATATGTTATTTTATATAACTTGTCGTCATAGTGACGCAATATTGTTTTTTGACGCTAATAAATTTATTAGTAAATTTACTTTAACAAGAGATACAATGTATCTGCCATTTTATATAAAGCGACAGATTGCTAAACTATTAGCATACAATTTACAACAAGGCAGAGAGCCTTGTGTTGACAATTTATTTGATAGGGTTAGTACTTGTACTAACAACGTTTTTATTGACACGTCTTGTGATTTAAACTCCAAGATAGGACAACAGTTAGGCTGCAGTATTTGAATATAGTACACCAAAACATGCAGGGCCTATCTGGCAAAGAATAAGAGTTAAGTTTATTTCTAGAAAAATATGATGTTAAGGTTTTGTGCTTAACTGAACATTGGTTAAAGAACCATGAGCTTATTGTTATAAATCAATATTATACAGTGCAGAGTTCGTATATAAGAATGCAGGCTATTAGAGGCGGTTCTCTCATAATAACTTCAAATTTATTAAAATGTAAGGAACGTAAAGATATTGTTAATTTATCTATTGAGCGAACTATTGAGTTGTCCTGTGTGGAATTAGACCTATATATAGTAATTTGTGTATATCGACCTCCTTCTGGTGACTATAATCTATTTGAGACTGTTATGGAAGATGCTATAAATAAAATTAAATGTAGTAATAAGAATATTATAGTATGTGGCGATTTTAATATTAATATTTTAGAGAACTCTTCACAGTGTATTAGATTTCTGAATCTTTTCAAGTCATTTAATTTAAGTAACCTATTCTGTGAACCTACTAGAGTATCTGCAACATCTTCTACTTGTTTAGATAACATATTTAGTTCTTGTGCTGCCACAAACCCAGTAGTAATTAGTTCTCTCCCTTCTGATCACCGTGGACAGATAGCTAGTTTTCCCTGTTCAACATATGATAAATCACGTACAGTAGAATGTAGGCCTCAGACTACCAATCGTCTAATACGTTTCAAAACCAATATTATTGCTAAACTCAATACCTCAATATTGAACTCACAAAATCCAAATACAATTTATAACTCACTTTTTGGACTAGTAAATAATGAGTTTCAAAATACCTTCAAGAGTAAAACAGTCACACTAAAGGGTACTATGGGATCTTTTAACCAGTGGGCCACTATAGGTATATACAAAAGTAGAGCCAAGTTGTTTGAATTATATGGTATGACACACCTTTTCGAGATTATGTAAAAAAGTACTCAAAAATTTTTAAACAAGTTTGTATTATGGCAAATCTAAATTTATTAGTAGTAAAATTAAGCATTCAACAAATATAATTAAAGAAACTTGGAAAATTATAAATAATGAAACAGGAAGAGCACGACCACGGGAAAACCAATTTGAACTTAAAGAAAACAATTTATTAGTCACCAATAAAACTCAAATAGCACATATTTTCAATCGTTTCTTTGCGAGCATACCTTTAACAACTACTAGCTGTTTACAATCATCATCTTTAGACGCTGGAAATTTTTTGCTTAGCAGTGTACCTGAATGCAAGAGCGTGTTTAGATTCGAGCACGTTACCCCACGAGATATATTGATCGCATATAATTCAATTAATATTAAAAATACCGGTGACTTTTGGGGCATTTCAATTAAAATTTTAGGTACTATAGTTGAGACTGTTGCGCCTTACCTATCTATAATTATTTCCGGATTTGATGAAATTAAGTAAAATTATACCCTTATTCAAATCTGGCAGTAAAAATGAAATTAATAATTTTAGGCCCATATCTATCTTGCCGGCATTTAGTAAAATATTTGAAAAGATTCTTTTAAAGCAGCTACTAAACCACTTTAATTTAAATAGTCTGCTTCACAAGGATCAATACGGATTTACTAAAGGTAGATCCACTACTGATGCGGGTGTTGCTCTCATAAAACACGTTTATAGTGCTTGGGAGTCATCAAAGAATGCTATTGGAGTGTTCTGTGACCTATCTAAAGCATTTGACTGCGTTCAGCACGACACGCTACTGCGTAAGCTCCACCACTATGGCGTAGAGAAAACCGCACTTAGTGTTGTCGATTCGTACCTGCGGCAGAGATTTCAGTGTGTCGATGTAAATGGGACTACATCCTCTAAATTACCTATACAGCTAGGCGTTCCACAAGGCTCAATTTTAGGTCCTTTTCTATTTCTTGTATATATTAATGACTTACCTTTTTATTTAAAAAACATCTGTGATGTTGTACTTTTTGCAGATGATACGTCACTTATTTTTAAAGTAGATAAGAATAGAAATCAATTTGATGATGTAAATAATGCACTATTATAAGTTACACAATGGTTTACAGCAAATAACCTAGTACTTAATTCTAGGAAAACTAAATGCGTTAAATTTGCTTTACCTAATGTAAGACAACTGGGACCTAATATTATGCTAGATAGGGAGGAACTTGACACAGTAGACTCTACAGTGTTCCTAGGTATTACACTAGATAATAAGTTACAATGGGGTGCACATATAGCATGTCTTGCAGGAAAGCTAAGCTCTGCTGCGTATGCCGTCAGAAAAGTTAGGCAACTTACTGACATCGACACGGCTCGTTAAGTTTATTTTAGCTATTTTCACAGTGTTATGTCCTACGGCATTTTGTTATGGGGCAAAGCTGCGGATATTCAGAATATCTTCGTTCTACAAAAACGAGCGTTAAGAGCAATATACATGTTAGGTGCAAAAGATACTCTTAGGGAACGCTTTAAGTCTATAGGAATTCTTACAGTAGCCTCGCAATTTTTATTTGCTAATATTTTGTACATTAGGCAAAATATAGGTTTATTTACCACAAAAAGCGATATACATAACATAAATACTCGAAACAGGCATAGGTTATATGCCCCTTATCATCGTTTACATAAAGTTAATAATTCTTTTGTAGGGCTAGGTATTCGTATATACAATAAAATACCAATTAGTCTTTTAGAATTACCATTTAGTACATTTAAAACTAAAATAAAGGACTGCCTTATTAAGAAAGGTACTATTAATGATTATTTCAGTGATAAGGATAGCTGGTCACTTACGCTAGACAACTCATGATCTTTATACCTAATTAGAATTATATAGATACTTTGCATTTTCAGTTAATCTTTATATAATATTTCTAGTTCTTTTAAATTACTGTTCATGTATTATTAGGTCATTCAACTTAGGTACTACATTTACATTTGCATTGTTGTTCCACTAATTTTATTAAAGTTTTACTGCACTGTAAGATGAAGATAACTCGTGATTATGGGCTGTAAACTAATGTTTTAGTAATTTTGTGTATTCATATACAGTCACTTCTGTAACATATATTTCCACCATATAGTTATGAACATGGTCGCGAGTTGCCTACATTATAAGACGTAAGTGGATGCTCCTGTTACACAATATTCACACTGGAAGACTACTACAGCAGTTAAATTGGTTACTGCATTAATTATTTAAGTATTATGTATGTTCCTAATTACTATTTACAAGTAATTAATTACAATGTGAAACAGTTGCAGCTCCTTACAAAAACAAAATATGTAACATAACACAGGCGATTAAAAAGAGTGGCCACGAGTTTTATTGCCCGTTCTTTCTCGTGGTTCTACCTATTGCTTTGCGAATGGGCAGTAAATGTAAATGTAGAAGCATTAAGTAATGTACATTAAAATTTGACGTTCATAAGCGTCACTTTGTGACCTAGATGAATAAATGATTTTTGACTTTTGACTTTTGAATAACAGAATAATAGCCTGACCGTGACACATTTGTTATGTATGTTCGTCAGTCATAGAAATTTGTCAAGCCTCCAACTCCAGTAAGGTGAACTCTGCCATACGCAAGCCGAACTCTGCCATAGGTGCTTAAAGTAATATTTTGACCATACGTGAAAATTACAAAAAGATGAATGTTGAATTACCTGTAACAAAAAGATACTACATTAAACATTATGTAATAATATAAAATTAAAAATGTTTGTGTTGGCTCTGACACACATTTACACAAATTCTAATAGCTAAGAAAAACGCATATAAAAACTCGTCATATCGTCGCATGTATGTGCGTTCCGAAGATTGAATACCTACACACTCAAACGATCTTTAAAACTGAACAGAGTGGTCTCTCCGAAAAGATATTCCCATCGGCGAAATTCACGTCTAAATATAATGAGAAACTGTTGTAGGAAGAGATAACTTACTTGAATTTCTATCTGAAACTGTGAGAATGGCGATCGTTTAAAGCGGCAGGTACAGACAAATTAAAATGGATGTTTGAACAAGAATATTAAGACTGTCTGTTAATTGAATTCTGATCAAATTTTTTGATTACATTTGCTCATTATGCAAAAATTTGTTTTATAATTTTGTATGTATCAGTTTTTTACTGCTTTATAACCTATACTTTAATTTATACTGTTTTACTAGCTGCTGCCCGCGACGTCGTCTGCGTGAACGCTATACAGCACCTAACTAATAAATAAATACCTACGATTATACCTTTTAAAAAATACGTGGCGGCGATAGCCACGGACTGCCGAGACGATGGTCTTGGGTTCGATCCCTAGCTACCCCGGGCACACACCTATGACTTTTCGAAGTTATGTGTGTATTAAAAAATATTAATTAACTATCGCTTGCTTAACAATGTGTCCGGTAGATGGCAATAGGCTCGCCCCGTTTCTTCTTTATATTTCATACCTGCAGAAAGTGTAGTAACAGAGGGAGACTGTCTTTTGTAAAATTGACCTTCAAAAAGTGCTGATTTTCAGCCTGCTTTGAATAAATGACTTTATGATGATTCTACTGAATTAAGTCATAAGTTGTGACTGAAGCAGATGGAGAAAATAAGGAATACATAATAGGGTAAAATACATACTTATAGGACTTCTCGATATACAATATTAGTGGTTTGGCTCTCCGAAGCCAAAATGTAAAGAGAGTCAGGACTGGTGACGCGGGAGCAAGCGACATACAGGGCACCCGCTGCCCTCAATGTCTGCCTCTGCAACTTATTGATGGTCATCGCGAAGCAAACACTCACGGGAAACTGTATGCGCTTGAATTATGAGGTATGAGAGGAATGCGTGGTATGAATACTGCCTCGCTAACGCCACAACCCGTAAGAATTTCCTAAACGGTGTGTCTGTGGAGCGAGATGACTTTCAGGCGGGTCATGTTACACAACTTCGGAAGAGATAGGTTCCGAAGAAGCATTATCGGGACACCGACCTTCAGATTGATGCTATGCGCTGGAAGTTCACTTGCTGACTGGGAGTTCAGAAATTCCACGGGATAATGTGTGGCGTTTTCTTGCTCGACGACAGTGTTTATAGAGGTGAAGACCACTTCATTCCTCTCAATTTCCGAGAGAATGCATTCGTTAATTGCTACAGCCTGATCATTTTTGGGCGTCAAAATAGGCCACTCACACACTCACGAATTCTGCTATTACGGTATACAGCTGTATAATTCTAAGCTGGATACAACTCTACTGAAAGACTCTGGAAGCACCACCTGTCCACCTCTCTCTTCTGGTAGAGTGTCTTCGCCAAGACTTAGAAAGACATCTTAGAATTGTTGAGCACGTGCATTGACGCCAAGCTGAGCTCTCATATTAATGGTCAAGCGCAGCATACGAACTCGTGACCACAACAATGATAATTTCAACGAAGCACTCACCTTGTCCGTGTGGTGATGGATTAAGAATACGGAATGTCACCACCCCATATCATCCCATGGGTGTCGCAAGAGCCGACAGAGGGAGCAAGAACAGCACTGTAAGAGAAGGAAAACTTGATACAAACCCTATACCAACCCGTTTGGCCAGCGTGGTATAGTAGGCCAATTCCTCCTTTCAAAGGTAAGCCTAGTCTAGCAGTGGACTGTTAAAGGCTGATGATGATGATGATGATGACTCACCTCGTCAGCCCTCGATCCTCGCGTCACCACGGGAAGCGTTTGTCGGGAATCGTAACTGAACAGAACTGTGACCACCCATTAAATGCTCATTCCTGCGGATGTCCTGCAGGGTTCTGTCCATGGCCTGAACTGCCTTCCTATTGGCCATCGTACGCTCATCCCATACGATCAGAGAGCAATCCTTGAGCACGTGTCCCTTATCACTGTTACGTGACACACCACAAACGGGTATTACGGCGCTCTCTAAATCGATGAGAAATTTAAACATGGTATGTGCTGTCTTGCCACCCGGAAGCAGTGTGGCAGCGATTGCCGGCGAAGCTAAAGCAATGACAATTTTGCCTTGCCTCCTGACCTCTGCAAGTATGCCAGTAGTAACAAATGTTTTTCCTGTTCCACCAGGAGCATCCAAGAAAAACATTTTAGCCTGGCTTTGCCCAACGCTTTCAAGGACGGTGTCGTAAAATTCGTAAGGTGGTCATTTCAAATTGTCTCAGCGTAATGCTCCCAATTTTCACGGTCTTGATGCGGTGATGATTGGGAAGCTGGTAACAAATATTTGACCAGTGGATTGCCGCTGATAGAAATGACCACGTCTTGAAGTGAACTGAGACAGGTGTTCAGCACGCGGTCATCAGTTACTTCGACTTTGTCTCTGGTAACACGCCTCAAAGCTCGTAGAAAATCTTCAGACAGATGATGGCGATACTTCTCCCAGAAAACTATCGCGTTCGCGACTCCACAAACACCAAGATGACGTCAAACAGATGACGCATGCGGCTGGGACTGTCACTGACGCTCGCCTCCGCGAGGTTGTCATCCCAGTATGGGTCACCGTCGAGAAAGTGACGTACTACGCAGGCTGTGCGGTAAGTGGGATACTCCAAGCCATCAAATGTCCTCAGAAAGGCGAAAGACGTTGGGCTTCGGACCGTGTGAAGTAACAACCGCAGAAAATAGCATTCGACATTATTTGTGTGTACGGTATAAACTCTACAAAATGCGGTGTCCCTGAAACTTCCCGGAAAACCTTCTACAGCACCTCCTCGTCAACGTCGGTTAATTATCCTTTTGCTTATCGTACGTGTAATATGAAGGCATCTCGTCATACGTAAGGGACTTCCCAAACTGATCGATTTACAGAGCCTGAAAAATGCCAAGAGAGTTGCTTGACGCGGATTTTCCAAGTGCTCAGCAACGCTGTCGGGATCAAAATATATGCGCTGGCCGTTCTCTAGGTGGTCGTGTAAATGCATTACGGTAGGATGCTTCTCATGTATAGAGAACACCAGTATCCGCCAAACCGCTTCAGTCGTAACAATAAATAATTGGCTGTGTGTGAGTAAAAATAATCTAGCTAGTTCCACATCTCACTAATGTTTATATACAGTTAATCCAAACAAAGGTACGTCCTATATGTATATCCCGGAAGACAATTTAAAGCAAGTTTACATGCGACATGAAAATATATTAATTAAGAAGCAATAATTACACCAATGTGACCAAACTGTTTATTTTGTACTAACTCTAGTACTATTTATTCTGACAGAAATGATGTAAGCAATCAAGTGTGGCGATGGTGTAGTTAATAATTTAAATAACTTCAACTAATAGTCTTGCTCATCTCTGAAACGAATTAAAAATAAAAAATTTAAGAAGAAAATGTATTCCATCTATGACTTTTGAAAACAACTATTAACGTTGCCAACATGTTCAAATTTAAATTATTTATATCCAAAAAGGGCTTACACATGTAATTCGACTTGATGTTTTTGAACTCTCTTAGATGGCGCTGCATTAAAATTGTCTTAATTCTACTTATATTCAATTAATTATTTTTATCAGCCTAAGTTATAATATTGCGTGATTTTTAAAGTGTGAAGCTAGCTTATAGCATAGTTAACATAATAACAGCATTCAAATATGCATTATTACATTACACGTTGTTACAGAATGCGTTGAAGAAATAAAGGTTCTCTGCTCGTTCCCTGTAGGTCATAGCGTGATAATATGTAGCCTATGTGGTGACCCGACTGTTTAATAATATTTGTGCCAAATTTGAAGTGAATCCATGCAGTACTTTTTACTTTATCCCGGATATAAGGACACACAGATAAACAGACAAACAGACAAAAAATCTAAAAACTATATTTTTGGCCTCGGTATCGATAATAGATCACACCCCAAGTATTCTTTAAAAAAAATATTCAATGTACAGTTTTGACTTTCCTACCATTTTATTATATGTATAGATAATATATACTTTAATTTATCTTTTTCTGAATATATAAAGTTCTTGCGTTACTGCCTGACTGACAGACAACACAAAGCCGTAACTACATGGCGCAAGAAGCTGATATTTGGCACGTATTGTCCTGGGGTGTTTTGGGTGCACTGCAGCAGGGATTGCCCAAAATTATCATGGAATCAGGCATGATTGGTAAAAAGACGTGCGAGCGCAGCTACATTTTCAGCTCAGCTGCAGTATATTAGGTTCAAAGCGCTAATCTCATGAACTACTGATCCAATGTTATATTTCTTTCAGCATTGAATAGCCCATTAATCGAGAAGGGTTAAAGGATATAATATAGCTTATTCTATTTCTCTTCTAACTCTGCAATGAAACTTATGATGAACAATAAAGAATTATCTACCTATCTATCTATAGCCTATAATATCACGCTATGAACACGGGTATGGAGCAGTAGCTCTAAATAACGCGAGTGTAACCGCAGGCTCAGCTAGTGTTTTATAAGTTGAGATAGAGCATTACATGTAAGAAAGCTTTGATGGTTTTGGGCTTGTAATAGGTAGGTTAGGTTGCCAAGTGATCTCTAACATGTTCGATCTCTCATAGAAAGAGTCAGTGCTCAGATGAAAATCAATCTATTATTCATGTTTGCAACATTGATAAGACCGTGGAAAGTGGCAGGCCATTACATCAGTAATTAGAATTTAAGAAGTATTAATTAGAAACTAAACATCAAACTTAACAGATCAACCAGTCCGATCCGTAAATAATTGTTTCACGATGTTTCACCAATATACATAGTTAAGTTTGGTCAGCCTTAAGGTTCGTCCGGTGAGACCTAAAACTTTTCTATGTCGTTCCCTAGAGCTTCGACATCCAAGAGAACTCACACAAAACTCGAACCGACTACCCCAAAAGTTGTCTAAGTTGGTTTCTGTACAGGCAAACGTGTAGGCTAAACTTTAGTTTTTATTACCCCTACCATGTGGAAATGGTGGGTTAGAAGGTAAATTTTGTGTAAAGGTGTAAATAATGTCGAGTTGCGCTAAATGCGAGCGGTAAAAGATTGCTTGTTACCTACAACGAGAAAATAATCTATTAGCAATGTAGTATCTGGATAAATTTCAAGTATTGAATTTTTTATTTCATCCGTGCCACACGAAGAATTACATTGATTAATTAATCAATAAAAGTGATTAATAAAAATTGATGGATGAACTAATCAAATCATAAAAGTTACTGACTGACTTATATACAACGCACAGTAGAAATTACTGGGTGCCAGATGCTGCAAATTTTCATGTATGTTCCTTGGGAAATATAAGGTAGCATTGAAAGAGAATTTATGGCAATCCCTCCCCTAAGGGGAAAAAGAGTGTCTGAGTAGAAACTTTTCATCTAAGTGAAAATCACGTTAGAGCAGGAGCAGTTGGCAAAAGCAAGTTTAATATATAGGATTTTTTTAATTCTTCGATTGATAAGAAAATAAAAATTTTGAAATGAACTCGATACGAGTTTGTTTCAAAATTTTTATTTTAGTGACATTCTCGCGAGTGAAGCAGTATGCAAAAGCTAGTTTAATATATTTTTAATCAGTTCTGCTCGCAGACGAAGTTCCGATCCTCCTCATGTCAAGCCGCTTTAAAACCAGATGTTAGCGTATTCCAATAGTTCTGATAATCTAATATGCGGTTCAAACTGCTGAAAACTTTTAATTTACATAACTTCTGATTGCAAAAACCGATCGAAAGTAAACTAGACATTAATTTGAACTGAGTTTTATATTGTCGTCATACGAGTTGGACTTTTTTTTTTAAATAAAAGGATTTTTAAAAATGATGATAAACAAACAAGATATTTTGATCTTACGATAATCGATAAGCACCTAATAATAAAAAGGATGCGATTTGTATATAACATGTGTTACATATGTAAATGACCGCGTGGGATTGGGAGGTCTCGGATTTCGGTCGGGTAAAGTGTTATTGGGTTTTCCGTTAGGAAATTCTCAGTAGCAGCACGGAGTCTAGGCTCGCCTCCTATTTCGTGAGATTAAAATAAATCTGGCGAAAAGTAGGTGTAGCAATATACCTCTGCCTACCTCTTCGAGGATATAGGCGTGAGACTATGTGTGTATGTTTAAGAAACACGTTAAATAAATTTATGATTAACAATAATGTTAAGTTGACCGATGGGTTATATTCTCAATTACTCATAATTTGGGTTTTAAAGACTTAATTTTACACCCAGTGACCACCAGTATGAAATAAGAAACGGAAATTGGTAGGTGTAATATATGAGTCTAATTTAGTTTTGACTTGGAAAGGAAATTTCGTACATTTCTGCGGAGATTATAACAAACCAAGAGGACAATATCACAAGCCCTTTTAAAAATATCGGCATTGAAAATAGTTCACATGTAAGTGCATCACTTGACAGAGTACTGACTGGCGCACACAGTCGTAAAGAGGCTGGAAGGTTGCCAAACGGACCTAAATAGAACTTTAGCGCTGTTGAGGGCTTGAGTCGACTGGTGACCTTCTCAGCGGCTGAACAAGAGTTATTATAACACTTGGGGGAGGAACTATGGTGTTCACACTTGATGAAAAGTTCGTGATTGTTCGTGTAGGCTGAAAATAAGTGCCGTATAAAGAATATTTCATGGTTGCTAGATTTCAGAATCTTGATTGAATAGGTACTTGTGTTGCTGATTTAAACACGGATGGTTAGACTATGATAATAGTTAACTCTCATTACTCTTATGCTATTTATTTATTACGCACCTAATTTGTGTCCCACTGCTAGGCAAGGACCTCTTCTTCCAACACTACTACGTACTCTTATTTAGGCATTATATGAAAAATCTAGCAAATACTGTAAAATTACTGTAACAAATTGAATAATATTTTGTTAAGTTGTTTCTAATAATGGAAACGGGAAAGTCTGTGATGACGAACTTATTGGTGAATTTAGTTAAATTGTTAAAACACATGCTTATTTATTAACATAAGAGATTTAAACCGTAAATAAACTTTACGCTAAATAAAGGTATTTATCCAGCCAGTCTGCTCCAATTTACTTAAAACGCCAGCATAAAGCGTAGGTGCCTGAAAACCTACTCTCCTCAACTTTGCCGTTACTTATTATCTCGATTTTAACTAAAAACTACAACAGACTTCTAAAACAAATTAAAAAGAACACAAATAGAACCAGCAGCGCGATGTAAAAACTGCTTAAGTTAAAAGTAAAGGAAACTCGGTTTAATTCTGAGAAATAAAATGTACTGTAGTTTTATTTTTTAAGACGCGTAGTGGCGTCTCGGGAACTACTTAACATAAAATGTCGACTCCTTTCTTTCGAAGTTTTTGTAGCTGCCTTAATGGACGTGGTCTTAATCGGTAGTCAGAATAAAGACTTACGAACGGTTCGGAAAGCGTTCAATAGTGTTTACAATAAATTAATAGTATCAAAAAACACTACAAAAACACGCTTTTATAAATGCACATAAAAACAAAAAATAAATTATGGATCGTTCAGGTTGTCTCTATTTCTGGGCTGAAGTGTAAACTATGTGCTTTGAATTATAATATTTGATTGTAAAAGCGTGTGGCGCTGGAACAGGAAAGACATTCTTGTTTAACTTGTTCAAAAATCAAGTGAACAGTTGTTACGGGAAGCAGGTTACACACATTGGCGCTCTAACTGGAGTTGCAGCACGAGTAGTAAGTGGCTCTACATTAAACAGTCTGTTCAAAGTACCAGTTTGTCGAACTCAGACAAAACATGCGCCATCAGCGAGGAAAACGACATTCACCGACATTTTTAACGGCTCTTCTTTCAGGAAATTAAGTACATAAGGGTAATGCGTCAACAGTGCCAAAATGTAGATTTTTTGTTCGTGGACGAGATATCTTTGGTTCCCTTTGGTAACCCTTTGGCGGCGTAAATACTATGCTCTTGTGAGACTTCATGCAGCTTCCGCCAGGAAGGTAGTATTAGTATTTGTTAAAAATAAAGTATTTCCTGTTCCAGCGCCCCACGCTTTTACAGTCAAATATTATAATTAAAAGCACATAGTTTACACTTCTGCCCAGAAATAGAGACAACTTGAACGATCCATAATTTATTTTTTTGTTTTTATGTGCATTTATAAAAGCGTGTTTTTGTAGTATTTTTTTTAACTATTAATTTATTTTATACTTTTTGGTCTTTGACAACGAAATACTTTTAACATTTATACATTTATTTTAAGTAAGAAAATGAGCCCGCACCCTCTCCATCTCCGCCTGTGCGCCTGTATTACATGGTGTTTTATCTGTCAGCATTATAACAATCTAGCTCTTCAATCAGGAGACTACTAAGTGATTTTACTCTACTCAGGGCCACATGCGCCTATCCAGCCGCAAAAGTACGGGACCCTAACTACACCACTACAATATATAATGGGTTTGTTATAACCTTGAAACCTGATCGTGTTCTCTCACAAGTGCAAATACGACTATGAGACGATATTCCATCATGGAATGCCAGTGCCTATCTTCTGGCTTCATCATCAGACCTTGAAACTTAATCGTGGCCAAAGTTCATAACAAGACTTTTCTGAGAACTCCAAAACAGCTATGATACGATTTTCCATCATGAAGTTCCAGTTCATGTCTTCCAGCTCCATTATCAGATCAGTTTGACAGTACCATATTATTGTATTGTCATGAGAACTACATACAACTGCCAATTTTCATTACGCTACGACCCTTGGAAGATGGTAAAATTAGTTACCTTAGATTCCATTTCATAGTTAGTTACATACACGACGACCTAATAAAAGCGTGTTAAAAAGGCGTAGACATGGGAACAACGCGATGTAAGTACAGTGACTGTAGACGTGATGAAAAAAAAACAACAAAATCGAATTGCTGTTTTTTCTAATTATTTTAAATGTTAATGAGCATGTATGGCGTTTCATGTAGAATGTTTTTCTTTGGCTAAGAGCAATTATTGTGTTTTCTTGCATCGCAGCTTAACTATTTAGTTCTGATAGTGCATGAAGCGACCTCCTCGCCGTTTAACATTACCCCAAGTGATGTGAGTCATATCCTAACATTTATTTCTGTCATCATATTTTTAGTGCTTCGCTTAAGGAATAAGATTGCAGAAACAGTGTTTGAGAAACTGATCTATCCAGCCGTCTTAAAAAGTAAATATGTCTACCACCAATTTCAATTATTGAATGAGTGTCAAATTGACTATAATGATACTTACTTTCAACACATGCTCTCCAGCAACACGCTGGCTTTAGACCAGGCAAGTACTTCGGCTAACCCAACAAATAGAAGAAGGCTTCGAAGAAAAAAAAAATTACAGGCGTCGTGTTTGTAGACTTGACGGCAGCGTACGATACGGTGAACACCAAAATACTTCTTCGCAAGGTCGCGCATTTGGTTGAGGATAAAGGTTTCATCAGAATACTGGGTGAGCTCCTACACAATAGACGCTTCCAGGTTTCATTGGGCCAAAACAAGAGTAGATGGCGATGTCAAATAAATGGTCTCCCACAAGGCAGCGTTCTGGCACCAACACTTTTTAACATCTACACGGATGACCAGCCTTCAACTCCGCAGACTGACCGTTTTCTATACGCCGATGACCTAGCACTAACAGCCCAAGGTACGAGCTTCGAGGAGGTAGAACAAAACCTGGCAAGTGCCTTAGAAACACTCGTTATGTACTATAAAAACAATGGACTTAAACCGAATCCAAGCAAAATACAGGCATGCGCATTTCACCTTCGCAACAGTAAGGCCAGCAGAAAGCTCAACATCTCATGGCAGGGCACTAATATTCAACATAGTCCAAACCCTAAGTATCTGGGAGTTACACTTGATAGGTCTCTCACTAATCGGCGCCATTGCAAAGCTACTACGCAGAAAGTTGGTACCCAAAATAACCTTCTCCGACGATTGACTTCCACACACTGGGGAGCATCGCCTGATGTAGCCCGAACTACTGGCCTGGCTTTATGTTACTCCGCGGGTGAATTTGCGTGTTTGGCATCGATCGCCTCACGCAAAACAAGCTGACTTGGTGCTGAACGAAACGTGTCGAATAATTACAGGATGCCTTAAGCCAACACCATTAAATAAAATTTACCCCCTGGCAGGCATTGCCCCACCCGCGGTTCACCGAGAAGTGGCCTGCATTGTCGAGAAACGTCGCCAGGAGGAGGACCCCCGACATCCATTGCACGTCCATAAACTGCCCCGTAGCAGACTAAAAAGCCGAAAAAGCTTTTTGCGATCTACTGTGGCTAGCAAAGACCAACCAGCTAACCTAAGGAAAAAAATGTGGCATGAGACAGTCTCACCCCCCACCAATTATGTTGATGCCAACGAACACCTACCCCCCGGTAGCGATCTGCAATGGCCCGTATGGAGATCCCTGAATCGATTACGAAGCCAGGTTGGCCGTTGCAGACATAAACTAGCCAAATGGGGTATAATCGATCCGGCCAACACACAGTGCGACTGTGGCATCCCAGAACAAACCATGAGTCACCTGCTGGAGTGTTCCAAATGTCCGCACAGAAGCTCGGAGGCCGATTTACACCAAGCCACCGACAATGCAGTTGCTGTGGCCACACACTGGGCTGGTGCCATCTGATCTCTATACCATCGACTCGAGAAGAAGAAGAAGAACACATGCTCTCATTAAATAATGGAGAACACATTGCAATATAACATCGGCTTTGTGAAATTGTTATCTAATATAATTCATCATCTGTATAAATAAAATTCTTGCGTTGCTGACTGACTGACAGACAAGCTTCAGCCAAAACTATTAGGCGCAATTTGCCATGTATGTTCCATGGAGACCATAGGGATGCACTAAGAAGGGATCTCCTGAAATTCCCTCAGGATCCTAGAGTAACAGTTAAATAAATCCTACAGTATACCTAAGAGTTAAATTGTAATTACTATAATAATGACTACGCCTTTTTAACACGCTTTTATTAGGTCGTCGTGTATGTAACTAACTATGAAATGGAATCTAAGGTAACTAATTTTACCATCTTCCAAGGGTCGTAGCGTAATGAAAATTGGCAGTTGTATGTAGTTCTCATGACAATACAATAATATGGTACTGTCAAACTGATCTGATAATGGAGCTGGAAGACATGAACTGGAACTTCATGATGGAAAATCGTATCATAGCTGTTTTGGAGTTCTCAGAAAAGTCTTGTTATGAACTTTGGCCACGATTAAGTTTCAAGGTCTGATGATGAAGCCAGAAGATAGGCACTGGCATTCCATGATGGAATATCGTCTCATAGTCGTATTTGCACTTGTGAGAGAACACGATCAGGTTTCAAGGTTATAACAAACCCATTATATATTGTAGTGGTGTAGTTAGGGTCCCGTACTTTTGCGGCTGGATAGGCGCATGTGGCCCTGAGTAGAGTAAAATCACTTAGTAGTCTCCTGATTGAAGAGCTAGATTGTTATAATGCTGACAGATAAAACACCATGTAATACAGGCGCACAGGCGGAGATGGAGAGGGTGCGGGCTCATTTTCTTACTTAAAATAAATGTATAAATGTTAAAAGTATTTCGTTGTCAAAGACCAAAAAGTATAAAATAAATTAATAGTTAAAAAAAATACTACAAAAACACGCTTTTATAAATGCACATAAAAACAAAAAATAAATTATGGATCGTTCAGGTTGTCTCTATTTCTGGGCTGAAGTGTAAACTATGTGCTTTGAATTATAATATTTGATTGTAAAAGCGTGTGGCGCTGGAACAGGAAAGACATTCTTGTTTAACTTGTTCAAAAATCAAGTGAACAGTTGTTACGGGAAGCAGGTTACACACATTGGCGCTCTAACTGGAGTTGCAGCACGAGTAGTAAGTGGCTCTACATTAAACAGTCTGTTCAAAGTACCAGTTTGTCGAACTCAGACAAAACATGCGCCATCAGCGAGGAAAACGACATTCACCGACATTTTTAACGGCTCTTCTTTCAGGAAATTAAGTACATAAGGGTAATGCGTCAACAGTGCCAAAATGTAGATTTTTTGTTCGTGGACGAGATATCTTTGGTTCCCTTTGGTAACCCTTTGGCGGCGTAAATACTATGCTCTTGTGAGACTTCATGCAGCTTCCGCCAGGAAGGTAGTATTAGTATTTGTTAAAAATAAAGTATTTCCTGTTCCAGCGCCCCACGCTTTTACAGTCAAATATTATAATTAAAAGCACATAGTTTACACTTTTGCCCAGAAATAGAGACAACTTGAACGATCCATAATTTATTTTTTTGTTTTTATGTGCATTTATAAAAGCGTGTTTTTGTAGTATTTTTTTTAACTATTAATTTATTTTATACTTTTTGGTCTTTGACAACGAAATACTTTTAACATTTATACATTTATTTTAAGTAAGAAAATGAGCCCGCACCCTCTCCATCTCCGCCTGTGCGCCTGTATTACATGGTGTTTTATCTGTCAGCATTATAACAATCTAGCTCTTCAATCAGGAGACTACTAAGTGATTTTACTCTACTCAGGGCCACATGCGCCTATCCAGCCGCAAAAGTACGGGACCCTAACTACACCACTACAATATATAATGGGTTTGTTATAACCTTGAAACCTGATCGTGTTCTCTCACAAGTGCAAATACGACTATGAGACGATATTCCATCATGGAATGCCAGTGCCTATCTTCTGGCTTCATCATCAGACCTTGAAACTTAATCGTGGCCAAAGTTCATAACAAGACTTTTCTGAGAACTCCAAAACAGCTATGATACGATTTTCCATCATGAAGTTCCAGTTCATGTCTTCCAGCTCCATTATCAGATCAGTTTGACAGTACCATATTATTGTATTGTCATGAGAACTACATACAACTGCCAATTTTCATTACGCTACGACCCTTGGAAGATGGTAAAATTAGTTACCTTAGATTCCATTTCATAGTTAGTTACATACACGACGACCTAATAAAAGCGTGTTAAAAAGGCGTAGTCATTATTATAGTAATTACAATTTAACTCTTAGGTATACTGTAGGATTTATTTAACTGTTACTCTAGGATCCTGAGGGAATTTCAGGAGATCCCTTCTTAGTGCATCCCTATGGTCTCCATGGAACATACATGGCAAATTGCGCCTAATAGTTTTGGCTGAAGCTTGTCTGTCAGTCAGTCAGCAACGCAAGAATTTTATTTATACAGATGATGAATTATATTAGATAACAATTTCACAAAGCCGATGTTATATTGCAATGTGTTCTCCATTATTTAATGAGAGCATGTGTTCTTCTTCTTCTTCTCGAGTCGATGGTATAGAGATCAGATGGCACCAGCCCAGTGTGTGGCCACAGCAACTGCATTGTCGGTGGCTTGGTGTAAATCGGCCTCCGAGCTTCTGTGCGGACATTTGGGACACTCCAGCAGGTGACTCATGGTTTGTTCTGGGATGCCACAGTCGCACTGTGTGTTGGCCGGATCGATTATACCCCATTTGGCTAGTTTATGTCTGCAACGGCCAACCTGGCTTCGTAATCGATTCAGGGATCTCCATACGGGCCATTGCAGATCGCTACCGGGGGGTAGGTGTTCGTTGGCATCAACATAATTGGTGGGGGGTGAGACTGTCTCATGCCACATTTTTTTCCTTAGGTTAGCTGGTTGGTCTTTGCTAGCCACAGTAGATCGCAAAAAGCTTTTTCGGCTTTTTAGTCTGCTACGGGGCAGTTTATGGACGTGCAATGGATGTCGGGGGTCCTCCTCCTGGCGACGTTTCTCGACAATGCAGGCCACTTCTCGGTGAACCGCGGGTGGGGCAATGCCTGCCAGGGGGTAAATTTTATTTAATGGTGTTGGCTTAAGGCATCCTGTAATTATTCGACACGTTTCGTTCAGCACCAAGTCAGCTTGTTTTGCGTGAGGCGATCGATGCCAAACACGCAAATTCACCCGCGGAGTAACATAAAGCCAGGCCAGTAGTTCGGGCTACATCAGGCGATGCTCCCCAGTGTGTGGAAGTCAATCGTCGGAGAAGGTTATTTTGGGTACCAACTTTCTGCGTAGTAGCTTTGCAATGGCGCCGATTAGTGAGAGACCTATCAAGTGTAACTCCCAGATACTTAGGGTTTGGACTATGTTGAATATTAGTGCCCTGCCATGAGATGTTGAGCTTTCTGCTGGCCTTACTGTTGCGAAGGTGAAATGCGCATGCCTGTATTTTGCTTGGATTCGGTTTAAGTCCATTGTTTTTATAGTACATAACGAGTGTTTCTAAGGCACTTGCCAGGTTTTGTTCTACCTCCTCGAAGCTCGTACCTTGGGCTGTTAGTGCTAGGTCATCGGCGTATAGAAAACGGTCAGTCTGCGGAGTTGAAGGCTGGTCATCCGTGTAGATGTTAAAAAGTGTTGGTGCCAGAACGCTGCCTTGTGGGAGACCATTTATTTGACATCGCCATCTACTCTTGTTTTGGCCCAATGAAACCTGGAAGCGTCTATTGTGTAGGAGCTCACCCAGTATTCTGATGAAACCTTTATCCTCAACCAAATGCGCGACCTTGCGAAGAAGTATTTTGGTGTTCACCGTATCGTACGCTGCCGTCAAGTCTACAAACACGACGCCTGTAATTTTTTTTTTCTTCGAAGCCTTCTTCTATTTGTTGGGTTAGCCGAAGTACTTGCCTGGTCTAAAGCCAGCGTGTTGCTGGAGAGCATGTGTTGAAAGTAAGTATCATTATAGTCAATTTGACACTCATTCAATAATTGAAATTGGTGGTAGACATATTTACTTTTTAAGACGGCTGGATAGATCAGTTTCTCAAACACTGTTTCTGCAATCTTATTCCTTAAGCGAAGCACTAAAAATATGATGACAGAAATAAATGTTAGGATATGACTCACATCACTTGGGGTAATGTTAAACGGCGAGGAGGTCGCTTCATGCACTATCAGAACTAAATAGTTAAGCTGCGATGCAAGAAAACACAATAATTGCTCTTAGCCAAAGAAAAACATTCTACATGAAACGCCATACATGCTCATTAACATTTAAAATAAGTAGAAAAAACAGCAATTCGATTTTGTTGTTTTTTTTTCATCACGTCTACAGTCACTGTACTTACATCGCGTTGTTCCCATGTCAAACGAAAAAAGCTAGTTTTCACTCGATTAACTTTCCAATATTATCACGCTTTTATTAGGTCGACATGTATGTAACTACTAATTTAACCATCTTCCAAGGATCGTAGCGTAATGAAAATTGGCAGCTGTGTGTAGTTATGATGACAACACAATAATATGGTACTGTCGAACAGATCTGATGATGGAGCCAGAAGATATGAACTAGAACTTCATGATGGAAAATCGTATCATAGCTGTTTTGGATTTCTTAGAAAAGTCTTGTAATGAACTTTGACGACGATTAGGTTTCAAGGTCTGATGATGAAGCCGGAAGATAGGCACTACCACTCCATGATGGAATATCGTATCATAGTCGGGTTTGCACTTGTGAGAAAGAACTGTTAAGAATTTTTCGTTATCAAAGACGAAAAAGTATAAAATAAATTAATAGTTTAAAAACCACTAGAAAAACACGCTTTTATAAATGCACGTAAAAACAACAAAATAAATTATGGATCGTTCAAGTTGTATCTATTTCTGGACTGAAGAGTAAACTATGTGATTTTAATTATAATATTTGATTGTAAAAGCGTGGGACGCTGGAACAGCGAAATATAGAAAGCTTTTTTGAAATCTCTTAAAGAGCCTGGTCAGCTCTAGCAGTCTAGCCTGTATTTGGCACCAAATATCAGCATTGTTATACAACGAGGCAATGCTGCTATCATTCTAAGTAAGCTTCCAATTGTCGGGACGATAATAATCGATAGATAATAAGATTTCGATGAAAGTTGGTGAAGTTTTCTGAAATCATTTTTCGCCTAACCTACGAAAGTCTAACTTTTATACTTTAGGCTAAGGCTTTGTTATTTCAATTTCAGAATAACTAAGTTACGATTAGTTTAAGAAGATATGTGTATATAATATCTGTATATAAATACGTAACGATGCTTTATGTATGCGCACGTGTAAGATTTAGCGTTGGAGTAGTTTACTTGGAACTAAGTTATTAAAGCTAAAATTATGTTCAAATTCAACTAATACGGACCTACTACAACAAATAATACTGAACAAAAGCCGTAGACAAAAGGCTTGTAACCCTACCAAAACCATTCAAATTGAATGTACCTAGTTATAAAGAGCTTGTCAGCGCTTCCGTGAGAGACGTGTCTAAGATTATCTCAGATGTAGAGAGTATTTACTCTAAAGCCAAAACCACTGAGCGCGCTGAATCAGGAGGGATTGTGATATTAAATTGAAAAACCACTTTATCTGGTGTTAACATATATCGCTTTATAGCTGTTTATTTATACTTGATTACTTACAAGGATCAATTTGGTAACCGTTACAAGTTTAAGGGCTCCTTGGGAAGAATTCATTTGTAATGGATTCCAACTTTGATCCTTATTTTTAGTATTACTTAACAACATTTTAAACAAATCAGCTTGTTTTGCCTTCTTTTTTTAATTAAAAATAATATCTCCTTTTGTTTGTTTCGATGCAATTTTTTATTTTTATTTATTTTATTTTCACTTTTACTCAGGATACACTAGCTTCATTATTACAAGCAAGCATACAAACACAGGTAGGTACATATACTAACGAGCACATTACCTATCCTCCTTAGCGTAGCGAAGTCCAGTAAAAATAAAATAATTACGTATAGGTGAAGTTAACATACCTACTTTCTTTTACAAAGCTATGAAGTTCATGGGTAAAGAAATAATGTATATGTATATCTATCAGAAAAATCATTACAATTACCTAACAAGCACCAACAGAAATACAAAAGTATTTCAGTCGACGTATTTCAAATAACAAAGATCTTCCCTCAAAATAGACACGTCGAGTCAACAAAACGAATTACTTGTTCCGCAATTCTGCAGTTCCCATGAGACCTGTCAGATGAGAGCTTTGGACAAGTAGGTAAGTGATTTAACAGTCGACAATGAAGGAATGTGCATGTTTCGAATTTGTTTTAAGGACAACTGATTTACTTCTCTTGAAACAGACTTAGGTAATACTAAAACACTGACTCCGACTTTTGAGTCTTGTAGATAACCGAGATAACGCTAGGAAAAGCAAATCAGTAATTTCGAAATCGAAGTTTGTACCGCGATAACCGGCGTAAGTCCAATACAACAGTAAATAAATTGAATATATTTATGGAAACCCAGTTGCTACGGTATTTAAAATTTAGATTATATAGATATGTACTTTACTCATCAGGCGGCAAACAAGCAGACGAATCGCCTGATAGTAAGCGATTACCGCCGCATATGGACACCCGGCAACTCTAGAGTAGCCACAAGTGCGTTGCCATCCCACAATATAGAAATAGATAGGAATAGGCGTGCATTAGAAAAGGAAATTAGGAATTGGTATTCAATACAGCAAATAAATTACAGGAAGAACATTCTAAGATCCATCCAACAGAGCTACAAATATCTCAGACGAGTCATACAAATATTATTAGCCTGTAATATCAAACACGATGTACTTGTACATAATTTTATTGGGCTCTCGTGGCCTCAACTCCTACTTAACAGGCGCTTGTAGCTTCGAGTGGTTTTGTTCGACACTAACATATTTTTTCTAGAAATAACTTTACATATCTTGGAACACGACATGAGACTTTTTTATTCTTCTACGATGAGACATTTAATTTGAAGAGATGGTAGCAAAGAACTTAACACACAAGACAAGTTTTTTTGTTGTTTTGCTATAAGAGATATTAGTATAAAATTAAGTACGTAGTTATAGTGTATTTTCTATTACAATTGTTTTGGGTTTCAGATATACTATAATAATTTTCTTCTTAAGAAAACAATGATATGACCGTATAGTTGCAATCTATATCTTAGTAATGGAAAGAAATGGAAGATTACCTGTAATGTTCTGTACTCGTTTCAAAGTATAAATTATGCAAGACTTCTTGATGATCCGTCAATTAGAGAAATGCGCTAGTGTAAAAAACAAGTTTTACATTTATAACATAATTTATGATAAAACCTGTAGATAAACCAAAGTTATTGAATCATAGACTTATCTAAAACTATTACGAGCTCTGTCTAGACTGACTTATAAATATTTTGATTACGATGGTCACAGATCAAAACAACTTTATTTAGATCAAAACAACTTTATTTAGATCATAACGTTCTCAGTGTTTGTTGTAATGGCTGAGCTATTTGTAAGCAGAGAATGTAGTCTCAATCTCGATTTCGCGAGGTCTTGAGTTGAATCCTGAAGTAAAGTTTTTGTAAGAAAGATTAGCAGTCGGTGGGTGTATATAATTATAAACCACATATGTTCAGGGCTTCTTTTAGTAATATTTAGTACACGAATCTGAATCAACAAAATTGCGAGTTTTTGAAAAAAATATGGAGATCTATTTTATACTTCTTTCTGCCCACGGCTTCATCAACTTGGGGGTCGGTAATATGGATAAACGTAATCAGTTTCCTATTCCGATGTTTATACAATATAAGGTTTAAAGGTTATATAAGGTTTAAAGTTTTCTGCAGAGTTTCTAGAACAGCCGTTCAGTGGTTTTTTCTGAAAGAGTCACAAGCATTCTTACCTTTACCGTTTATACATATAATAGGGTAGGATAATGTGTAACGGACCTTATCGGGTGTAATTATAAATATAAACTATACAGCGACTCGTCAAATCGATCCACAAAATTTTATCGTAATCGGTCCAGACATTTAAAAACAATTCAGTAACAGAGTTTAATACACATCTAAACCAATGTAGCATCTTATTCACTCGTTTACTACTTACATTTACTGAAATAAAAAATAACTTAAGTATTCGCCGAAATATTTTCTAAAATTCATAATCCTTGGCTCCTCGAACCAGATACCTAAATCTTCAACTCAAAGAAAACGAAGTGTTACAAAATTCTTTTGTCTGTGGAAATATTTTCACAAATTTTAATAAGCAACGTTTTCGTTGATGCTTTACGATAAAAATTCCGTGTTTTCCTGCCATTGACTTGGATGTGTCTCGGGATAACGTTTCGTAAATTTAGGAGCTCAGAAAATAAGTCGGATATCATTTCGAGTTGTTATATGAATGGTCATTAAAATCGTCTTAGCTGTGAGTAGCTGTAATGTATGTGTGATATTTATTTTCAACCGTCTTCGCAATAAGGAAGGTGGTCTTAATCAGAGAGTTTTATTGTCATTAAACGATTACGAAAATAATTTTTTTTTGGTTAGCAGAATATCCCAAAATGAGGGATGACCTTTTTATAGATTCTATGTAGCTAAATCTGTTCTGACTGTACCAAAGATTCTTTATTGGAGAAAACTAATTACATGTTGCTTTATAACACAGTCTAATTATTCTTAATTAATTTATTACTAAAATAAACAACCTCGTTCGTCTCTCGGCACAAATGTGCGCGTGGGATTGTGAGGTCTCGAGTTCGTTTCCCGGGTCGGGCAAAGTGTTATTGGGTTTTCCCGTTAGGGAATTCTCAGTAGCAGCACGGAGTCTGGTAATGTGCCCGGTACGGCAATAGGCTCGCCCCCTATTACATGGAACCTAAAAATTCATGGCGAAATGTGGGTGTAATATTACACCTCTGCCTACCCCTTCGGGGATACAGGCGTGAGTCTATAAAAAAAAAGAAAAAATAAACATAAAGAACACTTGTATTTTTCGAAATTTATTAAGTTGTTATAACTATATTATTACTAGCTTTTGACCGCGGCTTCGCTCACGTTAAATTCAGGGTAACACAAAACTTCTTCATCGTTCGATAGTAATATTCGTTTTAATTATGTTCATAGGGACTAATAAGAAATATAACCGCAAGAAGTATTTAAAACATTTCTGTAAACAGTATTTTTAGAGTTCCGTAGTCAAAAATGGTTAATCACGGAATCCTTATAGACACGCTGTCTGTCAGTCTATCCATATGTCACAGCCACTTTATGCCGAAACTATTCAGTTTACACATTTGAAAATTGGTAGGTAGATGTATTCTAGAAACCGCTTTACGACGTTATAGAAAATAAAAAATATTGAATATTAAAGGGACTCTTCATACATGGAACTGATGTGGAAAATGGGTCGTTAAATATTACTTTGAGGTTCCTAAAAATATTGTTTCCCAAAATCAATCGTTTAAAAGATATACGGTTCCAAAGTGGTAAAATGG
The DNA here is from genome assembly GCA_944739405.2 of Euclidia mi. Taxonomy (NCBI): domain Eukaryota; kingdom Metazoa; phylum Arthropoda; class Insecta; order Lepidoptera; family Erebidae; genus Euclidia; species Euclidia mi. The sequence goes on from OX123201.2 coordinate 46,936,569, forward strand.
GTGTGTGTCCCACTCACTCACTTTTAAAGTAAGAGAGTGACAAATCTTAAAAAAAAATATATGCTGTGGATCGTTATTAAAACTTCCAACGAAAATTGGTTTGAACGATATGTAGTCAGCGGTTTTTGAAATAAAGTACATCTTAAGAACCGCAAATGTAGCTTTGTCGTTTATACAAATACTATTAACATTTTTTTTTTAATAAAAACAACTCTCGCATTAGGACTAAATCCTGTGTCGCGAAAACAGTTAGTCGAACATAATGGCTCTGGTAAGTGGATACCTCCACTACGGAACCCTTCATGAGCGAGTCTGACTCGCAATAGCAAATAGCTTTTATAATGTTTCGTCCTAGGTGTTACTTGTAGCCGTTTGTCATTACAAAGCTTTGATGCATTAAGATTCCGCATTAACAGGACTGGGACACCAACGTTCAGTGTCAAGTTGCGTGAAGGTAATCCTGATAATTGTAAGGAGTTCAGAAACTCTATAGGGTACCTACGAAGTAACTTGGTCAGTATTCATGACATTATCTACCGAAAGGTGCTCAACAACATCACTTTCAATACAGTCAAATGTCAAAGCCATGGTCCGATATTATATCTCTATACACACTTTCGCATTTATAAGTAGAGAATATTGGTCAAAAACGTCAAATATCTGGGTGTTTTAGTAGATGACGAGCTGTCCTGGCAGCCTCATATCGAGTCGATGACATCGCGCGTCAGAAAATTAACGTGGATCTTTAAAAAACTTAGGTTTGTTGCCGACTTTCAGCTTTTGCGTACGATATACTATGCACTAGCTCAATCTATTCTTGCATATTGTATCCAAATATGGGTTGGTGCCTGCAAGTCGTACATGATACAAGTCGAAAGAGCACAGAGATGTATTTTAAAGGTCATGACATGTAAACCATACCGATACCCGACTAGTTCTCTGTATAAAGAATGCCAAGTTTTATCTGTCCGGCAACTATATATTTTTCAGCTTGTAGCTAAACATCACAAATCAATACATTTTATACCTGGCACTGACAGCACGAAACGCACAAAAACAAACATATGTTTATTAGGTAGATATCGCACTGCATCTGCAAGACGACAACAAATATCTATGGCCCCTCGTCTCTACAATAAGATTAACAAAAGAACTAACTTATATGGTCTAAAATAGCAGGAATTGAAGTTTACATTTAAGAACTGGCTGTTAAGTTTAGATTACGATGAAACAGAATGTTTTCTAGAGTATAGTTTATAGTAAATTATAGTTAAAAAATTATAGAGTGTATGTGTGTCAAAGGTTAGCAATATAAGTGTAGTCAGTTAGCAATATAAGTGAGTAAGTGCTAGCATAAAATATTTTTTGTGTCCATACATGTGAGAAGGCACTGACTTCTGTAACACAGGTAGCCAATACCTAGCTCAGATTTTATGCAAATAAAGATTTTATTTATTTATTTTATTATTTATTGGTTCAGCCGGTTTAGCGTGAAATCGGTACATACATACACATTTTCGCATTTATACCTAATATTAGTAGGTATTAGCCAAGGCTGTTACAATAATTATTAGTTTATATAAGTATAGATAGAGGTAGAGTATATATAGATATTTATAAAAGAAAGTCGTGTTAGTTACACTATTTATAACTTAAGAACGGCTGAACCGATTTGGCTGAAAATTGGTGGGAAGCTAGCTCAGAACCGGGAAAAACACATAGGACTTTTGTTGGAATTAGTTGCAAAATATAATCTGGTAGGGATTTTAGAGGGGGTCGAAATTTGTAGGGACAATCTTACTACCTATTGACAGTAAAAACGCATGCGCTGTAATAATTGAGTGCTGCGCATGTGCTATCGTATATCAGTCAGTACTGTCACATTATACATTGTCATATGGCGCACTGTCATTTGCTTCGTTTGCTTACTTATATAAACTAATAATTATTGTAACAGCCTTGGCTAATCCCTAATATTAGCTATAAATGCGAAATGTGTAGGTATGTATGTACCGATTTCATGCTAAACCGGCTGAACCAATATTCTCTTCTCATAAATGCGAAAGTGTGTATGTATAGAGATATATCGGACCATGGCTTTGACATTTGACTGTATGCAAAGTGATGTTGTTGAGCACCTTTCGGTAGATAATGTCATGAATACTGACCAAGTTACTTCGTACCCTATAGAGTTTCTGAACTCCTTACAATTATCAGGAGTACCTTCACGCAACTTGAGACTGAACGCACAGATATGAGAATTAGTCAGATGGAACGCGCGGCACAGTTGCGTGCGGCCACTAAAGCAAATACAAAATTGAAAAGCGAATACAAACTCGTCTCAGTGCGCTACGAAGCATCGTACAGTTCACGCGTCACGATCACTTCAAATTTTAAATTCTCAAAATGCCGTCTTGTGTTCTTAAACACTGTAAAAGTTGTTCCTAAAAACAAAAACAGGAAAATGGAATATCTTTTCACAGGTAACTATTGATAATTTGACTGTATCCTAATTTAATTTCGATAAAATTCGTATTTGTGCTAGAAATATGTAAGTGTTGCCAGTTTTTGTCGATGCCGTTCTGCCTGAATTAGGGAAAATGCACTTGTCAATTGATTATGTGATAATGATTGTCATGTTAATGAAAAATACATTACCGTATTATAAAAGTATATTGTAGATATATCTTCTTTCTCATAAATATAGTAATAGAATTTCAATTTCCATTAGTATATACCTTACATTATATTGTTTTGAGTTCGATCCCCAAACGATATCCTAATATTCGTGTACACCCTGCTACTCGTCAAGCTTATACACTTTGTCCTTTGCACCGTTCTTATGGCGTAAAGAATAAGTATCAAAATCGTACAGCAACTGTTTAGCTTGACTTGGCGCTGTGTGTACATACATACTTATGGCGTAGGGAATAAGTATCAAAATCGTACAGCAACTGTTTAGCTTAACTTGGCGCCGTGTGTACATACATACTTATGGCGTAAGGAATAAGTATCAAAATCGTACAGCAACTGTTTAGCTTGACTTGGTGCCGTGTGTACATACATACTTATGGCGTAGGGAATAAGTATCAAAATCGTACAGCAACTGTTTAGCTTGACTTGGCGCCGTGTGTACATACATACTTATGGCGTAGGGAATAAGTATCAAAATCGTACAGCAACTATTTAGCTTGACTTGGTGCCGTGTGTACATACATACTTATGGCGTAGGGAATAAGTATCAAAATCGTACAGCAACTGTTTAGCTTGACTTGGCGCCGTGTGTACATACATACTTATGGCGTAGTGAATAAGTATCAAAATCGTACAGCAACTGTTTAGCTTGACTTGGTGCCGTGTGTACATACATACCATTTATTTCTCAACTAATCGACGCCAGCGGCTTCGCACGCACATATTTTCTTATTTCTCGTTTTGCCCGATCCCGTGGGAATTTCGAGAAATCCCGTCTTGGTGCACCCCTACGGTTCCCAAGAAACATACATGCTAAATTTCAGCTTCATGCGCCGAGTAGTTTCGGCTGTAGCTTGTCTGTCAGTCAGTCAGTAACGCAAGGATTTTATATATACAGATTTACGAAGTAGTTAAAACTTAATTCGGTACCTACATTTAAGAAATCTTAATATATAAAATCCTTGCGTTACTGACTGACTGACAGACACGCTACAGCCGAAACTACTGATCGTAAGAAGATGAAATTTAGCATGTATGTTCCTTGAGCACCGTAGGGGTGCACTAAGACGCGATTTCCCGAAATTCCCACGGGATCGGGCAAAACGGGCAATTCGAAAATATGTGCGTGCGAAGCCGCTGGCGTCGACTAGTGTATTTATAAAAGCATTAATTAAATCCATGGTAAATTCTTCAAAACCGCAAATGAATATAAGAATATTACATAACTATATGCAAAATACTGGGAGATTATTCATAATCTGGCAACTTTTCACACACATAGACGCGCGTGTCCGTACAGTGCCAGTCGCCAAAGGTCACGCACACATAGCTGTCAACGTGCCACGCTTAGTTGGACGAATGCGCTCTATCTGACTAATTCTCATATCTGTGACTGAACGTTGGTGTTCCAGTCCTGTTAATGCGGAATCTTAATGCACGAAAGCTTTGTAATGGCAAACGGCAACAATTAGTAACACCTAGGACGAAACATTATAAAACCTATTCGCTATTGCGAGTCAGACTCGCTCATGAAGGGTTCCGTAGTGGAGGTATCCACTTACCATAGCCATTATCTTCGACTAACTATTAATAGTATTTGTATAAACGACAAAGCTATATTTGCGATTTTTAAGATGTGCTTTATTTCAAAAACTGCTGACTACATAACGTTCAAACCAATTTTTGTTGGAAGTTTTTATAACGATGTACAGCATATATTTTTTTTAGATTTGTAATTTTCTTACTTTAGAAGTTAGAGGGACACACACCCATTTTATCACTTTGGAACAGTATATCTTTCAAACGATTGACTTTGAGAAACAATGGTTTTAGGAATCTCAAAGTATTTTTTAACGACCCATTTTCCACATCAGTTTGATGTATGAAGAGCCCCCTTTAATATTCAATATTTTTTATTTTCTATAACGTCATAAAGCGGTTTATAGAATACATCTACCTACCAATTTTCAAATGTGTAAACTGAATAGTTTCGGCATAAAGTGGCTGTGACATACGGATAGACTGACAGACAGCGCGTCTATAAGAATTCCGTGATTAACCATTTTTGACTACGGAACTCTAAAAATACTGTTTACAGAAATGTTTTTAATACTTTTTGCGGTTATATTCCTTTCTTATTAGTCCCCATGAACAGAATTAAAACGAAAATGACCATCGAAAGATGAAGGAGTTTTGTGTTACCCCGAATTTAACGTGAGCGAAGCCGCGGGCAAAAGATGGTAGATTATAAAGGAAACTTCTGAAATAGGAAAAAAAAGGTCACCCATCTATACACCAGACTGATAAACGCCCTTAACTTCAAGAAACGATAGATCCGTACGGTCGCACTCTTCATGAATTCAGATATAAGCCTTTCTAATTTAAGAGGCGAAATGAACGATTCCTTTCAGGGTGATTGATCCAATCCACTTGATGCCAGCGTTACGTAGGAAATAAGAAAGATATAGAGAAAATAGGGCTCTAATACCTGAGATCGAATGTCGGTACAGCCAATAGCTACGTAAACGTAATTCTTTTTAAACTAGTAGATTTCGCCCGACTGACTTCTCACGTGAATTATTCACTTAAAACTTTTCTAGAATCACTCTTTTTATTAGTGTGCTTTTATCTGCAAAATGTGAAGTTTTAGAAATAGAAGTATTTAATTGGGTCAGTGGTTTAGCCAAGACAGAGTATCCGACAGACACAAAGACAGACCTTCGCATTTATAGTAAGTATTAAGTGAGGTTTTGGCAGTGTAGATGACTTATTTCTTTTTAAGCGGCAAATTGTGACTAAATGATTTTGACTATGAATTTTGTTTCGTTTATTCTTGACTTAGAACGAGCGGCGAGATTCTAACAATAAAAATTATATTTGGCACAGTTTTGCCTCGTGGATCAAATAATACTATTGGCAAAATTTTGGTGTCTTAATATAATGTATGCAAATAAAATGATCCACCACTCTTCGTTCTTAATTTATTTGCACTTCATTAAACAACAAGGTTGAGTTTTTCTGTGCCTCAACCCTTAGGTTATTGTTAGCGTTATTTTGATGACACTGAAAGTTTTTTCAAAACTGGTAGACCACTTTCTTGGCTGACCGTACAGTGAAATAGCTAATTGCACTGTCACTGTTCCGCTGTAGATAACGTGGTAGAAAATGCTTTCGCAATAAGTCTCTCGATGTATCTATCACGATTCTATATATTAAACAAATATAAGCCTACTAGAGAATGTCCGCATCTAGGCCCGAACACTTTTTTATTAAATCTTTTTTGCCTGATCACGTGGGATTTTGGAAAATCCCTTCTTCATACACTCCAACGGTCCCCAAGAAACATACATTACTAGTTTCAGCTTCTTGCGCCCAGTAGTTAAGGCTATGCATTACTGTCAGTCAGTCAGTCAGTCAGTAACGCAAGAATTGTATATATAGATACAGATTCTTGTAAGTATCCTAAAATTATGGTAATCTTACGGATCGTAGCTCGTTTTCCACTTAAGTAGTAGGTATACTTACAAATTACGCCACACACGCAAACGGATCATATGTTATAGCAATTTAAGAAAATGACACGTCAGGATTAAGTTAGGCGCTATGCTTCGGCTCCAATAAATTTTAGGGTTCCGGGTACGACACACTTAAAATATTCTGAAATGCTAGCAGCCTTGAAAGTAATCAGTTTTTAAATATTGCATTAACGTTAAACATACTTTATTAAATAAGAATTCCTTTAGAAGGACCACATAGTATAGATGAGGTCATCATCGTTTCAGCCAGTGGACGTCCACAGCTGATCTTAGGGCGATCCCTATTTTTCCATGGAGACCAATCCAACACTGCGAATCTAATTAGAAGCTCGGTCCACCTTGCAGGACACATTCCACTGTTGCATCGCCCGGTGATGGACATCCACTCTACAACCTCTCTGCCCTAACGGCCATCGGCAACGAAGACAAGTCTACGTTTAGAGAACAATGAGGTAGTTCTGATGTTTACCATCGAGAAGCAAAGAGGATCTCGCTTATCGCATCAAAACGTAGCCTATTCCCTATTCTGATGTATATGCTATAAAACTACAGAGTGATAAACGTCCATTCATAATATTTTCAAGCTTATAATAACGGTTGTAGGTAGTAGTAGGTTGTTCTAAAAATCCCTACCTTCATCGCATCGGCCCATTCATACAGAAACGAGGGAGGCTCGACAACATGCGAAGATTAATTTAACGTCGCAAAAATATCATGTCTGTTTTGGTACTTAAGTAATTTATTTACATCGTGGGCGGTTTTATAAATATGAAGAAAATGTGGAATCCTATATTTAGCTAAATAGCTTTACATAATATCTTAGTTGACTACGCAGGAATGCAGATGATTCAACGATAACTCAACGTCACGGAACCATATCATGACTGCTAACGACAATGTGACTACATTTTGTAGGCACCGCAATGCAACCACAGTTTGATCGTATTTCTTAGCTAGGATTTCGTGTGGTTGTGGTATGAGTGCATCAAGCCTTAGTCAGAATATGGTGGACTGCCTCGTAGAGGTCTTCAACTCAGCGGCGACGGATATAAATTACAGGAAAGATGTTCAAAGACATATGAAATCTGCCAACTTGCTTTTGGTCAGCGTGCTGGTCTATGGCCTTATCATTTACGTTGTGGGAAGAGGCAAACACTTTAATAAAATCATCTTTAAGAGCGTTTAATCCGTCGGAGGCGATTTTGCGGGTTTTTATTGTTCTATTACGTTACGGATAAATAACAATTAATAGAAAATATGAAAGTTCAGTTCTTTATCAAGAGAGTGCTAAAGAAAAATATATGGGTTACTATAGTAAATATTTTAAAATGGATGAATTTAAAATAGTCATTTTCGTAATTTCTGTAGTTTAGGCCAGCATTAATGGTCGCTAGTGCTATGAAAACTTATCGTTCTATAATTCTGTAAATGTAAACTGTACGAGCAAAAGCTATACAAGCGAGTCCCTAAAAAAGAAATGGTACTTTCATTCATAATTTTCAAGAAAATCGGAGATCAAAACAGTGCATTTAGCTTAATTGTAGCCCGCAAATTTGCATTTATATCTAAAAAACTGCTGTGATTAATAAAAAGATATATACATATTTAGAAACCTTAAGATTCATTTTAAGTTATATAAAAAAATTGGAATCTAAACTTTTCGTTTGTAATTAATATGTTTTTTTTTTAAAAAACCTATAAAACTCGAAGCGCGATGCTATGTCCGCCATTCAGCGCTGAGCGCTCTCAGAGGACGGACCTGTCGCTCGCGTCCGCGTCCGCCATTTTACGTAAATATTGCATTCCAAAACGTTTATAGCGCAGCTGAAGCTTCTTGATCCTTATTTTTTTTCTCAACGTATTTTTTTTTATAAATATGAAAAGTTGATGTACTTAACTTTATTTATGTATTACGTATTAAACTAGTGTGTTAGTCAAGACATCTGGAGTCTAGTGGTTACTGGTTAGTATAGTAGCGCGGTCAACTAGGGGCTGGGCAAGACTGACAGAAACGGACCGTTAGATATAATACCTTGCTGCAAAAATCAAGTGGCAATATACAGTATAAACAGGTACAGTAGTTAGACGCATTTGATCTTTGATGGGTGACCATGGGATTGGCTTGCAGAGCCTATATCGCAGGTTTATTTTCGTACAAAGTACATAAGTTAAGGTAAAGTAATTGACATCATGGTCATAGTATGGATGGGTGACCGACCGATGAATTTACAGAGCCCATGTATGAGGTTCTTTGTGGGGGCAAAATTATGGTTATTTTTAAGCTAGGACGTGCCGCCGTTAGCATGATACCAATGTAATAGGTATTTACCCAAAACGTACTATGCAATACAATTAAAAGCACACTTGAATCGAATATTATCTTACAAACCGCCGCAGCTCAGCTGATCCCCACGAGCTCGCATTGCAGGGCAACCTAACACACACAAGCCCACCTACCTACTGTGCAGTCTTATTTTGCACCAGTTAACAGTTTATTTTGACTCAATTCTTCTAACTATATTTGTTCAAAATGCAGTTTCGATCTAATGTCAGTGTCATACTCATGTCCCAAATGGAATTCTCCTAAATAAACTGATATTGGAATATTATCGTGACTAGATCGTTAATTGAACAATGTCATCATCATCGTTTTAGCATACCGTGGATTCGAACCCGATACCTTCTGCATAGCAGTCCGTTGGTATCTCCAGTAGGCTATCGCTGCCTGTTGTTAATTAAACAATGTGTCAACGTCAGTGAGAACAATAGAAGTCAAATTATAGTTGGTGCCACGAGAAGATAGACTTTTTGTAAACAAACATTCAGAGCTTCACAACCTTTTTTCGAACAGTTGCGTTTAAGATTTTATGCTTTTGAACAGTCTTTTTTTTTCAATGCCTAATTATGCCACTACGTTTTTAAAGTTATATTGTTAAATTTTACTGAAATAAAAAGATTTGATTTTGTGTTTTAATGGTCGAATGTTCATAAATTGGCCGAGTTTTTTGTTATTTTACACGTAATAATCTGTAAATTAATGAAAAATAGAGTACGATGTATGTTAATTATAGAGTACATACATGTTACTTTATTATTGACACGATTTTTTAAAATCACTACGCAATAAATAATATTGCTCAAAGTAGCTAGTAGATATCTATTCTAAGATATTAAATTATTGACCAACAATGAATAATATAACAGATAACTAGCTAATACATTGCATAAACATTTCTAGGCATAGAGATTTTACGTTGTCTGTGAATGAAATCGTCAGAATGAACTTAAACAAAAACCATTAAACGTTACGCACGCCTCCTCTCTCTCGCGCACCTGAATGTGCTGTTCAGCGTCACCAGCACCATGACTGCTGCCCCAGGTATTCCCCTCCTTTGGCGGAGCGTCCCCGCCTTGACTCGCGCCCACCTCGTTTTGGGCGGGTGCGTCACTATGACCCCCCACAGATGGCGCGCGGTAGTCTGAAAATGCAATTTCTTTTTTAGGTATAAATAATTTTCTGCCATCTGATATTCTGCACGCGCTTTTTCGAGATGCCGGCAGCGAGAAGAGCGTTGCGATCCTATAAACTTGTATTTAACATAACACCAACCCCTTCTTGATAATTAAAAATTTTATTTTGTCCTCTGATAAAAAGATGTTAAGCCCAAGAATGTATCATTTCAATGAGCTAACGCCAAATGTTGACACTCTAGGCGTCAGTACCTCAAAACATTAAAAGATCCTGTTGACAGCGCATAATATCGATAAAAACCCGATCCATTGACATATTAGTTTCCAGTGACACGTATCTATGTACCGTTGCGCTCATTGATTTGAAATTATTTGTTTTTGACAGAACTATCGCTAAGTCACTTAGTAAAAATTCTTTGTTTACAAAATGTCTATGTTCTCGTGACACGGACTCTAGATGATAATGACATTTAAATTAGAAGAATACCAATTCTGAGTCAATTTAAAATCTAATCTCATTTCGTTCAAAATATAATTTCAATGTCATATAAAATACGAGAAATGGCCTTATCTATGAAAAATTTTATAAAAAAAGGGATTTATATCATCGCACACTGTGTGAAATAATTTTAGGTGAATATATATTGTATAATTACAATATTTTGTAATTACAAATCAACATATTGTATATTTTTTCCTCTTTCTTTTAATTAATTAAGTATTTTCTTTTACCCGACTCTTTTGGTTTTGTATTTAGTGTCATTCGTTGGTTTTCATGCATTAATAACAAAATAGATGTATATTTGAAATGTAACAATTATGTAGATGACAATTATAAATTATTTCTATCATATAATAAAACTGCGCCAAATTATTATAAATAGTCGTTGTTATCCTATCTTTATTTGATACCTTTAAATGCATGTGCATTGAAAATAATTAATTTGAATACTTTCATATCATAATCGACGTATTACATAAACGAATACTGTTCATGTATGGCAAGAAGGATCAAGATTATTATTCCACGCGACACCGTCATAGTGCGCCGGGTCTCGCATCCGCGGTGCGCGGGCGACCGCGGTACTATAAAAACCTAAACTCGAGCCGCCGCTCGAGGCGTATACGCTCTTAAGTTCTGTACTTTATTCCAAATCTAAAATGGATAAAAGACTTAGTGTTTTTGTAATTTGTAGGTTACGTTACATTGTTTGTTATGTTTTTCGTGTGAGTTTGTAGACATACGTAACATTTTATTCATTTGTATGTCCATATGGATTGTGAATATCCCTTTTTATAACATTAAAATAAATGGTGACAGACATTTTTCTCGATAACCTAAATTCAAACTCGTTTTTGGATTCCTCACGCCTGTATCCTCGCAGGGGTACCAGAGATGTAACGTTACACCCACATTTCGCATGAATTTTAAGGTCTCCCGTAATAGGAGGCGAGCGGAATGTTTCTATAAATATAGCGTTCAGTTTGGGAAGATATATATATATATACATACATAGACTCACGCCTGTTTCCTAGAGGGGTAGACAGAGACTATGGAACGCCATTTGCAATAATCCTGATATATCTCTCTTGCTTTGAGAAGATGCCTAGCCCTTTCAATGCTGCACTGTGTACAAGTAAGCAATATTATGTGATGATAACCAAATTAGTAATATCTTTCATTTGAAGGTTATATTTCAAACTTTATATAACAAGACGTGTTGTGCCTTATGGTATTAATGATCCGTTTCCGTTAAATATCTAATGTTGAATCATTTATGAACTATCTGTACTAATAGATCTACTAGGCAGGACGTATTTTGATGCGCTATCATAGTAATTTCACCCCTTTTCTTAATAAGAAAGAGCCCTGTAACCAAAAGTGATACGGATAATAAACGAGTCTGATGATGCTTATAATGACTATTTTCCATGAGACTTGTTCCTATTCCAGCCAAGTTACAATAGCTGTTACTATATTCGATCTTCTCTTCAGTCATTCTCATTCTACTCGGATAATCACTATCATCACTACATAGTATAAAAAAAGTCTGTCTTCTGTCTGTCTGTCCCTATGTATGCTTAAATCTTAAAAACGATGTAATGGATTTTAATGCGGTTTATTTAAATAGATATAATGATTCAAGAGGAAAGTTTATGTATACAGGGTGGCGCTACCATAGGGGCACTTTTTGAACAGAGCCATAGCGTACAACATTCTGAAGCCTTGTACCAAAAATCAATTAAATCGGTGCAGTAGTTTAGCCACAATATCGATTTTAAGTTCAGCAATTTTTGCACATGCTTTGAATTCCACACAGCTGATACAAAACGGTCAACGACCCTACATTGTGCGCCCCGATTCGCTACGACGCGACGCCTTGAGGTCATCCGAAGTTAGGCTCAGCGCAGATAAAACGGAGCGCAGTGTAGAGGATTTTATTAACGCACTTGAAAATATTTTTTTTTTTACAATAAAGTGCATAAATGAACCTGACAAAAAACATTCGCGCGTCCTCGAAGATACGCGGGAATCCTCGCGCGGCGTCAAGTCGGCGCCCGCGTCGTAGCGAGTCGCAGCGCGCAATGTAGGGTCGTTGACCGTTTTGTATCAGCTCTGTGGAATTCAAAGCAAGTGCAAGAATTGCGGAACTTAAAATCGATATTGTGGCTAAACTACTGCACCGATTTAATTGATTTTTGGTACAAGGCTTTAGAATGTTGTACGCTATGCCTCTGTTCAAAAAGTGCCCCTATGGTAGCGCCACCCTGTATAATAGCTGTTACCCGCGGTTTCACCCGCGTCCTGATGGAACTACTTCACGTACCCGGTTAATTTACAGCCTAAGTTACTCCTTGATATATTAGCTATCCGCCAATGAAAGTCCTGTCAAAATCGGCTCAGCCGTTCCAAAGATTAGTGAAAACAAACAGGCACACACACAACAATTAAAAAAAAATCATTTCGGTATAATGAGGATGATGATGTACCGTGTATACATCCATATGCATTTAGTAAAAAGCTGTTATTTTAATATTACAAACAGACAGTCCAATTTTATTTATGTGTATAGATTGACGCGGGCGAAGCCGCTGGCGACCGACGTCTAGTAAACTTATATAAGTATAACTAAAATAATTATGGAAGCGTCGCTTTTGTTACTAAATTATTCAACGCAGACAGTGCGACACAGAATGCCAGCTTTGAAACAACCATACAATTCACAATCGATTGCAATTTATTTCTAGATTGCATTTTCTAGACGATGAGCTATGAATATATTTATGTTGACTTCCAAATAAAACCAAAAGACAAAAAAGATAATTTCAGTGGGTTGACAATAGGGTTGTTTCCAACTAGTCAAACCAAGCACTTTTAATGAAGTGTCAAAAACGACCTTTGCCAAGGGTTTTGTATGAAATATGACGTAGTGACATCATAGTGTTTTATTGTCGAGTAGAATACTTATTACAATAAATTGACGATAAAAAATGTTAAATAAAGTTTTAACATTAATTGATGAACGAAACTACTATTATTTTGACACGTTTCACTAGATAAAAATACTTGTATAATTTATTTCACTTGCAGGAAACTTCACTATTCCCTTTCACCTTCATATTATTATCTCCACATACCTACTCCATGTAATTTGTTACATCACATGACCTTATTCCGAAGATTAAAAAATGGAATGAGATGTCTTTGGTCGCAGACGGACAATTTTTCATAACACGACTTTATTTGTTTGTGAAGTGATGTGGCGACATGTGGACATTCGGCCTAAAAACTCAAAAAAACTGAATCAAAATATTCAGTAGATTACGCAAATCGTATTGTTCAAGGCAACTGAATGACAATGACTTCTCATAAATATATTATACAGCATTTGTTGTTTACGGATAAATCCTCATCGTTATTATTGACTCACGCCTGTATCCCCGAAGGGGTGCGCAAAGGTGTAATATTACACCCACATTTCGCCACGAATTTTTAGGTCCCACGTAATAGGGACCGAGCCTATTGCCGTTACCGGGCACATCGCCAGACTCCGTGCTGCTACTGAGAATTCGGAAAAACTCAGCAACACTTTTGCCCGACCCGGGAATCGAACCCGGGACCACCGATCAGCAGTCGCATACACTATCCACTGGACCACGGAGGCAGTCATTATTGACATTTGTCTTTAATTTAGATACATTTATTAAAGGAATAATATGGAAAATAGCAAGGTAAGGTTCCTCCGCAATAAACTATATCATTATCCGTAGGTATTATACCTTCCGAGCTACTCACGTGCCTTCAATTGCCTAATTATTAAGGCTACTGCCCACGGTGCGTGATTTTGTGGAGAGACGTGCGCGATACCATAGCAGTTACATCGCGTATCGGGTACCTTAAAAGGTGTGGTGTATCGATGCGCCGCGTGCGTCCGCAAAACCACGCACCGAAGGCAGCCGGCTTTGGGTACAAGTATTTCTTGCTTGTCGTCTAATCTGATTAATATATTTACTACAAAACCCTTAAAACTTTAAAAGCGTTACTTACTAAGATTTAAAAAGGCAGTCAACTTAAAACCTAAAGCAAGTTCTTATCAGTAGAAAATATTTTTACAACGGACCTTTTATCGTAATGAAAATCAAAGTTAAATGCCTGTAACTGACAGCTAAGCAAAATTTCATCTTGGGCGATCTTGATACAGGACCTAACCACGTTATAAAAATTGTAATCTATCAGCATATTTAGTATCTAACATATCGAATTCATCTGTATTTACAAACTTCTTCACTTTCTAACAGACTGACAGACAAAGCACAGCCGTAATTTGGCATTTATGTTCCTTGGGGTCCGTAGGGGTGTTCTCAGAAGGGAAATTTTATCTATCGAAAAGCTGACAGGATCGTAAAGAAACAGTTAAATTACAACAAATATAGACGGACGTAGCTGCGGATATCCTCTAGTTTAAAATAATAGTATATTTGACGGGAAATAGGACTGTTTTCAACTAGTTAAATCAAGTACTTTTAATGAAATGTCAAAAACGACCTTTGCCAAGGGTTTTGTATGAAATATGACGTAGTGACGTCATAGTGTTTTGCTGTCAAGTAGAATTATTATCAACTAGTCGTTTCCCGCGGTTTCACCCGCGTGCTGAGGGAACTACTTCGCGTACCCGAAAAACCCATAAGTCTTACGGACCCCTATTTTTTCTAAAATAAAATATAGCCTATGTTACTCGCAGATAATGTAGCTTTCTACTGGTGAAAGAATTTTTAAAATCGGCCCAGTAGTTTTTGAGTTTATCCATTACAAACAAACAAAAATACAAATTTTTCCTCTTTATAATATTAGTGTAGATGTAGATAAATTGACGATAAAAAAATTTAAATAAAGTTTTAAAATGAATTGATGAATGAAAATACTATTATTTTGACAAGTTTCATACATACATGTATACATACATACATCGACCCACGCCTGTTTCCCCGAAGGGGTAGGCAGAGGCATATTAAACGCCCACTTTTCGCCAGTGTTTTGATCCCACGTTATAGGTGGCGAGCCTATTGCCGCTTACCGGGATATTTTGTTTGCCAGAGCCTCGTACGTTGATAGGCAGGTGCACCACTTGCAGGTGAGGTTGGCTTGGGACCCTACATTCTTAATGGGAACCCCATGCACCATAGACAAGTTTCACTAGATAAAAATACTTGTATAATTTATTTCGCTTGCTGGAAACTTCCCTAAATTTTTACAATGCCTGTGTCACAGAAGAATACTAACGGATTAAGAATTCAAAATGTCACCATAATATTTACAATGTGCGTGTGGTGACACAGATAGTTCTGGTACTACCATATTTCATTCCATAGGTGTCGTAAGATGCGACTAATAAAATACACGAAGCAAATAATTAATATCTTTGCAAAGAGACAGAATACTCGACATTAGACCCTATTGACACGTCTGTGCAGCCTAATGTATAGTAGACCAAATCCTCCTTACGACTGACAGAGGTACTATGAAGCATTTAAGGACAATCTTAACTCCAACAGTGGACTACGAAACGCAGTAGGAAGAAAGCATCACAGAAGTAAATACACATAATGAAACCGCTTCAAAAATACGAATGGAGCAGCAAAATACAGCGTCCATTTTAAACAATTTAACAATGAAGATGGGAATCAAGTGTATTCCTTTGAGACTGGCCTGCTCTCGGACTCGACGTACAAAGTGTACGTTGAAGAATAGAATGGCTAATGATATTTGTCCGTTAAGTTGAAGAGCTTGCAATTACGTTTCTCTACGATAAATAGATTAGATCACCTCTGAGACGAGATGTTTGAGATGAGTTGAGCTGAAGATTTGAAAACTTTCTAAGATTGGTAAAGCAAATTGCAATGTCCAATGTTCTGTCATATACTTTTTTGTAGGAGTTAATTGTGGGATTTAGCGGGGTTAGAGTTGACATGGCGAAGTAGTCATTGGAGCTAAAGCTATGGTCTTTCTGGCAACATAGTAGGTAATTGTGGGATTAGACGAAGTTAGAGTTGACATGGCGAAGTAGTCATTGGAGCTAAAGCTATGGTCTTTCTGGCAACATAGTAGATAATTGTAGGATTAGACGAAGTTAGAGTTGACATGGCGAAGTAGTCATTGGAGCTAAAGCTATGGTCTTTCTGGCAACATAGTAGATAATTGTGGGATAAGACGAAGTTAGAGTTGATATGGCGAAGTAGTAATTGGAGCTGAAGCTATGGTCTTTCTGGCAACATAGTAGGTAATTGTGAAATTAGACGAAGTTAGATTTGACAGATATAAAAACACAGTAATATTTGTTAATCTTTAGACAGTGACGTTTTTATTACTTGTTAGTACTCGTAGTAAGCACCGCAAGGCAGCGATAGTCTAGTGGATACCAACAGACTGCCATGCAGAGGGTATCAAGTTCAAACCCTCGGCGCACCACCGCCTTTTCGGAGTAATTTGGGTATTTAATTGTTCACTATCGCTTGTCTTGAATCTTTGAGGCACGTTAAATCTTGGACAGTTGTTATGGGGATTCAGTACATCAATAAACTGATACTAGTCTATAACATGAATGATCGCTCTCCCTTTGTGATGCGAAGGTCGGATCTGTCGGTTTGTGGAGTAGCTGTTATTCTGTGATTTCTGGCTGGACGCTAGTCCACCTACAAATCAAATCAGTAGGCTGACCCCGGATTTCAAGGCGCGAATCATTGATGCAACTAATACTTTGTTAATTGGATACAAACGTGATATCGCTATTAAGATGATGATAATGTTATTGATTTCTTGTACTTTATCACCGTATTATACAATGTAAGTTAAAAATCTAGGTTACTATTCACAAACAAAGGCAAATCGTCCAGTCTCAAGACCATGCTTTCGAACTAATTCAAACTTTGTACCTACTCTGTAATACCAACTTGATTATTCTCCTAGCTCTAGTATTATAACTTAGACGGAGAGTGTAACATGACTGACAATATATTTAACCTAAAGTTAATCGATTTTAAACTTTCGCGATTTGTATACATCATACAAAATAAATTAGCGGGTCTTAATTGAACGGTTATATAAACCTCAAATTGTGCAGCCGCCCAAGATGTACGGATACTCGAAGTACACAAGACCAAAGTACCTTTGCGATCTTTAGTGAGTCAAATAAATTCACCCACATATGGTTTGGCCGTTGGCGAAACATACTAAGCCGTTAGTAGACAAGACGCACTCTTTCGTGAAGGACACTCGCCTCTTTATAGAAAGTATCAAGAGCACAAAAAATTCGGGCAAGTGCGAGTCTGGCTCGCGCACCGAGGGTTCCGTACGCATTTTACCTTATTTGAGGTTGAATTACGCTAGTCCTCAAAATCTGTACGAGCCCATACAACTTAGAGGACTATCTTAAATGGAGTCTACTATGTATGTATGGGGACACCCTTAAATTTTCCACTTTTTTTATTTTTTGTAATTTTTCCTTTATTTTTGCTGTAAGACCCTGCTTTTGGCCAAATTTCGTGATTCTAGTTCAACGGGAACTACCATATAGGTTTTCGACCCAAAACCTATAGGGTACTTACGGTTGACCTAGAATTGTAAATTTTGGTCAAAACCAAGGTCCTTTAGCACACGTAAAGGAAAAATTCCGAAAATTAAAAAAAGTTGAAAATTAAGGTTAATTTTGGTACTTACAAGTTTTCGCAAAAATCTAATTTTGACCATATCTTTTTATTGGGTTGACCCAGGACCTTGATTTTCATACACCTAATAGGAACCATAGACCTCAGTATCTGGTATAAATTTCAATTTGCTAGGTCCACCCGTTCCTGAAAAAATCGGTGGTGACACACGGACAGACAGACAGACAGACAGACAGACAGACAGACGGACAAGAAAGTGATCTTATAAGGGTTTCTTTTTTTTACCTTGAGGTACGGAACCCTAAAAAGGGAACCAGACGAGGTGATGGTGAGTTTTGATGTTGAGTCACTATTCACCAATGTTCCTGTTCAAGATTGCCTTGAGGTTGTAGAGATGAAATTAAGGGAAAACGGTCTGTATGACGAATACACTGTTCTACTTAAGAATTGCTTGGATGGAAACTACTTCTTATATCGTGGACAACATTACCTCCAGATCGATGGAGTGGCTATGGGTAGCACTATAGCACCGGTAATGGCCAACATCTGGATGGAGAATCTCACTTCGAAGAATCCATAGACATGCAGCCAAAACAAACCAAACACTGAAGCAAATAATATCAAACTAGAGACATATTACATTCGAGAATGTTCTAGCTTACCTACAATAATAATTGGCGTAACAAAAAACTGCGAACCCAACAAGTAATATAAAGTTTAATATCACTTATGAACAGATGTTCCGCCATAATATGTTAGACCTTTCGACTCATATCCGTTACATATGACACGATAAATCTGATAAATTGATCGGCGTTTGTGTTGATATGAGCTAAATATATCTTGCGGTCTTATAATAATAGAAGATTTTTGCTACTACTGCTCTAAATTGCATTTTAGGGTTTCGTACCCAAAGGATAAAACGGGACCCTATTACCATTACTAAGACTCATCCGTCCGTCTGTCTTTTCGTCTGTTACCAGGCTGTAACTCATGAACAGTAATAGCTAGACAGTTGAAATTTTCGCAAATGATGTATTTCTTGCCGCTCTATAACATGGCTCCCAAACAACAAATATAATTTGTTTGCTGTTTTTTTTACATAATGGTACGGTGCGCGAGTCCGACTCGCACTTGTCAGATTTTACCATTATAATATTTTTTAATCTTTTTTCTTTTTCGTGTGAGCGTACGGCCAACTTTGTTGTAGGAGTTTCTAGGCTTCCCGAAAGTCACCGACAACGCCTAATGGTTAATATCGTCCTAAGGTAAAAACCAAGACCAATAGCTTTACGTGCTTTTCAAACACGGTAACGCTCGGATGCAAATTACCCAACAGATTATTATTTACTAGACACCACTCGCGGCTCCGTCCGCGTTTATAAGTCAATTAACATAAAAGCATAAATTATACACCTTTACCTTCCTGAGGAATCACCCTATGTATTGGTGAAATCCGTACAAAATGTTTGTAATAAGTGAGGTTATCCCGTTCATACAAACTGTCATACCGTCGTTGCGCCTGCCAAATTCCATAAGTAATTTTTGTAAGGTTTTGGGAAACAACAAAAAACATGTTATTTCATTGAAAATCAAAATCTCAGAAAAATTATTGATGCCACAGCATAGACATTTATTTAATATATTATAAATATACAACAATTGCTAAAATTATCAGTTATTTAAGGGGCAAGATTTTTTTAAAGCAAAAAGGTGCACATAACTGGTTTAAAATGGTATAAAATAATGATGGACGTGCAATATTACACATAAAAGATTTGACAATGTGACACTTATAACTATTTTAAGGTTAACATTATGTGATCTTTATGTTATCATGAGTATAACAATACAATAAAATGAGTAGGAACTATTAGAAACATATATTTAATATACTTATTACATAGAATATTTTACATTTATTGTATTCAATATCAAGAGATCAGTGGTGTACTTAACTTTAAGTGATTATTTTAACATCCCACTTATTGCCATGATTATCACAGCATTATATTCAAAAATAAACTAAGAGAACTACTAAGAGAATGACTGGAGTCATGGTATGCTTGAAAATATACCTGTGATTGAGGGGTTAATAAATGGCATTAAGAATTTAAAAGCAACGGGGCCGGATGGAATACCAGTTGTGTGAAATGTGGAAGATACTGCAGGTAGACGGATGGAAGTGGTAAATCAATTTTTTATTCTTCAATAAGTTGTGGGTGGAAAAAGCCATACCTGATGAATGACGTAGGAGTTCGCTCAATCAAAACAAAAGTGATGTGCTGGAATGTAACAAATATAGAGGAATAAAGCTAATTTCACAGAGTATGAAAGCTTGGGAGAAAGTGGATGAACGAAGATTGAGACAAGAAAGTGTAATTTCAAAGAAACAATCTTGTTTTTTGTCTGGTCGAGGAACAACAGACGCCATTTTTACTTTCCAACAAATATGCGAAAAATAAACAAGTGCACATAAAAACTAGCACAAGTTTTTGTAAATCTCGAAAAGGCATATGATCGGGTGCCCCGTAGGTATTGTTGTGGGCCTTTAAGAAGAGAGGTTTGCCTAGGAAGTATGTACAGTTTCGAGTGATGTACAGATGATGCACAACCCATGTCCGGGCTATAGCGGCCAGTACTGGCAACTTCAATGTGGCTGTAGGCTCGCACCAACGGTCGGCTCTCAGCCCGTGCCTCTTCCTGCTAATAATGAATGGTTATGGCGGACATACAGGCAGAGGCCACCTGGTATGCTGTTTTCCAACGACATTGTTTTGATTGCCCATAGTGGCCTTGAAGTCCAGAGCAGTCTGACAAAATGGTGGCAAAGACTGGAAAGTGTAGGCCTGAAACTTGAAAGTCAGTAAAAGTAAAACTGAATACGTGATTAGCGGCTTTAGCGGTCTAGTCAGTCCCTTGCCTATATCCCTTGCTGGAGTGCCTATATCGGTCTGCTTGATTATAACTTGTAACCCACGAATTAAAGTTAAAGCACTAAAGTTAAAGCGCAAAATTTACAAATCTGTTATAAGACCAGTCACACTGTATGGATCGGTATGCTGGGCCGTGAAGTCTTCTTCGCGGCTGAGATTTTGATTTTCAATGAAATTATTAAGGTTTAATGTATTTGGATAAATAAAGATTGCATATAGCAGAGATGAGGATGTTGAGACGGATGAGTCAAGTGTCAAGGATGGATAAAAACAGTGTATTAGGGAGACTTTTAAAGTTGCATCGAGGCAAATCGTCTGTCGTGATATGGGCATGTGATGACTAGGCATGAAAATCATGTGTCAGGCAAAGTGATGAACATGCGAGTTAAGGGACATAAAGCAAGAGGGAGACCAAAGCAAAAGATAATAATAATAATAATAATACCCCTCTGGGGCAGCCGTTATCTCATCATGAGACTGACGCAATCTCAGAGGGCAGAGTAACAGCTTTCAAACATCACCTTCATCGTGTAATATAAACAAAAAATGTATTACAAGATGAAAAGAAAGCTTACAACCGCAGGGCAGCTTTGTGGCGAGCTGAATGTGTGTGGCGACACTGCGGTCCCGAATGCTTCAGAGGGTTGGTGAGG
Organism: Euclidia mi; assembly: GCA_944739405.2. NCBI lineage: Eukaryota > Metazoa > Arthropoda > Insecta > Lepidoptera > Erebidae > Euclidia > Euclidia mi. Next base: position 46,958,022 of record OX123201.2, read on the forward strand.
GCCTCGTCTCCGGCTTGCCTTTATTGGCTGGCCGGAGTGGATTTCCAAGAGTGCCCACAGGACTCTCAACTCTGGCTTGCCTTGGTCGGCCGGCCAGACGGAAGCCGCAAGAGCTATTAGCTCGGGGGTGGAAGTGTCATTCTCAAGGGCGTAACTACGGGGAAACCCGCTCCGGGCCTCCGTTGTCACGAGGCCCGCGATGGCGAAACCGGTGCCGCACCGCTCGACACCCCTAGCCACTCGCACCGGTGTTGCCCTCTGGCTGCCTTTATGGCAGAGTTTGTTTGCTTTGGGCGGCTGTTTAGAGAGGGCCCATCTAGTGAGTTGGCGAGTCACCACCTGCCACGCGGACGGATTCTATAGGAGTATCACTGGCAGGTGCCGTTTTTTATCCATAGTAAACCAGTACATTAGACTCCACATCATTGCAATAGTCCTACATTTGCTGCGGCTAGTCCATAGCTGTACTCAAAATAGTGCAGTTGTGGAGGCTCCGCGGCATGTGTCCCATCCCATTTTAGATTAAAGTTCTCTACGGGCCTCTGCACGTTGGATCCATATCCCCGTGTAAACCTCCCAAAGGACCGGTTATTCTTCTAACACCATGTTAGAAGAATAGCCGTGAAAAAGAGACACATTATTATTATATAATATATTTATTTGTATAAATTGATTGCAGTTCTGTTACCAACTTAAGAATACAGAGTAGATTTACAATAAAATTACGAAATTACAATCCAGTGGATGAAGTTCTGTTATCCTTGATAGGTTAGTAGTTAACCTGTGGTAAGGAATAACAGTCCTCTTCCCTACAGATGTAATGCTATCTAACAATTTCTGAAATAGTAACTGAATGAAAAATATTTTTACAATTTTATAAAAGTTATATAAAAAAGAACCAAATGAAAATAAAAAATAAAAATTCAATGTTTACACAATTATCATGCATTAACTGTGTATCATACGTAAGTAATTTTGTGTGTGTGTATTATGCGTATGTACTTATATGTGTGTAGGTGTGTGTGTTTATGGTGACGAATAAATATTAATAAGTATCGGAAGGAATGATAAAATAATATAAATAATAGTATCGTAGATAATAAATAAATATTGGAGGGTAGTTACATTATAAGTTTGTGCAGTAACAACACTACTTGTAGTTCATAAATCTTTTATAATACATTTTATGTTAGAAACTCTTCAGTTTCATTATAGGATTTGTTTTGCAAGAAAGATCGAATTAAGTTTTTACTTTTAAAGTAAGACGAGCCATTTATTGGACATGCTAGGTTAATTTTATTGTATAGGTGCGGGCCCAAGTAATAAGAGAATCGCTTAGTAAAGGACATGCGTGGTTTAGGAATAAGGCAAATTTTATCTTTTCGTCGTTTTGTAATTTTTTTGTACGGAGTAATTTTGTGTTGTAAAAGAATTGTGTGTAATATAAAAAGTTGGCGTATATTAAGAACATTACAGTTTTGGTACAATAAATTCGTATGGTACATGAGAGGCCGAAATGTAGCTACTTTTAATATAGCTCTGTGTGCTACTTCTAGTGGCATTAAAACTGATTTCGGTGCACCACCCCAACAAGAGATACAGAAGGTTATGATGGATAAACATAAGGCGTGATACACGTTACGTATAATAGTCTGGTCTGCAACGTGTCGTAAGGTTTTAAAAACATAAATCAATTTGCGAACTCTTCCTACAAGGGTGTTTATATGCATTTTGTAATTTAGGCACTTGTCTAAGATTACGCCAAGATATTTAATATTATCAACTGAAGACAAGGATGGGCAATTGCATGATGGGAGTATTAAAGTATTACATGAGTGAGCTTGTAAGGTTAGTTGTGATCGTGGTTGTGACATTGAGCTACTAGAAAATGTAATAAATTTAGTTTTCTCTATGTTAAGGGTTAGTTTATGTGAAATTAGTCACCTTGAAACCAGGTCAAAGCCATGCTGCGCCCTTAGTTCCACTTCTGACCATGTGACGCCGACAAATGTCAGTGCTGTATCATCAGCATAACATACCGTTTTATTGTTTGGAATTTTGAGATTACAAAGATCGTTTATAAATATCAGAAATAAAGATGGATGACATTCATGTCATGCTTGACACAATGTTAAGCATGACATTAATTAAAAGAGTGAATGTTCAGATAAGCTCTGATAGAGGAGCATGGAAGAGAAAGCCAATCAGCGCTGACCCTATGTTGTATGGGAATAGGGCAGGCAGAAGAAGAAGATTGATTCTCCCCTTTTTTTTCATCTAAGTAATAATTATCTTCATTCTTCATTGGACATTCGCACTATAAGAATTATTGTATAACAGAAAAGTAATGAACAAAACAGTGAATAAATTTTTCACCTTACGCCTATGTGAATGTAGCGAAATGGCCTTGTAGAGTTAGGGCGTGTAGAGTTAGAAGCTTGGCCCTACATGAGATCTGATAACTTTTTGACAGTGCGAGTCATGGTCTCGCCTTGGCAGCATTTTACATGAAAATGTTTTTGGTGTGATATCTTATATTTAATACTGTCCTAGATCTTAGGAATACTACAATCAATTTCTGGTTTATATTTAAAAAGATCTATTTCTGATTTATCTATGAAAGAATCAAGAAGATTTTCATACTTAAAATGCTACAGTTCTTCAAATATTATACTACTTTCCATCTTTTCAAACGATAATTTTGTGTACTATGTTGGAGACATTTTATTTTAAATCTGAAGTTTTCTGGATCCCGCTTAGCTTCACCGTGGGTGTACCTCAAACCCACGGTTACTGAGCCCCCCACCACGACAAGGTGGAGATCCCACGGGGGAGTCCTACGCAAGGCCTGAAAACTTCAGATTTAAAATAAAATGTCTCCAACACAATTGTATTGTTATACTCATGATAACATAAAGATCACATAATGTTAACCTTAAAATTGTTATAAGTGTCACATTGTCAAACTTTTATGTGTAATATTGCACGTCCATCATTATTTTATACCATTTTAAACCAGTTATGTGCACTTTCTTGCTTTAAAAAATTCTTGCCCCTTAAATAACTGATATTTTTAGCAATTTTTGTATATTTATAATATATTAAATAAACGTCTATGCTGTGGCATCAATAATTTTGCTGAGATTTTGATTTTCAATGAAATAACATGTTTTTGTTGTTTCCCAAAACCTTACAAGAATCACTTATGGAACTTGGCAGGCGCAACGACGGTATGTCAGTTTGTATGAAGGGGATAACCTCACTTATTACAAACATTTGTACGGATTTCACCAATACATAGAGTGATTCCTCAGGAAGTTAAAGGTGTATAATTGATGATTTTATGTTAATTGACTTATAAACGCGGACAGAGCCGCGGGTGGTGTGTGAGCGGGATGTGTGAGTGAATAATAATCTGTTATAATTGTTGTGTAATTTGCATCCGAGCGCTACCGTGTTTGAAAAGCACGTAAAGCAATTGGTCTTGGTTTTTACCTTAGGACGATATTAACCATTAGGCGTTGTCGGTGACTTTCGGGAAGCCTAGAAACTCCTACAACAAAGTTGGCCGTACCCTCACACGAAAAGGAAAAAAATATTAAAAAATATTATAATGGTATAATCTGACAAGTGCGAGTCGGACTCGCGCACGAAGGGTTCCGTACCATCATGTAAAAAAAAAACAGCAAATACATTATATTTGCTGTTTTGAAGCCATGTTAAAGCGGCAAGAAATACATCATTTGCGAAAATTTCAACTATCAAACAGAGAGACATTTTATTTTAAATCTGAAGTTTTCAGGCCTTGCGTAGGACTACCCCGTGGGATCTCCACCTTGTCGTGGTGGGGGGCTCAGTAACCGTGGGTTTGAGGTACACCCACGGTGAAGATAAGCGGGATCCCGGGAGGGGACGCTCCACGTGGGCTTGCGTGAGGCCTGCGTAGGATGCGTCCCAAGCTGTGGGTGCGGGGGATAGTTCTGTCTGTCCCTCGCAGTCGGGTGCGGTCGCGGGAGGAGAGGCGTATCGGTGTTGCGTTGCCGTGCGCCCTATCTCCCGCGACCAAATGGGGGCGCACCATCGTTGCGTCGCGGTGGGGCCGCAGAGGAAGAGGAGATGCAGTGTTGCGTTGCCGTCCTCCCTATCCTCTGCGGCCGCTGGGTGTTTTGGTGGCGGAGTCCAACACCTTCATCCGCCGCCAAGACGGTTTTGTTCGGGGCCCGCCTGACCGTCTGGCGGGCCCATATCGTCGGGGTGTAGCGAGGAATACTTCGGTGAAACCCTACCCTCCGACACATGGGTACATGAGGAGCACGGGTTGGTTTATGTTGGTTAGTCAGTAAGAGTCTGACAGTCCCCTTCGTCCTTCCTCCCCAGGGCGAAGGGACTCCATGAGGATTTACCAAACCGACACCAAAAAAAAAGTCCTTGCGTAGGATCGTAACTATTCATCATCATCCTAGCGTTATTTTCGTTGCATCCAAAATTCTCGCATTGGAACCCAGGGTTCGCTTACTCGTCTAACCGATTTAACAGAATATCAGCTTTGGGCGTACGATCGTAACTATTGGACGTAAATAAATGAAGCACGTTTAAATCTTCATTTTTATAATTAATGTCAATTCTTTCAGCTAAATTGACTAATATATTCTGTCCTCGTGAAGCTGGTTTGAGTGTACATGGGTTGAAAGACATCGACTGAAAAAAAAACACAAGGTGTAGGTACATTATTATGTAATTATCCAACATACATTAACATAATATGTACATTTACTACATACTCTTCAGTTTAAGGCACGTATACACTTAGATAATACGTAAATATAGGCGTTGCGTTCCCAAATGTAGTTAGGTAGGTAACTACGATCAAAAGTTACGTGAAGAAATAACAAAAATCCTAAAAAAATCACACACTCAAATACTCAGAAGCTTTTATAGCTTTTACTACTATTATCACATTTATCACTAACATTAATTTTAGTTTTTGTAATAATGTTTTAGTAATAAACTGAAAAATATACGATAGGTAGACAAGACTATTGTGTTGGTTAAAATATTGTTTAGGAACTCAAATTGACAATTTATTGATGCATGGTTTACAGTATTATATAAAATTCAACATAATTTAAGTAACTTCAGTACGTACTTACCACTTTTTTATTTAATAAAACTATTTTATAATGATGCTTAAGATCACAACGCGCAGTCACGGCGCTCACATTTGTGGGTGACTAGAGACGGAACGCAAATCCTTTATGTGCATTTCTGCACATACCGTTTTTTCTAAACGGTCGAAATACATACGGTATTTGCAATACTTGTTTTATAGATAGAATATTACAAAAAGGATTTTATCAGCACATACAGAATGAAACGGAGATTATGTTTAGCGAAAAATCGAAAAAATTTAAAAATGCACATATGGAATTTGGCAGGCGCAACGACGTTACTCAGCCTTCATTTTATGATATATAATTATCGATTTTGAAATAAAAGAAGAATGTTAAATTGTTACTTATATGAGTAGAAATAAATGTATATTATGTATATCAAGCAAATTATGTATATTATTATTTTCAAATTATAAATCTTTGTTTTATACCTTTTCATCGACGATTAGCCCCAATTTCGTCGCAATAAATATCCAATCTATAACGATCTCTAAAATAAGCTCGACCTTTCTTACAAATTATTTGCCTAATTGCCTAATAAATGACTTTCCCGTAAAGTATGCAAATTAATTCTGAATTTATTCATTAATAATATTAATTAAGTTCAACTGAAGGAATAAAAAATTAACATTTGTGTGAAATCCTGCATCTGGCAGTTTTCAAACGTAAACCTCTCGCGGATAAAAGTATTTGAGCTAGCATTTTGGAAATACACTTTTGGCCACCCTAAACAGGGTCTTCTTATGGGGACCTATAAAGTAAGATCGAAACAAAATATTCATGCTCATGCCTTTTACTATTAAAATCTTTTTGTCCCTTAAGAATCTGGTACGAAACTAGGTAGAGCTTTTCATTTCGACAGACTGAAGAGACTATTTTATAGATAAAACATAATACATTATTATCTACTTGGTAGTTGAAAAGCCAACAAAATTAGGAATCACCAGTCGAATGAAACTTTTCTCGTGGCAATGAATGTTTTCTTAAAAGACAAATCCCAGACATTGACAAGTTATTGTGTCTTAGTTTTGTAAACGTAGCGTTGGAAGTCTTCGAGCCAGATAAACCAATGACGTCAGCCAGATAAACAATGAGTGAGAATGGGGAAATGAGTGGTTTACCTTGGGTGAGGCCTAAATCGAACCCAAAACGCTTCTGACATGAGCTCAATAAATTAACAAAATTACAAATAACAGACACAAATTCCCAAATTACTGCACGGTTGGTGAAGTGATTTAAGCGGCCGCCTCGCCGCTTGTTACTGCTACTGGGTGATCCACAACTGTTTTTTGTGAATAAAAGTGATGAACGAATTGCAGATCAGCAAACAACGTACCTATACTTTCAGGCTTACGAATAGGTTTTTAAAGTATCAAGACTTACAATAGTCTTTGTCTACATAATTCTAATACCGTTATCCAAAAACTCAATATAATTTTTATTTTATGTGACATAATCTGTGGCAATCTCTTTTCCCAGGAATCTATCAAAGCTCAATCAGTTAGTTTCAGTTAAATGTTTTACTTATAAGGCTGGTGATGCGAAATGAGTGCTGTTTTTTAAGACCCGCTTTGGAACTGGAGTTTAGGCAACGGGAACATGGCAATACTGTTTGCTTTAAAGACAAAAGTTATTTCATTACCTGTAAGCAAAACTTTTCAACTTTCCAGATTATGCAAGTGATTTTGTTTAATTCGGCTTGTGACAATGTATAGTACCATAGCAGAGATAATTGTTTATAGACAGCGATAGCCTGGTGGAGATAACAACAGACTGCCATGCAAAGGGTATCGGATTTGAATCGAAGTTATGGGCATATTCAATAGTTAATGAGGTAAGTAATCGTTTGCCTCGTGCATCGCAAAGTGCGTCAAGCCATCGGTTCTGTTTGTCATGAATATCTTTGACAGTCGTTACGAGGATTTAGTTTCCTCAAATAAACTGATACTGTTCTACCATGGAATGTCGCTATCTTTTTAGGCTGCGGCGGTCTGACGGCAGTCGCTCTGTAATAAGGCTGAGATTCTGTCATAACTGGCTATATTAGTAAGGGCCCCAGGGCATAAGTCTTAGATGCAGCTGGGAAATGGGAAACATAATTGCAATGACGAGACAGCAGTTTAAATATTAAATATTCAATCGAACGTATCAATAAAACAAATTGCCAAGTGATGAGATGACATCGGAAGTACAAATAAATTCCAGAGAATAAAATTTAAAACGGTCCATTCTCATTGAATGCATTTGCCATTCTTCTACAAAGGTCTTTGTTCGGAGCAGCGAAGCCTCTGTTCGTTGATTTTTAATAAAAGGTAGTACGATATAAAATAGTTGATTCATCCGTTGAACTGTCGTATCAGCTTTTGGTATGGGTGGGATTGCAAAGTGGTTTGATTGTATTCTAAAACGGTTGTAATACGGTCGTAACTTGATTTTTTTAACTGCTTTAGTTTAAATAATTGAGATGTTATACAATATTTGTTGGCAAGATAGTTTTAGTAAGGGTTTGTATCCTTAATAAAAACTAGGTGTCTTGGCCACAAATATCGTATTACTTAATTTTAAACCGTTGTTTCGACATACTTCAGCCGCAGTCACGATAAGTTAGTCTGGCTCAAATTTTGTGTTTTTTTTTTTAATAAATTTTATGTGAAATGCAAAATAAGTGTTAAAATTTAATACTTAGTTTTAAATGCAATGGTAAGTTTTCTCTTATAATGGGCAGTGTCACCGTTGTCTGTTAAATTCTAGTAAAATTTATCTGTCAGGTAACATAATCACATGTCCTGTCTGAATTTATCTGAAAGACACGGACTATCCAGAGATGAGGGCCTAAAGCTATTATTCTGGACGATTGAATTTCGTCTAGATTCCAACCAAATGCAAATTTCAATACAGTCTAAAACTATCTTAACGTGTAGTACCTCTAAGAGCGTCAGTACCTAACTGGATCGCCGAGATAATTGCCTCATTGTCTGCAAGCTGTTATTGAGCTTTGAAGCCTTTGTCTACTTGGACAGGACAGTTGCTGGATAAATTAGTTTTTATCGTTCTGGTTTGGGTTTTATACTATTCAGGTGGTCAGCTGAAATGTTTTTGAATAAGTGGCGGTGACTAGAGACTAAGAGCTGAAAACTGAGCTCAGTGGAGAGGCCTATATCCAGCCGTGGACAATGGCAGGCCGATGATGATGAATAGCAATAAATGATCGTCAATCAAAGGCTGCCTTGGCAAACAGAACTTTCAACGACAATATATGAGTCTTTATAAAATCATTAGCAAAACAACATCAATTTTATAAATATTTTTTTAGTTAAAGATAACACAGAAACTTTTTAGAAGAGTAACCAGTTCTTTAAAAGAAATTTTAAGACTACTTATCGCGACAAATTTAAATCAGTTAAAATGCGAGGCTTATGCAGTGACACGATTTTTGGTAAAGTTTGGGAGTAAAGTCTTTATACAACTAAGTGTTTTGTCTAGTATTGATAAAAGTCTAGGTTAAAGGTTTCTCATGTGGCCGTGGTTTTAGTGGGTGGGCTCAGAACATCTGTGAAGAGGAGTACACTCTCACTGCTTACTTCCCCAAAAGTTGGCAGATAACCCCTTAAATTGGGCAACCCTCCTGAAGAAAAGTAAAGGTTGCCTTCAGCGAAAAAAATCCTAAATCTATGGGTTGCCTTATAGTGATATGACAGTTTTAACGACATTCTTGTATTAAATGACAAGCCCGATACGCCCTATAATTTTTTAAACAACTTTATACACATTTAAGGCTCTATGGCTCAGGAAACACGTAAAGCGGTCGATCTTAGCTGTCGTGAACGTTCCGTACCGTGTAAGAATGTTCTGGCACAAACTCAAGCCGTTCTACTGAATTATTACATCTGCACTAAATCGTACTGGCACTAAATTTTATATTAAACTTTTAAAGTAGTGAACTTTTTTCATAATCTCGCAATATTTTTCATACTGCACCGTTAACTGTAAAGAAAACCACATTTATAATCAATACTAGCTGTGGTCGCGGTTATATCATCACACACAAATTGAACCATAAATCCAGAGATTAATCAAATCAATTTATTGCATTCCATAATGTAAATTTACTGGTGTTACGTAGACTTCAAATTAGGTAACAATTTTATGGAACCTATCGAGCACACAGTACTATTAGAAGAGAGGAGGAGCTGTTTAGCTGTTAGATAAAATTATATGTTTAGTATTAGCGCTTTCTACCAAACAAACAAACTCTTTAGCTTTATAATCAGTAATGAATCATACGCAATCCTTTTTACTCCCACTTCTACTAGCGAACATTTTCATTCCAAAAATTCGTTCAGAGGTAATAAGCTTAACGAAATATTTAACTTGTTTATCAATCTGACGGTATCGATGAGCTCATTAGAAACAATACAAGATTATTAAATATTACAAAAACACATTTTTACACCGGCTTTTTCTTTTGCTAAGGAATATGAAAGTGTGAATTTCGTGTCAAACACGATCGTGATATACTTGTATACGTGCAACTACATTTCGTTGGACAGTTTCAAGTGCTTTTCTTTTTTTATACATGTCATTAATTACACACATTTTTTCACACATGAGTTTCTTGCCTGTTTCTTTTTCCTTCTGCAACAAGCTTTTCTGAGTTCGACCCACTTGCTCTTACATAACTCATTACATACTCCTATGCCTCATAACAGCTAAGCCCAGTGGGCAGTATGATTGCATACTACCCACGACCAAAACATTAGACACTCCCACGCTTAACAGTAAATTCGTAAAAAACGACAAGCAGCTTCCAAAAGCTGCTACATTAGACCTCATCAGGGTTCAACAGACACATTCTATATATAACACTCTTTATGTCACAGATGTCTACAAATTACTTGTTCCATTCCCTTTAATAGCTCTTAAAATAAAAGGAACATGCCCTAACATCTTCATGAATATTCAATGACTTCCGCACTTACGCTGTTGGCGTATAAAAGATCGCGTGTCAATTTTGTGGTTGATGAAAATGGGTTATAGATTATTCAAGGGTCTAAGATTAAATTATTACGTATGGCGTAAAATAGAAGAGGGCATATTTTTTGACTGGATTTAGCTTTTGCACTGAAGATTGACATCATCATCATCGGCCCTGTATATATTATAAACTGTCCCACTGCTGGGCACGAGCTTCTTCTCACCATGAGAAGGGTAAGACCATAGTCCACTACGCTGGCCAAGTGCAGGTAAGCAGACTCAACATGTCTTTCGAGAACATTATGGAGAACTCTCAGACACGCAGATTTTCTCTCGATGTTTTCCTTCACCGTATTGCAAGAGATAATTTACAATTTAATTCGTACATAACTACGAAAAATCATTAATGCGCGCCGTGGATTCGAACCCGAGACCCTCTGCGTAGCAGTCCGTCGGTCTCTTCACTAGACTATCGCTGCTTGTATATTTTTACAATTGACAACCTGACCTTAATCAGCACGGCAGACTATGGTCTCTTTCTTCTCAGGTTGCTAGTTCAATTGAAAACAGGGGTGAACAACTGTTTTTTTCGTTGGCAGGATTTAATTGCGCAGATGGGATTACTCACACATACACAATACAATTTATCGTCACATGATATACATGTGACATTTGATATTTGACGTATTTTGTATAACAGCTTATAATGTACGATTATAATGATAACATACGTATGAAATAAATTAAATGTGTACTAGAGCATGTTATGGTGTTTGGGTTAGATTGAAATCAACCAATTAGGAATCATTCTGAAAAACGGGAAGGTCCTAAGCACCCGGAACCGGCGAGCATGTATGAACAGAGTAATGAATGTAGAGGAAGCGCGTGAGGTTTGTAAGGATAGATGCAAGTGGCGTTCCGTTGTCTCTGCCTACCCCGACGGGAAAAAGGCGTGAGTTTATGTATGTATGTATGTAGGAATCATTCCTATAATAAAAAATATCAATCATATTTTTTTACAAATTAACACTAGCCATCTATTAGGCAAACCTTCCCTCAACTCCTTCTTGCCCTTATAAGAGCTTTCATCATCATCATCACTATCAGCCCTGTATATCAACTGCTCAACTGCTGAGCCCGGTCTTCTACTCACTAAGAGACATTGTTGCTTTGTTAGGGCTAGCTAGGTCTTAAGTTTGCTTTTAAACCTTTTAATAGTTCGCATTAGCGGCATTGTATATCATTCTGACGTCCTTAGTATTATTATTATTATCAGCCTGTCCCAGTCCTCCGCTAGAAAAGGCTTCTGCAATGGTACGCCATTTTGCTCGATCTACGGCTCTTCGTGTGCAGCCGCTGCCAACCAATCTGCCACATCCTTAGTATATTTCATTCTGATATCTTTCTTTCTAAATAAAATTCATTGCGTGTTCGTAGAAAAAGACTTAGCAGTGTAAAAAGCACTATTTAGTACCCTTTTTCCTTCAACCGTGTCCTTTTTCTATTTTAAAAAGCTGATAGTGGAAGCTAGACCCTTTGAATAATGCAACAGACTGGATTTAAATGCGCATTTGTTCGATCTATTCCTTGCTTCGATGTCTGGTGATGTTAGTAAAAACGCAATAGATGATAATTTTATTACTCGGTTTTGCCTTTAAGGCGCTGTTATACCTCAGAAGCCGTGAAACTCCTAATTTTTCGTCGCGCATCTAGCCATAACGGTACATATTACAAACTAGCAAAAATTTGAGCTTAAAGTCAAAAGTCTGAACAAAAGACTTTTGAAAGAATTTTTCATGTACGTGAAATAGAATCACGGTAAAAAAATCACAAAATCGAGGCAGAAAATAATCTTTCGTCTCACTGTTTGCAATATTTTGATCGTAAGCTGTCGTATTTTTTTTGATAATATTGTAGGAAATCTAATGAACTAAAGAATTACCTTATTTATTTTCATATTATACCTGTATATTTTGTAAAATTAAATAAAATCTGCCAAACGTCTATGATTTTGACGCTCGGTAGATCACATCAATATCAAACGCTTCAGCAATTTAAACCTTATTAGCATAAGCGGTGTACTGAGTGTCAGTTGCTAGTTTACGCCCCGCCCAGACCTCATCATTCGGCTATGAGCCCTGTGAGAGATAGGTCATGTCGCTTGCGTCTCCGCTGCACGAAATTTTACGTAAACCTGTTTGTTATTATAATACGCCGATTTGAGTTCGTAATTTCATGTTTTATGTTATAGAATGAATACTTTGAATCAAATAGGCTTTTCATGTAACTATGGGCACATATAATTAGGACCTAAGTTTATACTCTTGTTGCGTTTAATGTGTTATTGTTTCTGTGCTTATAAATATATAATTAGAAGAATAAAATATGGACAAATAGAGAAATGAAGTTCTACGAAGGATTTGTACAAGAAAGCGTCGTAATAAAATATAAATTCATCCATGGCCAAGTGATTATGAAATATGTAATATTTTTACACAAATTATTTTCATAAGAGTCTTTTATGACTAACTATGTTATAGATTATCGAATATGCATAATATAATTATATAAATTATTCTCACAATACATAGCTGCCACAGTTTTCAATTTTTGAAAGAGTAATAACATAAAATCGAATCATTTTATGTACCTATATTTCAAATTAATTAGCTTGTCAGAGCGCCTGGAGCGCTAAGATGCCGCCACGGCGAACAATAATGATGACAGCGCTAATATGACGCTCCGCAATCCGCACACAAGCGGTAACGAATGTTGTATTATTGTGTTTTGAACATAAACCTTTTTAGGTACATCGGGTAAAACTTTGATTATTCATAAACTATTAGGTATGTCTCAGTACATCTAATATCTTTTTAATTTCTAAAATCAATCATTTATAAGTAAGAAGGTGACTTCTCTGTTTGCTATAACACAAGATATAGTATTTTTTTAATAATAAAGTACGTAACTAATTCTCATTATTGTAATTACAGTGAAGTTAAAGATAACAGTTCTGCAACGTCTTACACACATTTGATTTCAGTCATTCCTAACACGATCTGTTCAAGAGCTAGCCAAGAAATGCCAAACAATTTTTTTAACAAATTTGACTCAAATTCCGTAGTGATAAGCAAAAATTACAAGAGGGATAGCAGTGACTGGTTCGAATTGCGTAAGAATATGTTGGCAGATTGAAATTTTTGTATAGTGGTAAAAAGAAGAGATAACAGCAGTAAAGCCAACTTAGTAAAAAATATTTTGTACAAATAAAATATTTGCAATGTAAAATCAGTTGCGCATGGAATGTTAAATGAACAACTGGCTTTGCAACAACTGGCGAAGCAAGAAAATGTAACAATCGAGCCTTGTGGATTATTCGATTATTAGTGCCACGCCAGATGGATTAATAGGTCCAAACACGATTGTGGAAATTTAATGTTCTAAAGTTGCATATAAGAATGGCCTGGAGAATAGTATAAGAGCAAATAAAATACAAATATGGAAACATGATAAAAAAGTGAACTGACTAGTCTAAACAAATATTGTAATTGTTATTACCAAATTCAGGGGCAACGCCACGTTACACGCAAACAAAAGTGTTTATTTGCTGTGTGGAGTGGCGAAAGTATACCACTAAAAATATAAATTATAGAAAGAGATGATGTTTTCTAGGAGAAGCTTGTGGCGTTTTATATGAATTGGCAGTTGCCTGAAATTGTTGATTCTCGTCAAGCTCAAGGGATGGCATTGCGAGATCACGGAGAGGAAAATGTTTCATCAGTGCTTGAAATTTCTACAATACCAAGCCGTAAAAGGAAAGTAAATGAAACTGTGCCTCGTAAGCAACAGCAAATAATAAGTCTTATCATCTCACACACTGCCTTTAACATTCGATGAGAATAAAGAAAACCTGCCGGGTTGTAGCAGACAGCTAACTTTTGATGAGCTGTAAACTCTGTATTTCGTTAATAAATTATAAATGAATATAAATAAATATCTTTTAATATTTATTTTCTTTGAAACAACACATATTTGAAGCGAAAGAAATTTTTTATATTTTTCCATACAAACATGTATGACGAGAGCTAACGAAAAAGCAGTAACTCAAATTCTAATTCTATAATTTTCTAAGCGACATAGCAGTATCTCATGAATAAGGTATATCCACATATTATATTTTTGATGTTTCATCTATTTTGAAAAATAATAATGGGTTGGGTTTCGAAACAAGTCGCCTGAATTTGAGGCTATTGGTAGTGTAGGGGGCTTAAGGGAGTTCGTTTTAATCACCTAATAGTAATTTTGGCTGCCGGAGTTGCGTCTAAATATTTTTAAACAATTTCCAAAATTTTATTAATACTTCGGCAATTATGCAATACGGAACGTAGTTTTAAGACTTTAGTACAGTTTTACAAATGTATATTTTATGTTTTATGTGAAAAACGTGAAACGAAACGCAAAACTGCCATCTTGGAATGATCATATTGACAGCTAATGTCAAATTTGTGCGTCATTGCTTTCGAGTGCCTAGGGTTAGGTGCGACTGTAATAAGTAACTAAATAGGTTATGTTAGGTTCTCTTTTGACCCTTAATCCGAAAATAGGAGCCCTTCGCAGGGCTCCGTCAACCTTAGTTTATTAAACTAGTGTGATGAATGTGGAAGTTGGCAGTGCCATGACACCGATGTTTGAAATTTTTTTTTTCAGAGGAAACCAAGTATTTCCGGCAAGTGAAAATGGTGAGGGGGGTTTCAAGACCTCCCCTCCTCTCTCTCCAATCACTCACAACCCCTAAAAACGGCGACGTATTTCGAAACCTTTACCATAATAATTATACCTATAATAACAATAAACATCCATAAATAAATAAAAGAAATCAACTTTTACTAAACTTCAATTATCTCGTAACTCGCTTTAGTTGAGATACGGCTTTGCGCTTAGTAGAGCAGTATTGTGTTTTTTAGGGTACCGTAGCCAAAAATTGTAAAAACGGAACCCTTATAGATTCGCAATGTCTGTCTGTCTGTCCGCCCGTATGTCACAGCCAATTTATTGCAAAACAGATTTGAAAACTGGCAGGAATGGAATTAGATGTAGGTATTCTATGAACTGCTTCACTATTTTTATACAAAAACAAAACAAACATAATAATGGCCTCTCCATACATGGAACTGACTTAATTATTTTGAACATCTTACGGCACGTAGGTATTTACCTACTTTCGTCAACTATTAATACCTATAACGTCTAATGTAAACCAGTGTTGCTCATGGCTGCTCTGAGAACAAAAATTGCGCTATGCCTATATTGTACAAACAGAACATACATCAATGTTATATAAATTTTAATATCAGTATCTCAATTCAATATGCTAAAACGTTTTGCTTGCGATTTTTAAATATTGGAATACGGATGTCGCCAGAATACGGCCGCACACGACGAGAATGAAGGGGGGCGCCCCGCAGTAGACGGAGCTAAGCTCCCTTCACCTCCCCTGCTTCACCCCCTCATTTACCAAAACAGTCGCTTAGCACAGCGCCTTAAGGGTGTTTATGACGGGGGCTTATCAAATAATCGCTCGACTCACTATATTTTTTAAATAAAAGATGAAAAAAAATAACGCTATTATTAATTTCAACTAAAAACATTCTACCGGCTTGTACCGTGCATAGTCACAAGCAGAGTAGACGTGACCGAAAAATTTTCATTAAATATTACTTTCATTTTTTTAAATATTATTTGGTACTCTCCAGGACTTCCTATAATAGCTTTGTTGCAATATCAATGGTCACAGATAGCCTCAAATATACATAGGTACATCATTTTCTTCAAAATGGCAATGAATGTTTAATAACTTATATAGGTACATAAAAAGTACAAACAAGTAATAACCTTATTTTTATTTTTATAAAGGAAAATACAGGAATCAATCCTGTGTCGTAGGAGACATTACAAATATACAATTAACGGGACACAATGAACACGCAGATTAGAAACAACAATTTATGGATCACACAAAGCGTTGTCCCGTGTGGGAATCGAACCTACAACACACGGCGCAGTGTCAGGCGGCGAGGTGGCTGCGTAAACCAGTGCGCCAACCATACAGTTGTGCGATAAAAACTATCAATCCTTATTTTAGTACCAAAAGCGCTTCGAATTTCCTCAATATGGACAAGAAATATCCATCGAGTAAGATTTTACCCTTAAAGACGAAACGCATTACTTACTTGCCGAGTGGTTCTATATACGGTACAAAAGGCACCCAGTAATAGAAACCACTAACCGCTAACCTACCAAGAATGTGTGCTACTATAAGCTGTGTTTACATCAGAGATGAGAGAGCTAAGCAGTGCGTAAAGAAAACTGCCAACTCTGCTCAGCAAAATATATGTATATAAGTATCATCATCAGCCTTTAACAGTCCACTGCTGGACAGGCCTCTCCTTTGAAAGGAGGAATTGGCCTACTATACCACGCTAGCCAAACGGGTTGGTACAGGGTTTGTATCAAATTTTCCTTCTATTACAGTGCTATTCTCTGCATAATATGCTTCCTCTGTCGGCTCTTACGACACCCATGGGATGATATGGGATGGTGACATTCCGTATTCTTAATCCGTCACCACACGGAGTGTATATATATATATAAGTATAGCTATAATAAATGATACGACCATCCTGTAACGTGATAAACTCAAAAAGTACTTATATTTGAACGCTTGCCAGCAATAGTTTGTGTTCTTCCTGAGGATGACTTAAGTGTATAATTTATGTGGGCGGAGTCGCGAAGGAAACCTAGTGATGAAATATTCTGGGACTACTTATAGACGGTCGTCTGACCCCAAACTAGGCAGAAGCTGATCTATAGGAACTAAAAAGACAGATAAGTAAAAGTAAACATACCTAAATATTTTTAAATTCATATGGAATATAGATGTCATGAAGGCTTTGATCAAATAACCATGCTCATTACCAAAAATTTGTCCAAGGTGCGAATCGAAACCATGACTTCCACTTCCCAGCTGCGCAATCAATTTTGACGACCGGTCGGCGCAGCGGGAGTGTAAGCGACTGCTACGCCGATGGTCGCGAGTTCGATTCCCGCTCAAGTCAAACATTTGTGTGCATGAACATGGATGTTTGTCTTGGTCTGGGTGTTTCTATGTATAATATGTATGTATTTACAAAAAAAGTATATATGTATGTTTATCCATTATCTAGTGCCCATAGTACAAGCTCTACTTAGTTTGTGATGTGTGTATGTGGTAGAATATTATTATTATTATTATAATCAAAGTCCCACAAAATCTAGGTGATTAAAGATATCACACGCAAAATTAAATAGTTTTATCCCACACCGTTCAACTCGGTACATCTTTACAGTATACGCAACTTCAGTGGGACGTAAGAGGTCGTTTTTTACTCAGTGAAAGAGATAAATGTACATACGTCCCTATGTGGTGACAAGGACAAAAAACGCTCAGCGTATTACAAGGACAGTTAATAAGGTAATGCTCAGCTTGATGTTAATGGTGGTGAAATAGTTTAGTGAACGCGGGACAGAGGACGTTTCTTTTCGTTTACTGTGAAGAGACCCTTGAGGATTTTGCACCTTTATTAGATTTTTTGTGTTTGTTATTACTACAAGGGCTAAACGATGCAATCCAAGTATCAAACCCAGTCGAAGAAAATGAATTACTGAAGTACTGCGAGGAAAACAGCGTCGGTCTCTCTCATCTACTGTCTTTCTCGCACTCTCCTTCTCTTTCTCTTTCTTTGCTTTCTTGCATTTGATTTTCACTTCATTTCAGTTCTCTAATTTTTGTTTCCTTCCTTTTTCTCTATGAAAATCTCCTCCTCTTTCTTCCTCTCTGATTTTCACTTGTTTAATCAGTATTATATAGCCAACTTACTGGGCGGAA
The DNA here is from genome assembly GCA_944739405.2 of Euclidia mi. Classification (NCBI taxonomy): domain Eukaryota; kingdom Metazoa; phylum Arthropoda; class Insecta; order Lepidoptera; family Erebidae; genus Euclidia; species Euclidia mi. The sequence goes on from OX123201.2 coordinate 46,976,091, forward strand.
GTAGGTCTAACTCACACTTTTATTTATCAACTAGAGGACGCCAGCAGCTATGCCTGCATTTTTTTTTAAATTTACCCGTCTTGGCCGATCCCGTGGGAATTTCTGGAAATCCCTACTTAGTGCACCCCTACGGTCCCCAAGGAACGTACATGCCAAATTTCAGCTTCCTGCGCCCAATAGTTTCGGCTGTAGCGTGTCTGTCAGTCAGTCAGTAACGCAAGGATTTTATATATTAAGATGACTTAGACATACTTCTACTCTCTGCATCAGCGTCCGATGCAGAGTTTGGCGAATGGTCATAGGTGTAGCGCAGGTCGTGCAGATCCCTAGGACAAGGCTGGTGGACTATCCTTCCCGAGGTTGCCGCCCGTTGTTGGTCTAGTTCCATAAGAAACAGACGTAACCAAAACCTCCAGCCGCCACACACATACAGCGTGCAGACACACTCAAAAACACGCGCGTGAGAGATATGTAATAATATCTAGGCTTTGGGCTGAAATTACTGATATCCAAGTATTTAAACATAATATGTAAGAGGATAGTGGCAACTAAATGACACTGACATGACGTTTGACTGTTAAACTGTCAAACGTGTAAATAAGGTGTACCTATATAAGTCGACAGGCTCGGCTAGCTCGTCCTATTCTCCTTCGACGACGGCTCAGGTACGATATGGTTCTGACTATTTAATTGCCACTGTGTTCCAATATTCTGTGTTGCTTGTTCTTTTGTTTCATCATCTAGGAAACAATGTAAGATAGTGTAATCATTATCTTATTGATATTGTGTTGTGGGTAGTTTGATCGTTTGTGAGTTATTATAGATTGTAATATAGGATAGAATAATATACTGTGGATCAAGTCGTATCAATGAGATTTATTAGGTATATACCTGTGGTAAACATTTAGTAAATTGTATTGATGCTAAATAATGCTTATTATGTTCTGTTGTAAGAGAGACCTTTCTAGTAATATAAAACTACCCACAACATTGATATTTGATATAAATTGGCTGTACCACTGTTTGTTAATTATTGTTATATATAGTTATTGAAAAGAATGATCAAGAGTTTTATTGCCCGTTCTTTCTCTTGGTTCTATGTCTTTGCTTTGCGAACTGGGCTGTAAATGTAAATGTAGAATCACGACGTAATCTAAAGATATATCCTTGTGCCAAACTGAATAAATGAAAGTATGATTTGATAGTTGTCTCTTTTATTTATCAAAACTGTCTCTACACTATAGGAAGCTTCTCTGATTCTGACATCAGAAGTGTGATAAATTTGCGCCCACAATACTAATACATCCAATTGCAAGTTCCAGAGTCTCCTCATCGTGATGCCATGATTCTGCCTAAGCCCGTCACTGCACCGTTCAGCTGACGACGGAGAATGATTGCCCTACGATCCAGTAGCAACGTTGCCGAGAGCAAGCCGGTGGATGAGTACCGACTACATATCTTAACGATCTGCAACAGTATGCTGAAGCAAACAGCAACAACCAACTGCAAACGCTGGTAATGTACTTCCACCAAGAATATAGCCATGAATGGTCGAAAAATATGACTGTTGTACCAGGTTATTTTAACATGTTCATCAAAAATGTATCTGAGTATAAAACTTTGTAGGTAAAAGCGAAAAAGTTACAGAAAATGTATAATAGATTTTTAAAGTAGCCGATATTGTTCTAATCTGTTGGAATTTAAATAGGCAACATTTGTAGTGATTGACAGAGACTCGGTATGAGCATTGGCTGTGTTGTGCTTTGTTGATAACTCTTTCTAGTGTTAGTACTGATTGGCGTAATCGTCCTGCATATTTTAATTCCAAGAATTAAGTGCTCTGAAGAATCTTTTCATTACAAGTCGAATATGAAATGATGGTAGGTAGAATACATTTCAGAGATTTCTTCATTAATTTTGTTGGCTGTGTATTCATTACATACAGACCAATATTGCGGTGTAGGAATGTGCCTTAGCTCTGTTCCATAAGCTGTTGTTAAATTTTCGCCACAACTACCAAATTAATCAGTTTATGCTATATAGTTTTATTAAATAGGATCCAAACTATAACGAAAGAAAAAAAAATAAGAATATTTTAATGTTAAGCTCTTGAATGTGTTGCCCTGGAGATAAGAATACGAAACTGTATATTTATCTTCAACATATCTTTGAAATATACTTACTCGTATTTTTAACTGGTGAATAATTGTTTATGGCACAAAAATTTGTGTATAGAATTACAAATAATAATGCACTTTCTATAATTGTGTAGTGAGTAACTGTCATGTACCCAGATAATTTCCACCAGTTTTCTTGCAATAGACATACTTATGATTTTGTCACTTTGATTTCTATTGGAAGAACAAAACCAAATAGCTTCCATTTGTCTCAGAGGCACCACATTTGAATGACATGTTGTAAAGATAACCTATGAGGTTTGTATAACTATTACTACAAGCGAACTTTTGTGTGTAGGTGCAGAAATATTGTATATTATATCAAGCGGGTCTGTGTCTAGCTAAATCATATCGATAAAATGATAGTTTCGTTTAGTAACTATTTCCTTTTTTTTAAACATACCTCATCCTCCTGAGGCCTGTGGGGTCATATATGCTAAGTCTAAATATATAGCTCAAGGTATTTTTATTAAAAAGTAGTTATTGAAGAATGTTTTTATATTACATAGGATTAAACTGACTTGTTAAAGAAAGTGAAATTTTGCTTATGTCTGGCACTATTAGATGGCAGTGTATCCAATATTTTCAAGTAGTGTTATTTTGGTTGATAATTTATTGTTATTTTTAACGATAATAGCAGATAAAATAGTTAAAATGAAATGTGTAATAAATGCAGACATCTGTCTAATTAAATGGATCTGAAATAAGCTATTCAACTAAATTGATTCAATTTGAAAATAGTTCCAAATTACATCACTGATTTTTTTTCGAAAACATTCTCATAGTTTATTTATCCATTCTCGGAAATAATACTAATAAATTCAATAAATTAATAAAATATGAGACGGTATTTATTTTTATCTGCTTTTATTCATTGAAATTATGTATTTTTATTATGAAGTGCCATGTGTTAAACTGTAAACCTATTTAGACCATAATTATAGTAATAATCAATCTTAGGATTAGCTCTCGGTAATGAACTATCTTATCAATTTAGTATCTCTGGTATAAACTGCGATAGATAAGCTACTTAGAGATATTTTTTATGCAAAGATATATGTGTACATGTACTTTGTGTGGTTCAATTGTAGGAGACCATGGCAATAATGATTAAAATGGTATTTAATCATTCTAGGTGCTTGAAGGGTTTTGTTTATTTATTTTAAACAATACCTACTTACATGTAAGCTTACTATTTTTATACCAAACCTCTTACGAATCGTCAAATCTTAATTATAATGAAACTGAATGATCCAGATACCTAACGTAAAATACGTAAAAAAAAAACGAATTAAAAACGAAGTCAGTGTTCTGATTGTGTAAACGGAATGAAAATAGCCACAATCACATGATACAATTGATAAATTAAACTGAAATTGATGAAATTAAATAAGATATTCTGCTTAATATAATAAGTTTTTGTATAAGTACATTGATGTTTTTAAGTGTTGCGACCTAAATTATTAAATCTAGGTATGTATATTTGACTTGTAGATATTGAAATATTAACCGACTGGTCCGAATTCTAACTAGTGTCTGGTTTGACTTTCTACACGACTATTTATTATACCGTTTCTTACCAAGAGTACTTTTACTGGCATTGGCGTCTAGTTTAACTTTAGGCAGTTCACTGACTATTGGTAACATAAATAAACTATTAACTAAATTGGTTCATTCTTGATAACTAGTTATTTATTTATACTTTTGTACTGTTTGTACCTGCAATACATTCAGGTCAATTCAGTTTCTAGCATTTCATACTGTACATTTACGGGTGGTAGACTTACAATTAGGAAACAATTATTATGTAACACTTTTAGGAGAGAGGAGCAGTTTAGTAATATACTATAATAGTCTATACATTATACCTAGGTGCATTTGATATATTATAGTTAAAAGATGTTTTATAGTAACATGCTTTAATAGGGTCTGCTGCATTTATTATTCTAAATTGATAACATTTTAGTGTATTATTAATATAGATATCAATTTTGATTAAGATAAGTTACATTTGTAGATTTTCCTACAGTTAATTTTTGTGGAATATAATAAAGAACTTTGTACTTTTAAATAGCTACGATTTATAGATTAATAACGTTTAGATATTCTTTGATGACATAGTAGCTTTTACAGATAACATATTTTTTGTTTTCTTACTAAAGTATTTAAGTTAAATTTTAAAATACATATACAAAGAAAATAAAAGGGCGGTCTTACTTTAGGTTAGAGGTTCTGATAACCATACACAGCATTACATATAAACTTCTTCTAAACAAGGATCGATAATGTAGGTAGCAGTGATGATATAAAGGTATCTGTAAATATCTATAATAATGTGATAACATCGATTTATTCATTGATGATTAGTTGACGATGATTGAATTATTATTGATGATTAACTTACCGATGGTTAAGAAGTTGATGATAATGCTGGCAATGATAACCATGTTGATGTGATTTTGATAATGATTTCATAATGATTTTGATAATGATTTTGATAATGATTTTGATAATGATTTTGATAATGATTTTGATAATGATTTTGATAATGATTTTGATAATTATTTTGATAATAATTTTGATAATGATTTTGATAATGATTTTGATAATGATTTTGATAATGATTTTGATAATGATTTTGATGTTGATGATAATGATAATCATTTATTTGTTGATGATAATCATTTAGATGTTGATGATAATGATAATCATTTAGATGTTGATGATATTGATCATATTGCCTACGAACTGCTGAAGTCTTTCGCCTTGTTCTAGCCTGGACTCATGTGCAGCAGGTGTGGGGCTAGATAGTATCAAGGAGATTGACCGTTGTTACTTGTCTATTTAATGTGAAAGGAAAGGCAATGGCAATGAGTGTATTAGAACGAAAGTATTGTCCTAGTATTACACTACTGTTATCATACAAGTTGGTACCTGTATACTTGTAAATTAGTGAAATCGAATTTGATTATTTAACTCGGTTGTGAATTTAAATTATTTATTTTATTTCATTTATTTATCAGCCATAAGCAGAATTACCTATTTTAATTTTTTATTCTTAAAACATTTATTTAAATTTTTATGCTTCGTAGTGGCTCCTTTTGTACTATATTACTTTTGTCAATTTGTGGATGGATAATGCAGTGGTGTAATATTGTAAAATTAAACTGTACTTCTATGTAACATGTGTTTTGTGAATGTTAATGATCCCTTCATAGAATAGTAAATACAATTTGTAACAATGGTATCAAAGCAGCTGACACAGAACTTATTTCTAGACTCGCAAAATGAAACCGTAATTACTGTAAATATGAGTCCAGTTTATTTTTGTGTAATTGTTTCGTACAAATGGATTGTTGTTGTGATACTATTCTTATAATTGAACTTACTTAGATGACGACGTAAGTCAGTATAGCCGTACCGGACGTAACGATACTATAGTTTTTAGATGGCTTTAATCAATATGGTAAGAATTCATTGTTACATAATACAGGGCGCCCGTCAGGCGATTGTTTAGTAAAGTGTTATTTAATTTATTGTACTTCGAGGACGAAGTAATTGTCAGTCTGGCCGTGAGAGATATGTAATAATATCTAGGCTTTGGGCTGAAATTACTGATATCCAAGTATTTAAACATAATATGTAAGAGGATAGTGGCAACTAAATGACACTGACATGACGTTTGACTGTTAAACTGTCAAACGTGTAAATAAGGTGTACCTATATAAGTCGACAGGCTCGGCTAGCTCGTCCTATTCTCCTTCGACGACGGCTCAGGTACGATATGGTTCTGACTATTTAATTGCCACTGTGTTCCAATATTCTGTGTTGCTTGTTCTTTTGTTTCATCATCTAGGAAACAATGTAAGATAGTGTAATCATTATCTTATTGATATTGTGTTGTGGGTAGTTTGATCGTTTGTGAGTTAATATAGATTGTAATATAGGATAGAATAATATACTGTGGATCAAGTCGTATCAATGAGATTCATTAGGTATATACCTGTGGTAAACATTTAGTAAATTGTATTGATGCTAAATAATGCTTATTATGTTCTGTTGTAAGAGAGACCTTTCTAGTAATATAAAACTACCCACAACATTGATATTTGATATAAATTGGCTGTACCACTGTTTGTTAATTATTGTTATATATAGTTATTGAAAAGAATGATCAAGAGTTTTATTGCCCGTTCTTTCTCTTGGTTCTATGTCTTTGCTTTGCGAACTGGGCTGTAAATGTAAATGTAGAATCACGACGTAATCTAAAGATATATCCTTGTGCCAAACTGAATAAATGAAAGTATGATTTGATAGTTGTCTCTTTTATTTATCAAAACTGTCTCTACACTATAGGAAGCTTCTCTGATTCTGACACGCGCAAGCAGACACATTCACCTATACCCACACACTTATACACGCACAATAACACACATACACACACCTACACACTCTTACATGGACGCACACACACACGCATCTAAACACCACTTCAAACACTCACACACATACACAAACACATACTCAACACAGACTCATACCAACAAAATTATCATGGAGGTGAAACAAAACAGTATCGTACCCCAGGAGGGTACCAGCGTCCGTGACGCTGGAGAATCCCTCTCTGCACCATCGTGTGCAGGCTGCCCCACGTATTCTGAGGGGGGCAATGTTTCACAATGCCGAGACAGAGACACATTAAATCTGCACGACCTGGCCAACGCCATGCCTCGTGCAACCCACACTTCGTCCACTACCTGGAACATCGCTCCGCGTCGAGCAAACGCACGCCAAAAGGCGGACGTTTACTCCGCGTCGACTGCGAATCCAGGTAGTCATAGACGAGGTGGTAAACGCTACCGCCGTTACAAACGCTCACGTGAGCAAACAACACAGTCGGGTGTTAGCGCATCGAATAAATCGGCTAGCGCACTCCCGACTACGACCACGACGGCTGGTAAAAGCAACCAGCGCGGCGACCAAACCTCGACCGGTGGAGCGGACGTTCCACCCCGGACGACGCAGCCGGACGGTTGTGTTGCGCCGCTGACGGCGGGAGGCGCGACTGTAATAACAGACAGCGCACTCCTGCCTGCGCGTGGCGCGCCAACCACGGCTGCTCCCGGGGCGCCCCGCCGCGCTCCTCCGGTGGGGATTGGTAACGCTGCGCAGCCGTCGTGTAGAAACAAGGAGCCGCGCCACAAACGCGGCCTAAAACGACGCGATCCGGCGCCACCAGGACATCCCACTCCGACACCAAGCACGAAGAGGGATCGCCCTGAGGACTCTACACCACCCAGCGCCGGGTCGAAACGGGCAAAAACAGACGCCACACCCAAGAGCGGTAAGAGCTACGCAGACGCGACAAACTCGCAGCTGATGGTAGCCTCGCCTGTTCCACCGCCACGGACCTGACGGTGGAACAGGCGAGGCAGCTCGAACTCTCAATTGAAGAGAGTATAGTTGAAACTGCCTTCGCCACACCGCCGAATAATGGGCCGGCACTCGCACCTTCCTTTAGGGGCAAACCTCTTGCAGTGGAGGGTGTCCTGAAGTTATGGTGCGAGAACGAACACTCACTAACGTGGCCAAAAACGCAGTAGCCAAACTAAGATCGCCGATTGAGGGGACCAGGCTGGTCGTCATCAGGCAGTGAGACTTAGCGAAGCGTGTACGCGCAGCGCTGTGGCTGCCGAGGACGATCACCATGGAGCTACCTAAGATCCACCATCTCCTCATTGCCCAAAACCCCTGGTACGCCGTACAAACGTGGCAATTGTACGGCGCATCCTTGCAGGAGCACGGCGTGTACCTTACCTTGGGCATCCCGGAACCCGAGATCCCCAAGATCACGGGACGCGGCCGTCGGGTTTCCTTCTTCGCTGGCAGCGTGTACGTAATGTTCCACGCTTCCAGCGGGGGGGAGAGCTCGGCGGCTGTAGGGCCCAAGGAGACGCCGAGTGAAGGTTAGGACACAACGGGACGAGCTGTACCAGCCATCCCAAGCACCTCGGGCATAGCCCGTATTACACCGGCGCCCGCAGCGACTATACAACAACCCACCGCTGCGACGGACGCAAAAGACGAGCACGACTCGTCTGACGGGGAGTCTATGGACAGCAATGTCCTCGATTCTTCGTCAGACTAGAGTCATACAAACTAACCTCCAGCATAAACAAATTGCAACGGCTACCCTACGCAGGCTGCTGGAGGTTAATCAACAGACAATAGCCCTAATCCAGGAGCCGTGGATTAGAGGCGACAACATATGTGGTCTAAACAACATCGGAGGTAAGCTACTGCACAACTGCTCGGTCACTAAACCGAGAACATGCATATACATTCCCCGAACAATACCAGCACTGTTGCTAACCAACTTCTGTTCTAGAGACCTCACTGCCGTAGGACTCCAAACAGGGCCCAACAAACAGATGTTAGTACTAGCTTCGGTCTACATGCCTGGTGATGAGGACATCCCATCAAAAGAGCTGGCCGAGCTGGTGCAGCACTGTGAGGACCACGGCTGGCAGGTAATCATCTCGGCGGACGCAAACGCGCACCATCCGCTGTGGGGTAGCCCCGACGCAAACAGACGAGGTGAGATCTTGACTGAATACATCTTTTCAACAAATCTATCTGTAGTTAACAACGGTTCGGAGCCCACCTTTGTTAGCTCCAGATATCAAACCATAGTAGACATAACGCTAGCATCGGATGGGGCCGCGGAACTTGTCACAAACTGGCATGTGTCCGCTGAGCCATCCTTCGCAGACCACAGACGAATCTGCTATGAAATACGAGTGCAAGAGAACGTCCAACAACCTAGGCGCAACCCTCGCAGAACCAACACCGCGAAATACAAGACGTTTCTCGTATCACAGGTAGACAAATCCTATTTTAAGGACATGTCGACCAGCACTGACAACATAGAACATAACACCAACTTACTAACAGAATGTATACAAACAAGTTATCAGCAAGCCTGTGCACCCACACTCCCAAAGTCGTCTAGCAAAACCCAGTGGTGGGGAAGAGAACTAGAGGGACTCAGGCAAAACCTGAGGAAACTCTTTAACAGGGCTAAAAACACGAGAATGGAAGCAGACTGGCTCAAATACAAAAAATACAAAGAAGCCCAGTCACACTACAAGAAACGCATAAGATTCCGCAGAGGCGAGTCCTGGCGGCGTTTCTGCAGCGGTATAAACACCACGAACGAAGCAGCCAGGGTGAAAAAGATCTTGTCTCAGGACAGCAACAAAACCCTTGGCGCCATTAAAAAGCAAGATGGAACCTACGCAACTACGGACGCTGAAATTAGCCAAGTGCTAATTGAAACTCACTTCCCAGGTTGTGAAGTAACCAATGACCGTCTGTGGGACGAGTCAGACTACAGACCGCCGACCCAAACAGACTGGCTGGTAGCCGAAAATGTGGTCACCACAGACCGGCTGAAATGGGCAATAGACAGCTTCCAGGCATTCAAATCCGCAGGCCTGGATGAAATCATACCAGCATTCCTACAGTGCGGATGCACAACGATTGTGCCGCACCTGCTCGACATCTACAGGGCCTCAATAGCGCACAGATACATACCTTGCAGGTGGAGGGAAGTTAAAGTCATATTCCTCCCAAAACCTGGCAAAACTGACTACTCACAAGCGAAAGCATATAGACCCATCAGCTTGACCTCCTTCTTATTGAAAATGCTGGAGAGACTTACGGACCGATACCTCCGTGAGGGCGCATTACTGCGCAATCCACTACACCCACATCAACACGCCTACAGAAGTGGCAGGTCAACTGAATCGGCGCTGCATTCCGTTGTGGGAACCATTGAAACAGCGCTTACCAACAAGTTAATGACACTGGGGGCCTTCATTGACATAGAAGGTGCCTTCGACAAAACTAAGTTCAACAGTATCAGCCGGGCCCTCGAAAAGTTCGGAGTTGAGCAAACCCTTAGTGGCTGGATTGATCAACTGCTGAAACAGAGGGCAATACAATTAACGGTAAACTCCACCACAAGGGGCATAGTTGTAAAAGGCTGCCCTCAGGGAGGTGTACTCTCACCCCTGTTGTGGAACATTGTGGTGGACGATCTGTTACGGAACTTAAACGACAGACGATTCTTCACGGTCGGCTATGTAGACGACATCACCATCCTGATCAAAGGTGACTCAGAAGACACGATCCGAAATCGGATGCAAGCAGCCATCAGGATCATGGAGGAATGGTGCAACCAACATGAACTGACGGTTAACCCCAACAAAACGGAGCTAGTACTTTTCACCAACAAAAGGAAAACCCATATGTGCAAAACACCAAAACTCTTTGGAACGGAGCTTACCTTATCGAATGAAGTCAAGTACTTGGGCGTTATACTTGACCATGAGCTAAACTGGGGCAAGCACATCAGCACAAAAACAACAAAAGCATGCACAATCTTCTGGCAATGTCGGAGAATCATAGGCAAAAAATGGGGTCTCAAACCATCAATTACCCTGTGGATCTACACTGCCATTATACGCCCCATGCTTACATATGGTGCAGTAGTGTGGTGGCCACGCACGCAACTAAGCACAATCACAAAAAAGCTACAGAGCCTTCAACGCCTAGCCTGCTTGGCCACAACAGGCTGCATGAAGAGCACCCCAACAGCCGCCTGGAGATACTACTGGACCTAAGACCGCTGCATCTAATGATCCAGCAGGAAGCTGGCGCTGCAGCAATCCGTCTAGACAAGCTCGGGCTATGGAGAAAGGATGATCGAATTACTCACGCACGCCTAAAAGGGACCTTAACCAAAGAGATCCCGATGCTAGAGGCCGCTTGCAATCTCATCCCTAAAACTTTTGTCTTTGACAAAAAATATCGCATCCAATTGCAGGAGGAACATAAAGACTGCTCTGGTATACACGAAGTCAGAGTATACACAGACGGCTCAAAAACGAAGTATGGGACGGGTGCGGGCGTATCCTCCCATGACTTAAATATCAACATCTCAACATCCCTTGGCACCCATAACACCATATTCCAAGCCGAGTGTGTTGGGATAACAAGAGCCGCAACAGCAATCGCGTCTAGGAACGTAAGTGACCTGGCTATACGCATTATCACAGACAGTGCCTCTGTACTACAAGCTCTAGGCAGCAACTGCTTTAACAGCGGCCTCATCATGGAATGCCACCTAGAGCTGCAAAAGATTGCAGAGAAGAATCGGGTTACGCTGCAATGGATTAAAGGCCACAGCAACTCCGCAGGCAATGACGCCGCAGACCAACTGGCACGGCAAGGATCGGACACAATGATAATGGGACCCGAACCGATTGTACCGATACCAGCCAGCCAAATCAAAACGTGGCTACGTGAGAGAACCGCACATGAACACGAAAAACAGTGGGCAAACATAAAAGAATGCAGACAAACAAAAGATGCCATCCCCTGCTTGAACAAGCGACTCTCACACAAGCTGCTGCATTCTAATAGGAAAACACTAAAGCATCTGACGGGCATAATAACCGGCCACTGTCCACTCAACAAGCACCTATTCAACATAGGCGTTACGGACAGCCCACTGTGCAGGGGCTGCATGGAAACCGAAGAAACACCCGCTCACGTCATTCTGCACTGTGCAAGTGTGAGCGATCAACGGGCAAAGCTGCTGAACAACCCCAGAACCATGAGTGAAGCTTTAAACGACACCAGCCAACTAATGGCTTTCTGGAAGGAACTAAGGTGGTATGAGTAGCCGGCGTCAATGAAGTCGCCACATACGCACAATGGCCCAAATAAGTGGCTAAGTGCGGAAAACCCAGTACCAACTAACTAACTAACTATAGCCAACTTCTACGCGGGTTGAGCCGCATGGAAGTCCGTAAGTCTAGTATTAAATAAACGTCAACAAAAAAGATCCCGTCAGACATTTGTTTACTATACAATACTAGAATATTCTTAGCCCTATATTGTAATACAGTATCTAACCCGTCCCGTCGTCGTAATTGTATCCTAGATACAACATTTGTTTTACGAAAATAACGACCTGGTTTCTTTTTGGAAGGAAGTCAATAAGATCGGTCTGATTGGGTGGGACGGGAATATAATGTTTCGCCCATGTTTTAGCTTTCTTGTAAAGTTTTCTGTTCCCGTCTTTAGAATCCTTTTACAATTGTCTCCCCGAATTCTGCTTATAAAGGAGGTTGCTACCCAGAGGGTCTCTAGTTCAAATCCACGGCGCGCACCATTGTTTAAAGTTATATGCGGATTAAATTGTTTGTTATGGCTTAATTAATAATAAAAAAACGACGTGAGGAAACCTGCATGTCTGAGAGATCACCATACCTTTATCAAAAGACATGTAAATTCTATGAACCCGGTCTTGGCGTGGTGAACTATGGTCTAACCCTTAACATAGTGTGAAGAGGCCTGTGTCCAGCAGTGGAACTGGTTATAAACACGACTGAAGACGATAATGCATTAATGTTCTTATAAACATAAGCGTAACCTTCAGCCTTGCATAAAGTCGTCCGTGGTAAAGGAATTTATCCTAGCATGGAAATTGTCTCAAAAACGATTTAGCCAATCAGAGAGGTTCCGTCTTTATACTGAAGTAGCTGTAAACGTAAACTTTAAGATTCAATGAACTACATAGAGGTACCATGGTACCAATTCCCCTTTCCTGATACAAAGGCTACATACACTAATACGACGAACGACTTAGATAACTAGCTTCATTGACGGAACTAAATTTATTTCTAGAGGTGAACTTCAGCTAAAGCTGAATTTATGTATGCAAATACATTTTCGTATTTATCACCTAGTTCCTAGCTTAGAGGTTTCATTTATTAGTGATGTATGAAAAGCGGAGGTGTTGTAGTCATGGTGTAGGTATATGTATAACGTTTATTCACGCATTACTTTTTTATTTTTATTTAATCATTTATGGTGTACGTCGGTGGACATAATGCCATATGGCATTGTCTACCTGTCAACCTTAAGGAGGTGCAGAGATGAAAGTGGTAGGTGCATTTTACTGTTTAGATGTAACTAATGTAAAATAACATATCTACATAATATATAATAGGGATAGAATACATACAAGATATATTGTGCTACAAATACATACATATACATTACTTTTTTATGTTATATGCGGCAAACGAGCAGTCGGATTGCTGATGGTTAGCGATTACCGCCGCCCATGGACACAAGCGGCACCAAAGGCGTCACAAGTGTATGCGTCTTTTGGCTGTGAACAGGAATGGAAGAGGAGTGGTATGAGGGAGAAAGAAAAAGGGATGGGGCCTCGAGAACTCTTATTTTGCGAACAAAATGCAACAGTATACTCGATATTCTGTAAGAGAGTAGTAGGTACTTCACCACTCTAACCGGCTCGTTAATACTGAAATCAGCAAGCCTCTACACCCATAAAATTTTTATAGAGTAGTCCAATTTTGATAATTCTTTTAATCAGTAATGTGCTGAGTCAAAATAAAACGAAATATGAATGAATGAATAATAAAATATGACTTTTTGCTCCCCCGGGTATCGAATCCAAGACTTTATAATCCGCTTAGCATGCTTTCCGTAACACGACGACGGTGTAATACTGTACCCAGCACAAAGTTATTTTATGTATGTAACTACTGGACAAATCTAGCCTAAATTTGACTCCATGCTTGATCTAAGCATTGGCTTGGCTTATTATGGCTTACTCAATCGGCAAACAGATGTAATCTCATAAAAATATATCGTGTTCAGAACTCCATATAAAACGAATAGACGAAATATATTTTTATTATCAAAACACACGTCGTGAGCATGTCAGAACCATAGTATGCAAATATTTCAATTCAACCTTGTTTCTGATAAATCAATATATCTGTGACAGATGAAAAGAATAGTGCACAAAATGAATTTTATGGTGTTACCTGCTTTGTAACTTTCGTGATTTGTAGACATACTACTCATATTTTTTATTTATGTTTCATCTATATGAAAATGAGTTCATTTGTATATATAAAATTATTGCGTTACTAGCTAACTAACAGACAAGCAACAGCCAATACTATTAAAAGGTTCCATGGGTACACTAAGGAGGCGGGCTTTTACCGAAATGCCCACAAGGTTGGACAGAATCGGTTCAGTTAAAATAAAATGTGTGGGCGTAGCTGCGGACATACTCTAGAAATTTATGTTACAGCCATCACTATTTCTAGAGATATGAGGCTTAAAATAACTTTGAATCTGTCTATGTAGGTATTTACTTAAATAACGAACTAACTTAATATCAATATATATTTCAAGCTTATATTGTATTGAGACTGCCTCCGTGGTCCAGTGGATAGCTTTTGCGACTGCTGATCGGAGGTCCCGGGTTCGATTCCCGGGTCGGGGAAAAGTGTTACTGAGTTTTTCCGAATTCTCAGTGGCAGCTCGGAGTCTGGTGATGTGTCCGGTAACGGCAATAGGCTCGCCCCCTATTACGTGGGACCTAAAAATTCATGGTGATATGAGTTTGTAATATTACACCTCTTCCTACCCCTTCGGGGAAAAAGGCGTGAGACTATAAAAAAAAAGAATATTGTAATGAAGTCGCTGATTGAACTTACTGAATATTCATCTCCATTTTCAAACCAAAACAACTCATCTAATATCAAATCTTTCAATTTGTTAGTCGAGAAATGTCTGTCTGCGATCAAGTTGAATCTTTTGTTTTATGTAATTAACTTTGGAAATTTTACGTTTATTAGCCTCAGCTTGTGTGCTAGATGAATAAATGATATTTGACTTTGACTTTGTCTACGTACTAACGCAACTAAAATACTAGAAAATATACCTAGTAAAATAACATTTAGATATTCACTAGAACATTTATATTTGAACTATCTTTTACTCGTATCTTCAGCTCTATATTTTGGTTGACATTATATCAAAAGACAAAGTGGTGTTCTTATCTCTACTCCTAAATAGAAAAATATTGGCTCGTAGTTAATTTGATACCCTATGCCAACTCTTTCGAGTTTTGATTTTTGCTAAGAGGCCTGTGACCAGCACTAGGACAGTCAATACAATACAGGGTTGCTATAACAAATATATTTGTAAATCATTATGTAAAAAAATATAAGTTTCTGTACTTGTCTATATAAAGTTCTGTTTATCAGTGCAAAATTATGTTCTCTTCGTCCGCGTAATTGCCTTAAAAAGTGGGACAAAGTTTTTGATTCAAGTATTAATAAAAATGTAGATGAGCCAAAATACGTAGAATAACGAGCCCAACATAAATAAAGGACTCAAAATAGTTCCTTTGTAAGTCTCAACTTACGAAGATTAGTTATTATATTATACTCGAAGTTTGTTTTGTTTGTGTTCATCATTAGGCTATAGTATATGCAGACAGACAGTCGTAGTTGTCAAAAGAGTCGTAACGATCTAGTTGTCTAATAAAGAATAAATATTATTTACTTTGATTTATTTATAAATTGAGTTAGACTGTGGATTGCGTATACGTCTGCTCAGTATCAGGAGGTCCCGGGTCCGATTCCCATGTGTCTTAGTAGCAGCATTTCCCAGAAATGGCCCGGTAACGGCAACAGGCCCCTATTACATGGGAGTAACAAATTTATAGCCTGGCGAAATCTGGGAGTAACATTACACCTCTGCCTACTCCTCGAGGGATATAGGCGTGAGTCTATAAAAAAATGCGCTAGATTTTCCAGGCAGTGAACTGATGGAGTAAACGTTCGCACCTAAATGTTTAGGAATGTATGACAATATGAGCTTACGCTCTATTTCCTTACTCTTACAGTCCGATAGGGTGACAAATGGGAGAGATCTATCATTCCATTCCAAGCAACTGCACCGACCAAAATTGGTTGTACAGAAGGAAACTCGATCAAGATTTTTTTATTCCAATCTAACCAATTGGTTGATCATACTTCATTTTGGGTGAAATATTACAAATGGACGTGAACTTCATCATCTCAGTCGAAAGTCTTCCATTGCTGGACATAGGCCACTTTCAAGATACCCGCATCCATCCGCGATTTTGAGCCACACGCATCCATCCGCTGCCCGCGATCTTAATAAGATCGTAGGACTAAATGATAAAATAACTAGATGAGCCCGCGGTTACACCCGCGATATTTAGGGCTGTTGCTCCGCTCCTGAGGCTCATAGCGTGATGTTATATAGCCTATAGTCTGCCCCGATAAATGGGCTAACTAACAATGCAAGTTTTTTTTTAATCGGAGCTGTCCCTGAGATTAGAGCGTTCAAGCAAGCAAACAAACTCTACAGCTTTATAATATTAAAATAGATTATAACTTACACTCAAACAATACCTATTTACAGACCTTACTAAACAGCCTATAAATACTAAGTTACACTATACATCTATAGTCCATAATATCACAATAACGTAACAGTTTAACATCTAACCACAAAGCCACATAACTATAAATACATATTTGCAAACAAACCTTCATTAGCCACACCTCCATCGAAAACAGCTTCAGTCGAACTTTATTTATATAAATACAATCGGTATGTCTGTCTGTTCTAAATTTATTTCATCAGATACGTTTATTTGTACAATCACTCTACATTTTTCTGTAGTTGTTAATACCGACGGGCTATTTTTGCCAATGGGTTAGTATTTTTAGTTGGTAGTCATATAATCAAAGTATTTTAGGAGAACTTATAACTGTATTAATTTATGCGCTATATAATATACTAGCTTCTGGCGCGACTTCGACTGCGTGGAATAGTTAGCTTGGGCCAACGCTAATTTTAAATGCGACTTAGTTTACGTAGAAGGTGAAAATATGTTTAAAAATAATATGTATGTCATCGTGACTATCCGCCGGTCTAGCTCATCATAAATGCGCCCGCAGTACTTGATCATTATTTTAAAACTGCGATATCTACTAAAACATTCATTAAAACCGAATGATGTAAAGGGCAATTATGTTTAAATTAATGAAATGAAATGAATGAAATGAAATGAAATGAAATGAGGTTTGAGGTTTTATTTTTGCCATAGGTACATACATACACTACAAGTACAAAAAACGGATCAAAGATATACATAATTATACACAACAGAGTAAAAATACAAACACATTGAATATGGCAAAAATAGGTCACGGTTCAGTATACGTCTGACATAAAATTATGTCAAACACTGATTTTCAACCGCAACCTGCGGATAAATGACTCACGAAAGTCAACCAGCATATTAAACACCTAAACTAAAACAAAAGTGTTCCAACACTATAGGTAATAAAAGGAAAAAAAATCGAATAATTACACAAATGAAATAACTCTGCGTTATGTTAAGTTCTACACTATAAATTTTGCTAGTAGATTGACAACACAAGTTAAGTGCTTGTGACATTTATTTGGATAAAAAATAATTAAAACACCTTCGCAAATAATTCATTATTTTAGATCAAATTAAGTTATCATAATTAAAGAAGGTTATAAAAATAGCGGCGCCAGCCCAGTGGTGTACGTAGCGGACTGCCGAGACGGTGGTCTCGGGTTCGATCTCCAGTTACCCAGAGCACACACCTCTGACTTTTCGAAGTTATCTGTGTAATAAAAATGTTAATTATCGCTCGCTTAATAATGTGTCCGGTTGAGTGCAATAGACTCGCCCCTATTACATAGGGACCGAAAAATAACTGGCGAAGAGTGGGTGTGTAATACACTTCTTCTATCCACCCATTCGGGGATAGAGGCGTGAAGTTATGTTATGTTTATTAAATATTCCCCATAAGTGTTCCACTTCCATTTTAAAGCACTAAGCGAGATGATATATAGCCTATTGCCTTTCTCGATAAATGGGCTTTCTCACAGTTAAAGAATTTTCAAATCGGCCAGTAGTTCCTGAGACTAGCGCGTTCAAACCATAAAACCCTTCAGCTTTATTATATTAGTGTATATTATTTGCATTAAAAGCAGCGATAGCCTAGTGGAGATACCAACAGACTGCCATACAGAGTGTATCGGGTTCGAATCCACGGCGCGCACCAATGACTTTTTGGAGTTATGTGCGTATTGAATTGTTAATTATCGCTTGTCCCGTGCCTCGGAGAGCACGTTAAGCCGTCGGTCCCGGTTGTCATGAAGATCTTTGACAGTCGTTACAGGGCGTCAGTACCTTCTAAAATAAACTGACACTAGTCTAAACCATGGAATATCGCTATCCCTTCGGGTTGCGGAGGTCAGACAGGCAGTCGCTCCGTTGAAAAGCTAATATTCAGCCAAATCCGGTTAGACTAGGAAGCAGACCCCAGATTGAAACTGGGATAACGCTAAGAGGATGAATTTGCATTAAAGTATTCAATATAGAGACCAAAGGTAAATTAATTGTACTTATGAAAAATTATACGAATAACTTGAAGGCAATACCAAAGTGACTGTTTATAAAATACATGGCAGAAATATTGATCACAAATGGTACAGCGAAGGAATGACGACAAATGTTGTAAAATTGTTTTTGGTAGTAGAGCCTTGCTGATTTCAGCATGAATGGGCCGGCTCGATCGGGGAAGTACTATCTTCTCACAGAAAATCGACGTAAAGTAACAGTACCTAAACTGTTGCGTTTCGTTCGGTGAGTGAGAGTACCGGAGGCTCTATCCCCTATTCCTTCTCCCTCATCCTATTCCTTTTCCCAACCCCAAGGGCGGCAACGCACTTGTGACTTCTGTGTAATTGCTTACCATCAGGCGATCCGTCTGCTCGTTGGCCGCCTATTACCATAAAAGAAAATTGCATAGAAATCATCAATCTCCCTTTTTCACCACAATTTTGTATGATTTAAGGACTTGTAGGGTTGCACCCAAATCTATTGTCGTAGGCTTTCTAGTTAAACTGCATTAGTAGAATTGATTAAACTTAGCTCCTTATAATTGTAATTACTGCCAATTACTACTTACATACACCCGCTTTTTACGAATCAGTACCTTGTTATTGTAAATCGTAATAATTGCTTAGCAACAGAATCTGTTATTGCTGATTACAAAGCGACGTATTATACTAAGATTTTACAGTGTAAAGGCAAAATCATCCCTCGTACATCTATGTGAACTATGGATACATAATAAAATATTTAAAAACATGTAAAATAAATTAATATAATTCCTCAGACATTTCCTGTCCGATTTTCTTTTAAAAGGTAAAAAAAGTAATCCGCTTAATTGTTTAGCTACTAAGCCGAAAAGTCCAACTTTCTTGACAATTGATCCAATCTTGACTATATTACATTATAGTTTGTAGAGGTTAATCCGACTATTTAAAGAGCCTCCCCACTCGTTGGGCGGATATTATATTATCGCGCGCCGGAAGTAAGTACTGGAAGGTCAGGTCGCCGCCCGCCCTACTTCTAGGGCGGGCAGTTCAATCGTTGGGCGGGCGCGAGCTTAAAGCAAGTAACATTTGATAAGGCCTAGATTGCGATTAGATTGGTAGTAACTTAGATTAGTTTGGATTTATTTTGACTTTATTGGAGCTACAATGGAAAGGCTGGTGTAATTTATTGTTCAATGTTTGTGATGTTATGTGGTCGTTATACGGTTGTAATGGTGTTGTAAAATGTTGCTTATGTTTATATAGTACTTCGTCTCGACATGTAAGAGTATATAGGTGATTCAATTCAGTTCGTTCAGTTAAAATTAAAATTGGTTCAGTTAAAATAAAATGTGTGGGCGTAGCTGCGGACATACTCTAGAAATTTATGTTACAGCCATCACTATTTCTAGAGATATGAGGCTTAAAATAACTTTGAATCTGTCTATGTAGGTATTTACTTAAATAACGAACTAACTTAATATCAATATATATTTCAAGCTTATATTGTATTGAGACTGCCTCCGTGGTCCAGTGGATAGCTTTTGCGACTGCTGATCGGAGGTCCCGGGTTCGATTCCCGGGTCGGGGAAAAGTGTTACTGAGTTTTTCCGAATTCTCAGTGGCAGCTCGGAGTCTGGTGATGTGTCCGGTAACGGCAATAGGCTCGCCCCCTATTACGTGGGACCTAAAAATTCATGGTGATATGAGTTTGTAATATTACACCTCTTCCTACCCCTTCGGGGAAAAAGGCGTGAGACTATAAAAAAAAAGAATATTGTAATGAAGTCGCTGATTGAACTTACTGAATATTCATCTCCATTTTCAAACCAAAACAACTCATCTAATATCAAATCTTTCAATTTGTTAGTCGAGAAATGTCTGTCTGCGATCAAGTTGAATCTTTTGTTTTATGTAATTAACTTTGGAAATTTTACGTTTATTAGCCTCAGCTTGTGTGCTAGATGAATAAATGATATTTGACTTTGACTTTGTCTACGTACTAACGCAACTAAAATACTAGAAAATATACCTAGTAAAATAACATTTAGATATTTACTAGAACATTTATATTTGAACTATCTTTTACTCGTATCTTCAGCTCTATATTTTGGTTGACATTATATCAAAAGACAAAGTGGTGTTCTTATCTCTACTCCTAAATAGAAAAATATTGGCTCGTAGTTAATTTGATACCCTATGCCAACTCTTTCGAGTTTTGATTTTTGCTAAGAGGCCTGTGACCAGCACTAGGACAGTCAATACAATACAGGGTTGCTATAACAAATATATTTGTAAATCATTATGTAAAAAAATATAAGTTTCTGTACTGGTCTATATAAAGTTCTGTTTATCAGTGCAAAATTATGTTCTCTTCGTCCGCGTAATTGCCTTAAAAAGTGGGACAAAGTTTTTGATTCAAGTATTAATAAAAATGTAGATGAGCCAAAATACGTAGAATAACGAGCCCAACATAAATAAAGGACTCAAAATAGTTCCTTTGTAAGTCTCAACTTACGAAGATTAGTTATTATATTATACTCGAAGTTTGTTTTGTTTGTGTTCATCATTAGGCTATAGTATATGCAGACAGACAGTCGTAGTTGTCAAAAGAGTCGTAACGATCTAGTTGTCTAATAAAGAATAAATATTATTTACTTTGATTTATTTATAAATTGAGTTAGACTGTGGATTGCGTATACGTCTGCTCAGTATCAGGAGGTCCCGGGTCCGATTCCCATGTGTCTTAGTAGCAGCATTTCCCAGAAATGGCCCGGTAACGGCAACAGGCCCCTATTACATGGGAGTAACAAATTTATAGCCTGGCGAAATCTGGGAGTAACATTACACCTCTGCCTACTCCTCGAGGGATATAGGCGTGAGTCTATAAAAAAATGCGCTAGATTTTCCAGGCAGTGAACTGATGGAGTAAACGTTCGCACCTAAATGTTTAGGAATGTATGACAATATGAGCTTACGCTCTATTTCCTTACTCTTACAGTCCGATAGGGTGACAAATGGGAGAGATCTATCATTCCATTCCAAGCAACTGCACCGACCAAAATTGGTTGTACAGAAGGAAACTCGATCAAGATTTTTTTATTCCAATCTAACCAATTGGTTGATCATACTTCATTTTGGGTGAAATATTACAAATGGACGTGAACTTCATCATCTCAGTCGAAAGTCTTCCATTGCTGGACATAGGCCACTTTCAAGATACCCGCATCCATCCGCGATTTTGAGCCACACGCATCCATCCGCTGCCCGCGATCTTAATAAGATCGTAGGACTAAATGATAAAATAACTAGATGAGCCCGCGGTTACACCCGCGATATTTAGGGCTGTTGCTCCGCTCCTGAGGCTCATAGCGTGATGTTATATAGCCTATAGTCTGCCCCGATAAATGGGCTAACTAACAATGCAAGTTTTTTTTTAATCGGAGCTGTCCCTGAGATTAGAGCGTTCAAGCAAGCAAACAAACTCTACAGCTTTATAATATTAAAATAGATTATAACTTACACTCAAACAATACCTATTTACAGACCTTACTAAACAGCCTATAAATACTAAGTTACACTATACATCTATAGTCCATAATATCACAATAACGTAACAGTTTAACATCTAACCACAAAGCCACATAACTATAAATACATATTTGCAAACAAACCTTCATTAGCCACACCTCCATCGAAAACAGCTTCAGTCGAACTTTATTTATATAAATACAATCGGTATGTCTGTCTGTTCTAAATTTATTTCATCAGATACGTTTATTTGTACAATCACTCTACATTTTTCTGTAGTTGTTAATACCGACGGGCTATTTTTGCCAATGGGTTAGTATTTTTAGTTGGTAGTCATATAATCAAAGTATTTTAGGAGAACTTATAACTGTATTAATTTATGCGCTATATAATATACTAGCTTCTGGCGCGACTTCGACTGCGTGGAATAGTTAGCTTGGGCCAACGCTAATTTTAAATGCGACTTAGTTTACGTAGAAGGTGAAAATATGTTTAAAAATAATATGTATGTCATCGTGACTATCCGCCGGTCTAGCTCATCATAAATGCGCCCGCAGTACTTGATCATTATTTTAAAACTGCGATATCTACTAAAACATTCATTAAAACCGAATGATGTAAAGGGCAATTATGTTTAAATTAATGAAATGAAATGAATGAAATGAAATGAAATGAAATGAGGTTTGAGGTTTTATTTTTGCCATAGGTACATACATACACTACAAGTACAAAAAACGGATCAAAGATATACATAATTATACACAACAGAGTAAAAATACAAACACATTGAATATGGCAAAAATAGGTCACGGTTCAGTATACGTCTGACATAAAATTATGTCAAACACTGATTTTCAACCGCAACCTGCGGATAAATGACTCACGAAAGTCAACCAGCATATTAAACACCTAAACTAAAACAAAAGTGTTCCAACACTATAGGTAATAAAAGGAAAAAAAATCGAATAATTACACAAATGAAATAACTCTGCGTTATGTTAAGTTCTACACTATAAATTTTGCTAGTAGATTGACAACACAAGTTAAGTGCTTGTGACATTTATTTGGATAAAAAATAATTAAAACACCTTCGCAAATAATTCATTATTTTAGATCAAATTAAGTTATCATAATTAAAGAAGGTTATAAAAATAGCGGCGCCAGCCCAGTGGTGTACGTAGCGGACTGCCGAGACGGTGGTCTCGGGTTCGATCTCCAGTTACCCAGAGCACACACCTCTGACTTTTCGAAGTTATCTGTGTAATAAAAATGTTAATTATCGCTCGCTTAATAATGTGTCCGGTTGAGTGCAATAGACTCGCCCCTATTACATAGGGACCGAAAAATAACTGGCGAAGAGTGGGTGTGTAATACACTTCTTCTATCCACCCATTCGGGGATAGAGGCGTGAAGTTATGTTATGTTTATTAAACATTCCCCATAAGTGTTCCACTTCCATTTTAAAGCACTAAGCGAGATGATATATAGCCTATTGCCTTTCTCGATAAATGGGCTTTCTCACAGTTAAAGAATTTTCAAATCGGCCAGTAGTTCCTGAGACTAGCGCGTTCAAACCATAAAACCCTTCAGCTTTATTATATTAGTGTATATTATTTGCATTAAAAGCAGCGATAGCCTAGTGGAGATACCAACAGACTGCCATACAGAGTGTATCGGGTTCGAATCCACGGCGCGCACCAATGACTTTTTGGAGTTATGTGCGTATTGAATTGTTAATTATCGCTTGTCCCGTGCCTCGGAGAGCACGTTAAGCCGTCGGTCCCGGTTGTCATGAAGATCTTTGACAGTCGTTACAGGGCGTCAGTACCTTCTAAAATAAACTGACACTAGTCTAAACCATGGAATATCGCTATCCCTTCGGGTTGCGGAGGTCAGACAGGCAGTCGCTCCGTTGAAAAGCTAATATTCAGCCAAATCCGGTTAGACTAGGAAGCAGACCCCAGATTGAAACTGGGATAACGCTAAGAGGATGAATTTGCATTAAAGTATTCAATATAGAGACCAAAGGTAAATTAATTGTACTTATGAAAAATTATACGAATAACTTGAAGGCAATACCAAAGTGACTGTTTATAAAATACATGGCAGAAATATTGATCACAAATGGTACAGCGAAGGAATGACGACAAATGTTGTAAAATTGTTTTTGGTAGTAGAGCCTTGCTGATTTCAGCATGAATGGGCCGGCTCGATCGGGGAAGTACTATCTTCTCACAGAAAATCGACGTAAAGTAACAGTACCTAAACTGTTGCGTTTCGTTCGGTGAGTGAGAGTACCGGAGGCTCTATCCCCTATTCCTTCTCCCTCATCCTATTCCTTTTCCCAACCCCAAGGGCGGCAACGCACTTGTGACTTCTGTGTAATTGCTTACCATCAGGCGATCCGTCTGCTCGTTGGCCGCCTATTACCATAAAAGAAAATTGCATAGAAATCATCAATCTCCCTTTTTCACCACAATTTTGTATGATTTAAGGACTTGTAGGGTTGCACCCAAATCTATTGTCGTAGGCTTTCTAGTTAAACTGCATTAGTAGAATTGATTAAACTTAGCTCCTTATAATTGTAATTACTGCCAATTACTACTTACATACACCCGCTTTTTACGAATCAGTACCTTGTTATTGTAAATCGTAATAATTGCTTAGCAACAGAATCTGTTATTGCTGATTACAAAGCGACGTATTATACTAAGATTTTACAGTGTAAAGGCAAAATCATCCCTCGTACATCTATGTGAACTATGGATACATAATAAAATATTTAAAAACATGTAAAATAAATTAATATAATTCCTCAGACATTTCCTGTCCGATTTTCTTTTAAAAGGTAAAAAAAGTAATCCGCTTAATTGTTTAGCTACTAAGCCGAAAAGTCCAACTTTCTTGACAATTGATCCAATCTTGACTATATTACATTATAGTTTGTAGAGGTTAATCCGACTATTTAAAGAGCCTCCCCACTCGTTGGGCGGATATTATATTATCGCGCGCCGGAAGTAAGTACTGGAAGGTCAGGTCGCCGCCCGCCCTACTTCTAGGGCGGGCAGTTCAATCGTTGGGCGGGCGCGAGCTTAAAGCAAGTAACATTTGATAAGGCCTAGATTGCGATTAGATTGGTAGTAACTTAGGTTAGTTTGGATTTATTTTGACTTTATTGGAGCTACAATGGAAAGGCTGGTGTAATTTATTGTTCAATGTTTGTGATGTTATGTGGTCGTTATACGGTTGTAATGGTGTTGTAAAATGTTGCTTATGTTTATATAGTACTTCGTCTCGACATGTAAGAGTATATAGGTGATTCAATTCACGGATGGCACCACACTGAGTGTCGTGCGTTCGTTTCTTTCATTTTCCATATTGAATAAACAAATCTTGTCTTCAAATACACTTTAAATTCAAGTATTAAATTTTTGGCTACAAAAGACGAAACACGTTTTGGTTGCTGCCTAATTCTTCCTGTAAGTATATTTTTTTAATTTATTCACAAAGTGGACCAACGAACGATATCATGATGGTAATGATGATCGTTCACTACTCTTTTTTTCGTAACACGTAGTAGTAATAGTGTGGTATTTCATTTCAGATCCTATTCAGAGTTATATATACTAAAATGCCCAAAAATATGTATTTGTAATAAAAATCTTGATAGTCCGCCATTCTCTATAATTTGTGTCATTCTAATATCATAACAGCTTATGTGTTAGATGAGGAGTATCGACACTCACCGGAACGTACCCGTTTCACTGCACATCGCACTACATAATCGGGAAGATGTATCGCTCTGGGAGTAAGAGACCGTTACTGATACAAATAAATAAACAAGAATATGAACTATATTATACGTTTTTATTTCACGGCAATGTTTTTACAGAAATATGTTTCCGAAAATGTAAGCATCGAAACAAATAGTTTAAGCATCTGATAGTTTCCTTTGCCTTATGTATGCTTGTGGTAAATATGTCTAAATAGTTTTTCTTTTGCGTAAATGTATAGTATATATGTACTTTATTGAGAATGACACTTATTTATTTTTTTATTTCTGATTATATTCTATACAGATACTGCAAAACTAGGTTTGAGGCACCTGGATTTAGCTGTGAGGGGTTAAAATGGGCTCATCATCATCGTCAGCCCTGTATATAAACTGTCCCACTGCTAGGCACGGGCCTCTTCTCACTATGAGAAAGGTAAGGCCATACCTAGTCCAACACGCGGGCCTAGTGCAGGTAGGCAGACTTAATATGTCTTTCGAGAACATTATGGAGAACTTTGAATGGTTTCTTTCACCGTTTATCAAGCGATCATTAACAATTTAATACGCACATAAATCCAAAAAGTCATTGGTGCGCGCCGTGGATTCGAACCCGGGCCCTCTGCGTAGCAGTCTGTCGGTCTTTCCACTAGGCTATCGCTGCCTGCTATAGTATTTTCGCTGTATCATGATATGCATGATAGTTCATGACTGACAATTATAGTGATGTAACCTAAGGAAATTTAATCGATTATTTATAAATATCGAATTAATTGGCAAACGACATGGAATCGTACGTAGTTACCGATTTTACATCTTCGAAATAAAATTCATTTTAAAAGTGTTTTGGCAAATATATTCACAAATAAAACGCAGTAATTTTAAAATATATTTTTTTATTATTAGTCACTGTCACTCGAACTAAAACCTCATATCTGAATCTTCTCCAACAGAGATAATTATTTGCTGATCTCAAATTCGGTCGAGGTGGACATATTTATCCCAGTCTGTAAATATTGTCGGATTGGGTTTCGAAACGAGTCGCCCGAACTTGAGGGTATTGGTGGTGTAGGGTGCTTAAGGGAGTTAGTCTAAAAGTAATTTTGGCTGCCGGAGTTGCGTCTAAATATTTTAAACAATTTCCAAGAATTCTTCATTCAAATATGCAAAACGGAACGTAATTTTAGGTTTTACGTGAAAGTAACTAAATAGGTGTGTTCGGTTCTCTTTTGACCCTTAACCACAGTCAACCTCACTTTATTAAACTAGTGGAATCAATAAAAGCGATATTTAGGTTTTATGTGAAAAAATGTGATACGAAACGCAACCGCCATCTTGTGTGAATGATATTGACAGGTAACTTCGAATTTGTGCGTCATTGCCCTCATTGCTTTCGAGTACTTAGGGTTCTGTAATAAGTAACTAAATAGGTTATAGTAGGTTCTCTTTTCACCCTTAATCCGATAATAGGAGCCCTGCGAAGCAGGGCTCCGTCAACCTTAGTTTTATTAAACTAGTGTGAATAATGTGGAAGTTGGCAGTGCCATACACACCGAGTTTTGGAGATTTTTTTTTAGAGGAAACCAAGTATCTCCGGCAAGTGAAAATGGTGAGGAGACCTACCCCCCTCCCCTCCCAAACACTCACAACCCCTAAAAACGGCGACGAATTTCGAAACCTTTACCATAATATTGTCGATTGTGTTATTTCTACGACTGATTAATTTTATCAATGTACCTAGTTATTTCGTAGTGCCACCACATCGGAACTATCTATGTCAGTTATTGAAGCTTTACGCTCACGTTTCTTCGGAGTGGACAGCTTCTTGTCTTCAAAACTAGTTTCTCCAAATTTTTCATTGGATATTCGAGAAACTGAAGCCTTGCCGATGTCCAGAGCAGAGCTGCCGCAACTCTGTAATCAACACTGTCGATCGGTATTACCGGGCCCCCGTTTGCACGCTCTCGTTCAAAGAAGGTCCTCAAACGAAGCACTAACTCACGGCTTTGAGAGTTTAAAACTATCTTTTTTGTTATTTTTGGCATTGTACCTACCAAATAAAACACAACAAAAAAATAACACGCCAAACAGGCAGAATCACAAACCGCATACAAGGCGCTCGTACTGACGTATTCGATCACAATATGGCCGCTCCTATACATCGATTTTATGCCGATTCAATGGTGTCAATCTCTACTGACAGAGGGTTCGTTTCATGCATCTGACATTTTGAGGATTATATTTTATTATATTTAAATAATTTATTTACAGTTAATAATAATTATAAAAATAGAGAGAGATATGCTAGTATCAATTTACTTTGTAATTTATAGATATATTTTTTTAATAATTGTTTTCTTTTGCCAATTTATTTAGTAAAGCCAAAATATAAGTTGAAAGTAGTATGCGTGATACGTAAAATGAGAACCTTCATGCATATCATCATACAGCGAAAATACTATAATAAGAGAACTATTTAGTGTATGTAATTATTGATACTTCACATATATCAAATAAACATAATAACAGAGACACATTTTACAGCATCTTTCAACATATTTTCTTTTTAAAATACTCCGGCATGAAATACGCTGGTCCAAAAGCATTATAAGAATATGTGAATTTTATTCTAAATTACTACGAAAACATGCAAAACAGAAATGCAGAGGGCTTTTCAAAGTGTTTAAACCGCAGTAAAATAAGTACTGCAATATTGCAACCACGTTTTCTTCATTGCACTCCGGACGTGCTCCGTAAGAAAATATTTAGTTTATATTTATTTAATTTAACGTTTCAGTTCACATTTTAATTAAGCAGAACTTACTTCTCGCTTTTGTTTAAAACTATACTTGGCTTTTCACAAGAACATTATGAGAAATAATAACGTATGTTTTGTCCAACAAAATTTAGAGGAAAGAAAGAAAGAAATACTTTTATTTAACGATACAGTACACACATTATATACAAAGTAAAATAACTTTTTAAGCATATAAAAAGCACTGATATTTACTGTGTGCCTTACAGAAGCGCTTGCCAGCCACAGCAATTTTTTATTTTATTCCAAATAATTACATACACATTTAACAATGCATGTACAGGTTTGTTATTTTTATTAGCTCCTTTTCTTAGCTTTCTCCTTAACCTATAAAACGAATTCTTGTACCTACATTTATCTGATTACACGTCATTATTCTCATCATCCCATTTCGTTGAACATTCCGGATTCAGGTTGTGACGCTATGTCAGAGGGCCGTCCTGGTTCAAACTTTGAGAGGATATTAACATTTATTATCTTACTTTATGGTGGCATAACTAGGTATACGTTTAACGCATTACGAGGGTCATGTCAAATTCTATGGTCGGTTCTACTAACGTAATTTTATTAATTATGCAAACAGGTCCCAACAGTCGGAGGATTTTATGTCGCAGATTTCAATTATTTGCAATTCTGCGGGTAACATAAATAGCTTCCATACTAGCTTGCTCCTTGATTAGTGTTTTCAAAGAGCACAAAACTTACAGGCTTTCGCGGTTATCTGTTGGACACAGACCTTTTCTAATTTGAGTCACATTACCACTATGAGGCAAGCGGAGAGGATTTGGATTAATTTAACAAGTTGTGGGAACCACAAAACCCATTATGTCCCATAGTCGAGCCACTGTGGACAGCATAGTGCGTTTGGTGCACTTATCATCTGGGGGTGAGACGTCAAACCGAAAACTATCGCAGGATTTGTCCCAGCGTAAACCGAGAACTTTATGCGGTACAAACTTCTCAAACTCAATGTCTGGAGAAGCTTTATGAGAATCTGGTATGCGTGCGAGAACCTCCTTAGAGTTGCTTGTCTATTTGACAAGATCAATTTGGCCTCGCTTGAAAAGCTGAATAAGCTCTTCACAAAGCGAAATTGCTAGCGGAGCGGATATGACACTACAGGCAATGTCATCCATACACAAAGCGGAAGTGTTGTATAGTATAGTGTAGCGTAGAGTAGCATAGCTTAGCATAGCATAGCATAGCGTAGCATAGCATAGCATAGCATAACATAGCGTAGCATGGCGTAGCATGGCGTAGCATAGCGTAGCATGGCGTAGCATAGCGTAGCATAGCATAGCATAGCATAGCATGGCATGGCATGGCATGGCATGGCGTAGCGTAGCGTAGCGTAGCGTAGCATAGCATAGCATAGCATAGCATAGCAAAGCATAGCATAGCATAGCATAGCATAGCATAGCATAGCATAGCATAGCATAGCATAGCATAGCATAGCATAGCATAGCATAGCATAGCATAGCATAGCTAATTAGTCCTTTATCTTACACACAGTTTTAGCACCCACCTTGATTTCTTGAAGAACAGAACAACAACAAGACGTAATACAATGCTAAGAAGATTGCGAAATTTTCTTCCCATTGCCACAAAAATTGCGCTTGTGCAGTCTATCCTTCTTCCTTTTCGTGACTATGCCGATGCCAGCTATCTTGATGTTAATGAGGACCAGCTAGACAAGCTTGAGCGACTCCAAAACTTTTGTATACGGTTCATCAATTTCGAAACAAGCTCAAATGGCTACCCATCCGCCTTCGCCGGAATACTCATATTCTCTGTCTCTTGTATAATATTCTGTTTAATCCTTCATATCCCCTATATCTCAAGAATAGATTTGTCTATCTGCATGACACACATTCTAAGTGCTTGAGATCATCGGAAAACCTTAAGTTAAAAAGTCCTGTGCATTGTACTAAGTTCTTTGATAAATCTTTTACTGTCTTAGCTGTCAGATTGTGGAATGCACTACCGGAAACGATAAGACGTTCGAAATTATTGCCAATATTTAAAAATCTTGTAAAGAAACATTACTTGTCACTATAATAAGTAACATTCCAGTGATAATGTCTTCTGTATAATAGTATATTATAATATATATTACATAATATATTTTATGTAGATATATATGTATATATATGTGTGTGTATTTATTTATTTATATATTTGTGATTTATTTAATATTATTATCATATTTATTTTATGTATATATATTATGGATGTAAGTAGGTATATGTTTTTCTCATCAGTTTAGATAAGCTTATTTTAGTTTTAAGCATACAGTAATAATCATTTTAATTTGTTATTTATATTTTAATTTATAGTGCACCCGCATACTACCTGTCCTTTTATTTAATTCTGTCCGTACACGGTTGTCTGGCAGAAATCGCATTATGCGATAAGACCGCCCTTGTAACACTAGTTTATAAGAAACTCTGTAATGCACTCATGTTATTGCCTGGTGTACAATAAATAATTAATTATTATTACAATGAGAAGTATGTAACGTAGGCACGGTACCCATAATCACATACCCAAATACCGTCTCAATAGCGGGCGGTAAATCATACGTACTATTTTAGTTAGTAGCAAGTGCGGAAATATTGAAGCTCCGATCAAAAGATCAATGCCTGCCGGATTCGCAAACTCCGCGTCTGCTAGCGGCAATGACTCGAGGTGAGTGAGTGATGCTACGTCTACATTAGCGTTCGGCAATGCGTCCGTGATACGCTCCACGATAAGCAAAGAAATGTTAAAATTAATATCCCTATCAAAACGAGAATGTATTTTAATATCTACGGAACCCTTGCAATGTTTTTCTGACCCGCCGATTCCTTTGACCACTGAACTAGTATTTCTAAAATCATTCCACAATCCGAGGCGTTTGAAACATTCCAATGTTATTAGATTGGTCTGAGACGCGCTATCGAGTAGACAACGTACCATGTGTGGCGACCCATTAACATCATAAACGATAACTTGCGCTGTCGCTAACAGTACCGTCTTAGACGCCGTACACTGCGTTTTGACCCTGCGCGGATCATTATAGATGCGCGAGTGCCGTCCTCGCGTGCGCGTCGCCCGCGCGATCGATGTCGTACACAACGATATTTCATTCTGAATCGTGGGAGGCGCAGTTATCGTAGCCTGCACCTGCGACGTAAGTGTGTCAAGGTTAGCGGCTTGGCTTGACAACGGATAACTTTTATCTAAATGTAATAATGAGTGATGTTATTGATTACATGAACGACTCTTCGTCTTAATAGAACAATCACCCGTTTTATGTTTTATACTTAAACAATTAACGCAAGCTTTGTTTTCTTTTACACATTTGAAACGAGCAGTCGGATTTAAATTATTAAAAGTGGGACATTTATAGAAATGGTCGTGCACTATATTACTGCACAGACACTTCTGTGAATTAATTTTATTAGATTCCGAGCATGTTACGTAAGATTGTGGATTAGGGACCGAGTTATTATTACTGTTTCGCGATTTATTCAACCTTTGTTTGCTGCTGTTAGTGTTAGAAGGGCTAGGTGATCTAGACTGCGTATTATGAAATATTCGACACTGATCTTTGATGAACGAAATAAAACTATCTAGTGTAGGTATTTTATTATTGCGTTCCGTCATCGTCTAACAACTTATGAAAATCTGTTCGAATACTATCTTCTGTCATACAATAGCTGAGAAATGACTCCCTATTACTATCAGAAACGACTGCGGTCTTTGAAAGCTCATAAATATTTTGAATACGCTCAAATAAAATATTGCGTTTTGCTTCTAAGATTGTCATCTCTTTGTCTTCCGACACGCGTGACTTCTTTTGTTGTGACATGCTTATGTAAGTATAAGCTAATGAGACCGAAACAAAATAAGAATATCTAAAGTACCTATTATTTTACCTAAGTACCTAGGCAACACTTTAAAGCGGTGGAATTAAAAGTTGCTTGAAATATGAGATTTACAAGACAACTATGATAGTTTCAGAAATAATAATTGGGTAAGTAGATAGCTACATAAAAGTATATTACCTACTGATGCGTGCAAAAACAACCATGTGACGGTTATGTGAATGGACAAGGAGTATAGCTAGGTGCTATAACTGCCTAGGTATAGAGAAATAACGAGGTTTTACGTATAAACGTAAATGAATCCGACTCGTATGGATAAAAAAAATGGTTCGGCGTTACACCGAAACCGAAGGTTCTAGGCGATTTGGAGAAGGATTAATATTGTGGACTGTAGGATGGCGGTTCTTCGGCGACTAGGGGATGAGGGAAAGCGGAAGAGGTGATGTGGTTAGGAGCCTCTTACCTTGCAAATAGCAGTCTCCTGGTGTCTTCAAGTATATTGAAGCTGCTTGGATCACTCCACTACACAAATCACTTTCACTCGCGAGCGGTTTTGTTGAGTTTTGTATAAGCGGTAATAATATATATGGCGGTGCGGTTCAGTGCGGTACGGTGCGGCGGACATGAGTTTTTTTTTAGCGTCTCGAATGTTCCATTTTTTCTTTCGTCGCCGTGGAGCAGGGCGGCCAATAGCGAGGCGTTTTGGGAGCGGATTCATGGACAGGATCGCTCGGATTGGCCGAGCAGCGACGAACCATTGACGTTGATGTGATTAGTTCTCGGTGGAAAGGTAGATGGCGCTACCACAGAAAGTAATTAAATTGGTTAATAGCAAAAGTTTTAATCTAATTAGTGAGTGTGAATAAAAATAATATTCTACTACATTCACACAACACCATCTAGTCCCAAATTAAGCATAGCTTGTACAATAATGTGTAAATTGCTTGTACAATAATGGATAAACATACTTATATACTTTTTTTGTAAATACATACATAATGTATATAGAAACACCCAGACCAAGACAAACATCCATGTTCATGCACACAAATGTTTGACTAGTCGTGTAATCGAACACACAACCTTCGGCGTAGTAGTCGCTTACACTCCCGCTGCGCCAATCGGTCATCTATGAATGAAAGGCAATTTGTAGGTACCAACTGAAAGTTGTGATGATTGAGTGTTGTTTTTCTATAACTTTATTCATCATTCATATTATACCTAAGTACCTACCTAGGTGCATAATTTTCTTTAAGTAATAAGTTATAAATAACTAATGAATATAAGTACTTGAACTTACTCAAAATTTGACAGCTGGTTACTTTGGTTTTCTATATTTTCTTTATTTGCTTGGTCACTATTGCTTGCGCTAACATTGCTTGTAGCAATAGCAAGCTCTGCATCCTAATGAAACAAATAAATTAGAAGATCTGTGTCATATTTCAGTTCAAGACATTTAACATTGTACCAAAATTATGTGATAATTACCAATGTTTCCAAAGGATTGTGCCGGACTGGCAGTGGGGAACTGCATCCACCTATGATGCCCAGAAGGCGCTCTTCTAAAGGCGTCAAATAAATGTTTTCATGTGGTCCCCCACCGGTTCTATGTCTGGCACTTTTTATGTACCTCTGCTTGGCCTTTGTCCGGCTCTTATACTGATTATAATACTAAACATAAGCATCATTTATATAACTTTACCACAGGAAAAAGGTTACCAAGCATTTTATAATACAATGATAATACAAATAATATCCTAAAACAACACACACAATCATGTGGTCCTAAACTGGGCAGAGCTTTTATTATGGTAACCAGATATCTGATAAACATGTGAATGATGAATGTAAGGTTTGAGGGATATAAAGCAAGAGGGAGTCCAAAGTGGATGGATTGTGTGAAAGATGATATGACTAAAAGGAAATAAATGTTTAGATGATGGCTGATAGTGGCAAATGTAACATTTTGCCTGACCACAAGTTATAGGGCCAGGACAGGCACTAGAAGATATCTTATCAACATACATAATTATGCACAGGTATTCCTCAATGTTGTGCATGGGGTTCCAACCAAGAGCTTAGGGCCCCAAGCCAACCTCACCTGCTAAAAGAGGCTCTGGCAAACAAAACATCCCTATTAGCGGCAATAGCCTCGCCCCCTATTGTGTGCGATCAAAACACTGGCGAAAAGTGAGCTATTACCACTTTCACGGACAGTAAACGAGACACAATTGAAGTTTTATTGTTATCACGTCTATAGACGTTTACTGTCCTTCAAACTGTTAATATGCCTCTGCTTACCCCTTCGGGGAAACAGGCGTGAGTTTATGTATAATAAAATTATGTATGTATGTAGGTACTTATTTGTAAATACGTACCTACTTACTTAGTCAATTACACAATTAATAGTACTTACTTTTTTCCATTCTTTTGCGGTTTTATTAATGCCGCCGATGTCAGCATTCAAAATTAAGGAGCATTCTGTCCACAATTTTGTGGACAGAACATTTCCTTCTTTGCCCCGAACGCGACCAAGGGCCAGGGACCTATGTTGGTCTAAAAAGTCCAAAAGGAGCTCCAGCTGATGTGTCGTAACTTTAAGCGACATCTCCAAAGTTGTTTCAAACTTTTGAAATTAAAGATTATGCAAGTTTCGCACAAATTACAAAAAATAAAAATTAGAGTTATTATGAAGATTTAAGACCCAGTCGCAAAATATAAAATTGACATTTAGACGTTTCGTTCGTTGCCGTTGCGAGATGCGTGGGGTAATTTTGCGGCATAATCAAAATACCCATATTTTTATAATGTTCTATTTTCATTATAAAATTATAGCATACCTATTAAAAATAATCCACACGATCCAAGGAACCAATACATTTACTTACCGAAATTTTATTACTTAGTTGTATATTAATTTTAATTTGGCATCGAAACGTAGTGGCACCCAATTACCATTCCTATTAATGTATTTTTCCATACAATGGCAACATTCATGTTTTTGTTTTTGAGTTTTTGACATTACCTCTGAGATCAACAAGAGATTATAAATTGATTTTATCCAAATGATACTGTAATGAGATCAAGTGTACCAGAATACCAATTGTGAGTCAATTCAAAATTAAATCGCAGTTCAGTCAAAATTCAGTGTCAGTGTCTGTTAAATACGAGAATTGGCCTTCTGATGTCAAATATGTAGAAGACGAATCCAAGGTTAGATCAGATATTGAAACCTTCCGTTAGATAAGAGTACTTTTAAACTTTCGCGACTTGTATTCATAGTAATCTTTTTAACGGGTCTTATATCAGGTAACTATAATTTGAAAATATAGGTAAACTAGCAAACCGCCCCGGGTTCGCACGGGTGCAATAGGTACATATAAACCTTCCTTTTAAATCACTCTATCTATTTAAAAAACCGCTTCAAAATCCGTTGCGTAGTTTTAAAGATTTAAGCATACATAGGGACAGATAGACAGGCAGGCAGCGATAGCCTAGTGGAGATACCAACAGACTGCCATGCAGAGGGTAACGGGTTCGAATCCAAGGCGCGCACCAATGACTTTTCGGAGTTATGTGCGTATTAAATTGTAAATTATCGCTTGTCCTGTGCCTCGGAGAGCACATTAAGCCGTCGGTCCCGGTTGTCATGAAGATCTTTGACAGTTGTTAAAGGGCGTCAGTATCTTCTAAATAAACTGACACTAGTCTAAACCATGGAATATTGCTATCCCTTCGGGTTGCGGAGGTCAGACAGGCAGTTGCTCTGTGGAAAAGCTAATATACAGCCAAATCCCGTTGGACTAGTAAGCGGACCCCAGATTTAAACTGGGATAACGTTAGGAGGATGATGATGAGGGACAGATAGACAGCAGTCAGACTTTGTTTTATACTATGTAGTGATAGTGATACGTCATATTACTATAGACGTTACGCCATTAGCTGCACCTGCAGCACCTTCTCCAGGCTGGTGTTACCCATGCTGAATATGGACCCGTTGCATAAATATTACTTAGATATATGACCCGGTGGCGTAGCAGATGTGTAAACCACTGCCACGCCGAAGGTTGCGAGGTCGATTCCCGCTCAATGCAAACATTCATCATTGTGTGCGTGAACATGGATGTTTGTCTTGGTCTGGGTGTTACTGTACAAACATTAATTTGAGTTACTTAAAATACAAAATGAGCAGCTTCTTAATATTTGAGCGACCTAATATTTGTTTGAGTGCAAACTTTAGGTCCTGCATTTTTTAAATATTTGGCAAATTATTTATTCATACCTACTAAGTGGCATTTTATCTTTTAGGGAAGTGTTTTGTAATAGAAAACCCACATGGAAAAATACTAAATAAGACGCTCCAGTTTTTTAAGCCAAGTTGATGGAGCCCTGCTTCGCTGGGATCCCATTTTTGGATACAGGGTCACAAGAAAACCTAACATAACCTATTAAGTTTCCCGAGTGTACGAAATTATTTTCATAAATAAATAGATCGTGATTTTCGAAATGAAGGCCGGCAATATTGAAGTCGCCATTTCTGTATTTCTAGTCGCTCATCTAGTAATTTAGTCGCACGGTTAGAATTTTAATTTCTGAAGTGGATTAATCACAACCAGCTTTTAGTAGGCTCGTTCTAGATTTTATTATTAATCAATATTCGTCCGTTAGTTTAGCTAATTTTTGCTTACTCAAATTCATGTCGTTCAAGTTATTAAAACAATATCTCATCATCAGTAGCTTACTTTTTTTTGATTCGCTCGTTTTATAACTCCCCTTATATTTACCAAGTAGTTCAAAGATTTTAACTTTTGCTTTTATTATCAATAAGTGTTTTGTTTCACCTTGTGCATTTCCACGTAATCTGCTCTTTATCAGACGCCCACAGAAGAGTTGGGGTGATTCTTTTCTTAGCACCGCTCGCACGTGCCTTATATATAATACAATAAAACAATTTGGTGTTTGCCAGAGTATGTAGTAACTTCATCACATGTCAGATGTGCGAACCAATATCACATTCTTGAAGATATATTTTGTTACATTGAAATAAACGAAAGTAAATTGATGGTTTATTTTGTACTAGATGACCCGGAGAAGTTCGTATCGCCATATATGTGTTATACATAACCTTCCACTTGAATCATTCTATCTATTAAAAATCCGCATTAAAATCCGTAACGTATTTTTAAAGATTTTAGCATACATAGGGTAAGACAGACAGAAGACAGACTTTGTTTTATACTATATAATGATAGTGATTACTTTTCAATGGTTGTAATCTGTGGTGAACACAAAAGGTGACGTATTGAAAAAGGGCCAAATCAAAAGTACCCATAACCGACGCGCATGCATGATGAGGTTAATGAATGTCGAGGAAGCGAAAGAGGTATGTTTGAACCGAAGCATGTGGCGTTCCATAGTCTCTGCCTACCCCAATGGGAGACAGGCGTGACGATATAGATAGATAGATAGTAATCTGTAACTGCTAGATATATTAGCCATACAAGTGCACTTGTTTCAAAGCACAGATCCCCATCTGCTGCATCGTTGTGTTGCAAACTTATGCATTCTTTTATATGTTTATTTTTGATGGTATTGTTACACCCTGTTCACTGTACCTATATTTTTTTGCGTAATTGCATTGATAAACAATAACTTACTTTTTAACAGTTTACCTGTTCAACTATGTGACACCACAATGGCCCTGTTATTTATATAAAATTTAGCCTATTAAATGCCAATTATAAAAACAAACAAACTTCGGACTCATCCTTCATCTTTTGAGACAAGCTGAGGGGATGAGACCTCCCCTAAAAGAATTCGAGGCCTAAACACTAATACTATGGTGTTCTTCGGAGTCATACAATATTTTGACGCTACCATGCCGGAAAGCGGACCCGATAAACTGCTTGTGATGTCCAGATAAACTTTCGAGAAATCATATAATGTGATTTGTGATTTTCTTCATAAAAAATAAGGTTTTTAATTTGTATAATTTGTAAAAACAAAGTTAGGCATACACATTCAAAAATATAAAATCATTATTGTGGATTACAAATAGGCACTGTAGGCATCGAAATTCATATAACGGTACCAATAAAACCTGGTGCTAAGTAAAGGCGAACGAGTGAACTAGTACCATTACCAACTACTAGAAAACAGAGCTATCCATACTATACATGACTGTTTTCCTAAAACTATCTGCATATTCCATACCAACAAACTCGCTAATCACCGCGGTATTGCTCGTTAACACGCAACAAATTAGTTGAAATATGGGTGTTATACCCATATTTCAAGAGCTGAACAAAGTAGCTCAAACCGCGCGACGCTTACGCTTCTACGAAACAAAAGCTCTTAATCCCGCATCTGCTGCATCGCTCGATTAACTTAAAACGCTTGAAGCAACGCAAGCGCTGATTTTGCAAGTTTACCATCTCACCAGCGTAATAAGAATTTGTATTGCATTCATAGTAGCTGGATTAAGCGGTAGCTACTTAGCATAATACAGATTTATAGCCGCTTTATTATCATGTCTAGATGGGATGGTATCCTCTTTGTCCTCAATAAACTCGATCATAATTATTTCGCTTGGCACTTTGGTGTTCTCCATAATCAAAATAAATGTTCTCAACAGACATGTGAAGTATAATACCAATCCGCACTTGGCCAGCGTACTGGACTATGGCCTGATTATAGTGAGCAGAGGCTCGTGCATATTAATACAGAATGATGATGATGACCATTTGGTACTTTGCTGTTCATTTAATACTTGCCAAAGTCAGCAACTTCACTTATAGTAACTAACTAAAACTCAGTAACTAAATACACTTAAAGCGCACTCCACTTTTCATCACGCAATTATTCTCAAAGACGATGACTTCTCACTCAATTACTCTCATGAATTTTCAACCCGAAAACAGAACTGCAAACTTCAGCGATCACTAGAATCAATCACGGTTTTACCAGTCACTAAACATCTTTTAAAATCACAGACGGACAGATCTTTTGTGACCTACCGAACTTTGAAGCTTGGAAATCTAATACGCTGGGAGGAGAAATGATGATAAATCGACCCGAATCTCTGAAATACTCTTGAACAAAGTACCTTTGGTTGATTCTCGTTGCCCTGAAAGTTCTGAGAGGAAATGTTGCGAAATTGCTCTCTAAATTATGGCTCCTGATGTGAGATTTAATTACACAAGTAGGCAGGATAATATAAGGCATTTTATAGTGGTTTATGTGGTTATAAAACTTTTGGTTTGGTTGGTGCGTTGGCTTGAGTTTGCATCAGTGTTTCTGCCGATCTATTCCGGTTTATTATACCGGTATGCTGATACCGATTAAAGACTTGAGTGCTTTTCATGGTAACATTAGGAATTGATATAATATAATTATAAATTTATTAGGTTGAAATAGTTTTTTATTTAAAAATTTTTAAGTAACATAATTAGTTATACTCAGGATAAAAGAACTGAAAAATTGTTTACATGCTTGAAATTTGACGCCATATTCGACGACGAAAATATTAAAAGCTTACAAAAGTGTCATAATAATCAAAGTAACTGTTATAGTGGTTATAGTAGAAAACGGTTTAACGCATTAAGGATGCTTTTTACTACATATAATTCTTTCTTAGTTACATTAAGACTCTTAAATATTACGTTAAATTTTATTACAGATATACAACAATAACTTTACTCTTATTGCGCCACCAAAACAAACAATAAAATAAAACCATTTTCCAGTTTTTATAGCGTCCTACTTCGTGGCATTCTTCTAAAAACGTAAAGCTATATTCAAGAGGTTGATAATGAAATAAGATGAAGCTAAATCTGAAAGTTAAGATCTAAATAGGTCTGACGACTGGCTTGAACGACGTGACTGGTGTATAAGTATCTTTAATTGTTTACAACAGCAAAACGTTTTTTCTTCTCAAGAAAATTACATCAAACATTTTTCAGTTAAGTATTTTGTTACACTTTGTACTTAAAAAAAAACAATTCCCGCATTAGGACTAAATCCTGTGTCGCGGGGGACTTTGGGGGACTTTTTTTAATAAAACTTGTAACCATATTCAATAAAAATCGTTAGAAAGCGTATTAAGTACAGATCTTTTTTAAAGTAATCGAAGTTCAAAAGAGCTTTTAGTTTTTTTTATAATTAATTTAGAATTTCATATTTTGCACTCATTACTTCATGTTTAAGAGTTTTGAAGCTCGATAATTACTTATTTGCATTTATTCCTAACAATTTATGTTTTTTTTAAGAATAATAATACATTATGACATCCAATAAAAGTTATCTAGTGCAAATATGACTACAAACTAAAAAAAATATCGTTTTAAATGTGATAATTCAGAAAAAAAAATGATAAAAAAATCGTATCTCGAATACAGGTACACTTAGGACCTGGGGTTCTTGGGGTGATAACTAGGTTATGCCCTCCCCTAACCCTCAAAAAATTGTGTCGGTCCATGCGCCAAACAGCCTGTATACATACATACATAGACTCACGCTTGTTTCCCGAAGGGGTA
The DNA here is from genome assembly GCA_944739405.2 of Euclidia mi. NCBI lineage: Eukaryota > Metazoa > Arthropoda > Insecta > Lepidoptera > Erebidae > Euclidia > Euclidia mi. The sequence goes on from OX123201.2 coordinate 47,017,145, forward strand.
GACAGAGATATCGGATACGATGTTTAATTCAATATGGATAAGAATATTGCTATATGCTTTCGTATTCTGATTATGTATTGTATAATACTCTGTGTTTAATCACATTGTTTTATTAACGTCTTGACAAGCGAAGTGTTGGATGCCTTTCGGCCAAATGTGCTGAAGACTAGAGTCGGGTGGATATTAGTGGTCGGATGGTGAAAACGGTAAATCAGGTCTTGTGGCATACCCTGGCTTATGTCCAGTATCCATACATCCATCCATCCCCACAAATTGTCACGTTTATAAAGCAGTATAAGTGGAATAATACAGTAAACTTGTTACGCGAATCATAAACCAATAAGAAATATTATATAAAATATATATATAGGTTTTTTAACTTGATAACTTAAACATCTGACGACTGACGACACTCAAAGATTCATTCTTCCTTAAAACTTACAACAAAAATCACTTTCGTCGATAAACACTGCTGTGTATTGATGACACAAATTGAGTAAACTCTCACTTCGTTTGACACCAGACAGAAATTATAACAATACCGTTGTGTTTTATCTGTGGTTGAAGAGATAATTGCACAGCGCTCAACTTGAGCGATGATATTGAGTAATAGGAAAGACATAATAACTTCACGCCTTTATCCCCGAAGAGGTAGGCAGAGGTGACACACCCACATTTCGCCAGTTATGTTTCGGTCCTAATGTAATAGGGGGCGAGCCTATTGTGATTTACTGGGCACATTGTTAAGCGGGCGATATTTGACATTTTGAATACACACATAACTTCGAAAAGTCAGAGGTGTGTACTCGGGGTACCTGGGGATTGGACCCGAGATCATCGTCTTGGCAGTCCATTACGTACACCACTGGGCTATCGCCTATGTAACATGTAATAGGAAAGTTTTCGTTAAGTTTGGCGCAAATATTGTAAGAAGCACAAGTGGGTCACAGAACATAGTTACTAGATATTTCTTAACTATGTATCTAGTGGCATAAGCAGCGATAGCCTAGTGGAGAGACCGATAGACTGCTAGGCAGGGAGTCCGGGTTTGAATCCATGGCACGCACCGATGACTTTTCGGAGTTATGTGCGTATTAAATTGTTAATTGTCGTTTGCGCCGTGCCTCAGAGAGCACATTAAGCCGTCGGTTCCGGTTGTCATGAAGATCTTTGTCAGTATAGGGTGTCAATATCTTCTAAATAAACTGACACTTATCTAAACCATGGGATATCGCTATCGTTTTGATTTGCTTAGGTCAGACATGCAGTCGCTCCGTGAAAAGCTAATATTCAGCCAAATCCGGTTAGACTAGTAAGTGGATCTCAGGCTGCAACAGGGATAACGCTAGGAGGATGATGTAGTAGCAAAAACTTCATATTGATTTTATGGCACTCTTCAGTAATGTATCATGTAAAATTTAACTATGTATCACAAATCACAACCCCATTAAAGTCACCTTTTGTCGACCGACACTCAGGCGGCTGGAGTCGCGAGCGGCAACTATTAACTAATATAATTATTCCGTTCAAAACGCCATACTCTGTCGCTATGAGTGAGCACACAGTGATTCGTGCCATAGTAACTCAATTGCAGGACGTAGATTAAGCGAACTGGGTCAGCGTGTCCGGCTGATTAATCGCAAACACCTCACGTTTGGTTTATTTCGGCTTTTGACACGAGGAGACCTTTCATTCATACGAAACAGATGATATTCTTTCAGTGTACATGATTATTTTATGCTACAGCAATGCGATATAAGTTTAGTGCTTATATAATATTAGAGGATGCCCCCAGCTACGCCCGTACATTTTATTTAATATAATCTATTATTTAGGATACTGTGGGCATTTTGGGCAATTCTTTTTGGTGCACCCCTATGGCCCAAGTAACATAAATGCCAAATTTCAGCTTCTTGAGTCCAATTGTTGTCGTTGTCAGTCAGACAGTAACGCAAAAATGTTATGTAATGACCTTTTACCTTACGTTCAAAATTTGCACGCTGATATAGCTGATTATGGTGAGACTTGTTTATTTATAACACCAATGTACAACCCATTTTCGCAAATAAATAAATGAAATAAAAAATGTAAATATGCAGAGTTTGATCTTTTCCACACTCTCGTATCAGATAGAATCTGATACGAGAGTGTGAAATAGATTTTGGCAAAGCCACCATCAGGCAAGAGATGAACTAGACTATCAACCAGTTATAAAGAATACGAATTGCATGTTACCGGTAATCTAAGGCCAATTCTCCTATTTCATCTGACATCGGAATTGTATTTTGAACGAAATGAGATTACATTTTGAATTGTCTGGTATTCTGCTAACTTAATGTCATTATCGTCTATAGTAAATAGTTCGTCCTTGAAGCATATTTTTAAAGCATTGTAAATTTTATGATCTAGTCACGACATCATTCAAATATCAGTAAATTTAGGAGAATATAATTTATGATATAAGTATGATACTGACATTAGATCGAAACTGTATTTTGAACAAATATAATTACAAGAATTGGGCCTCTGATGTTCTGTACTGACATGAGTTCTTACTCGATAGTTTTACTCGAAAACGAGTAACATTAACGTTTGGACTATAATACAAATTTTACATTGATGCCATTTACCCTAAGCGAGTCAGTTTTGGATACAGTTATCTGAGGACAGGAACTATAGGAATTAGAAGGAATGGATTCAACAAAATATAATATAGAGTACTGTCACCTAGTGCATAGAAACCGTAACAAACTAAAATACATCACAAATAACTTTGGTATTGATCTAATGCCGTATTCGAATCAGAGGCCGAAGGTCGAATGGATAACTTTGAATCTAGTTTAGTTACTAACATGAAATAGTGCAACCTAACTGATGGATGCAGTAGGTGAAATTAAAGAGTTGGAGCCTTAGGTAACATACGACTGGGAGCCTAATCCGAGATTGCACAGTAACGGATCACATTCCAATCGTTCGTCAATAGGCAACTTTTGCCATACATTTTATAATAGCAACCCAGAAGATCAATATTTACGGTGATACATCGGTGCTTAAATTGACACAAGGCCCTCTGATATCTCATACAAGAATATGTAGCCATCTTACTGACGCAGACGGCAGGCCCTACGAAGACATGATTTTAACAATTATGATCACTACATTTGGATGGTTTAGAAATTAGAAAGTCGAATTTTCTTTAAATTGTTGTCTGTTTTATCTACAGTTGGAATCACTTAATGACTAGAAAATATTGGACTTCTGTGATATTAAGCTACATTCCTGTATCGCAACAGATTTTATATTAATCATACGATTTTGCGATAGCCGAGTGGATATACCAACAGACTGCCATGCAGAGGGTATCGGGTTCGAATCCACGGCGCGCACCAATGACTTTTCGGAATGGTTAATTATCGCTTGTCCCGTGCCTCGGAGAGCACGTTAAACCGTCGGTCCCGGTTGTCATGAAGATCTTTGACAGTCGTCACAGGGCGTCAGTACCTTCTAAACAAACTGACACTAGTCTAAACCATGGAATATCGCTATCCCTTCGGGTTGCGGAGGTCAGACAGGCAGTCGCTCTGTGGAAAAGCTAATATTCAGCCAAATCCGGTTAGACTAGAAAGCGGACCCCAGATTGAAACTGGGATAACGCTAAGAGGATGATGATACGATTGTGTCTTCGAAATAGCAATATACCCATAAGAAACCTCAATACCTCATATTGACTCATAAACATAGTCATCCTCTTAGCGTTATCCCAGTTGCGACTCGTGGTCTGCTTACTAGTCTAACCGGATTTGACTGAATATTAACTTTTTCCACAGAGCGACTGCCTGCCTGTCTGACATCTACAAACCCAAAGGGATATTCCATGGTTTCGAAACCAATGTCCTCTTCAAGCCAGTCTGTTGGTGTCTATCTATCGCTGCCTAATTAATCACTGATAAACACAGTATCGACACAAAATTGTTGTCCAAGTTGCTAGTTGTTATAGATTAAGGTGGAGCCACAGTACATACTAACACAATTATAAACTGATTAACAAATTGAGAACACGCCGGACGGCTGATTGCAACAGGATGTAACAGATATGATGTAACACAATTTGTTATAATGAACTTTAGATAAGGCTGCGCTTATTGAGTCTTTACACTAGATTATAGTATCATTAAGAACTGGTTGCGGTGTGAAGGAAGATTTCGAGTAAAGGGAAATTCTTTATAGTACACTAGAAAAAAATATACAGTAACCATTAAAACTTATGCTTTCCGTAACACGAATTTTGAAAATCATAGAAATTAAACCACCTCTAAGATTTTGATGATCAGTGAGATGTTTTGCAACTCTTTCAAGACAAAATTAACTTTATTATAAATATTAAAATAATTTGCGGATAAAACCTTTCAGTATAGCTTTTATTAGAATAACACATTTGAAACATTTTTCGTGATAACCGACGCGGGAAAAATAAATCTAGTATAATTGAAAACTCATTAACAAATTAAATTCATGATAAAATAGGACTCGCAAAGGGATAGCTAATAGACTAGATCCATGTAATAATGCATCCACAACTGTCGTCGTGCGCGCGTGTATGTAACCAATACTAACATTTTTCATACCTTCCTAGAGAGCATAACATGCTCTCTAGGGACGTATATCAACCTTATCGTATCAGATCCATAATAACTGTTGTGAAGCCTGCGTAATTTATTCCTGTAGATTCATTTATTACGGACAGAAGATGACGTAAGTATGAGCTACGCGATGTTCGTAGCAATTACCTGCTACGTGCCGTAGGCAGGCGGGCCAGTCCCGATGGATCGGCAATACCGTATGAGCACCAACAGCATTTTGAGAGTATTATCTGATAGACTTGACAGTCCTTTTGTCAAACATTGGGTCAGTCTTCATGTGCACTGACGTATATATTGATTTAATTATAATTTTTATACTTACAGATAAATTTTTACTAATATAAGTTATAAGTACTATGGATTTATTATCTGAAATAAAAAAAATGAAAAAAAAAAATGCGAATAGATCACAACGAGCGCATGCAAACCGCGTTTCTTTCGCATGTGGACACACCTTTACAAAATATGATAATTATGCTACAGTCTGTTAAAATAAAATTTTGTTGAGCCCGTGCTTTCCTAGGTAGCGGTAGGGAGTATCGTGAGGTAACTTGCTGTTTGAGAGTTGTTTAAGTTTAAAGTTTTCAAAGATTCATGACTTAGAAAGCACATTGAAATCTAGTTTAAGGGCGGTTACAGATTAGAGTATTTTTCTACGCGTATACGGCCGTTTCAGCATACGCGCGCTACATAACTTTATTTAAATACCTAGGTCATGTGGTCACCGATACACTCACAGATGATCAGGATATTGACAGGGAGCGCAGAGCGTTGGCAGCTCGCTGTAATATGCTTACCCGCAGGTTTGCACGGTGTACAAGGGAGGTGAAAGTAACCCTCTTTCGGGCTTATTGCCAGACTTTTTACACGCACGCTTACAGCGCTCTGCGCGTTCAGTATAATAACGCGCTTAGGATGTTGTTGGGGCTGCCTCGGTTTTGTAGCGCATCGGGCATGTTTGCAGGTGCCAGACTTGACGACTTTTATGCAGTGATGCGCAAGCGATGCGCGTTGGATCTTTGGTCTGAAATAAATTATATGGATCTTTGGTCTGAAATAAATTATATATTATTATATTATTATTACGGCAGCGATAGCCGAGTGGATATAAAGGCAACGATAGCCGAGTGGATATACCAACAGACTGCCATGCAGAGGGTATCGGGTTCGAATCCACGGCGGGCACCAATGACTTTTCGGAGTTATGTGCGTATTGAATTGTTAATTATCGCTTGTCCCGAGCCTCGGAGAGCACGTTAAGCCGTCGGTCCCGGTTGTCATGAAGATCTTTGACAGTCGTTACAGGGCGTCAGTACCTTCTAAATAAACTGACACTAGTCGAAACCATGGAATATCGCTATCCCTTCGGGTTGCGGAGGTCAGACAGGCAGTCGCTCCGTGGAAAAGCTAATATTCAGCCAAATCCGGTTAGACTAGAAAGCGGACCCCAGATTGAAAACTGGGATAACGCTAAGAGGATGATGATATTATTATTACGCGCTTCAAAAAACCAGACTCGCGTAAACGGGCACATTTCAGCGTGATCGCTCGAAACGGTAGTGACATCTTGTCAGTGTCAACATGGATTCTGACGACTCGCGCCTGATACGAGCTTAGAAGCGCGTCAACGCTCGTACGAGTTGCGCATGTGCCAAAAGGCGCGCCTATACGCGCCAACATGCGCTTGCGAATATGAGCTTATACGGGCGTATAAAACGCTAATCTGTAACCGCCCTAAGGCGAGTGGAGTTGCGGTGAATAATCAGTAATTTCAGAATAATTAAAATAAAGTTATTTATTTATTTAAATAAGGTACAACAACAGCATACATATAAAACTTTTCTTAAAACTAGTTCAAAGTTATGTTTATATATGTGGTGTAATTATAGGTATACATACCATTCATATTAAAATCTAAACAAAAAGTACCTACGAGAATATAAACGTCATACTTATGCCTACAGAGTACTGTAGGCATAAGTATGACGTTTAGACTTGGGTACTGTCAGCAATTTAATTAGTAAATTAAATTGCTGACAGTACCCAAGTTTTCAGACTATCTATTTAATAATGCAAATTTACTTCTTGGAAATGTTTGTGAGGCTGTGTAGCAACAGTTCAAGAAGAATAATTGTAATGTCAATCTCAAACATTGCCTGGCATAACGAGTTTAGTAATAAGTCAATCGTGGAGGCTGTTAATTACTTCTACTCCTCAATTAACAATCTTCAAGATAAATTCATTCCTGTTAGAAAGATTACGCATAGTGGTTATCCGATTTGGTACTCTTCGTCTTTAATCTCAGTTATTAAAGAAAATTTAAATACCTACGCAAGTACAAATTATACGGCAGGCTTTCAGATGAACTGACGTTTAAGTTATTACGCGACCGTGTTAAAAAGCTTGAAAAAGAGTGTTATAATTCATATCTGGCTTCTACTGAAGCAAGCATTGAAAGTGATCCAAAGTTCTTTTGGAGATTTGTAAAACAGCGTTCCAAATCTAACACACTACCTAGCTCTCTTAAATATGGCAATGTACTTTTTTCTTCGCCAGATTCTATGTGTGAAACGTTTTCGTCTCATTTCCCTGGCAGGCTCAAGAAAGGTCGTTCACCTTTCTTGAGCCTGCCAGTAACAATTACTTATCTTCTCCACCTTGCACGTGTAGTCTTGATACACCTTCATCCTCGGACATTAACTCAATTGAAGTAAACGTCAATACAGTACAGGAACTTCTCTCAAAGCTAGATCCCTCTAAGTCGGCGGGACCTGATCATATATCACCAACATTTTTAATTGCTTGTGCTAAAACTATAGCCCTACCTATTTCTTTGCTATTTAATAAGTCGCTGTCATCATATACTGTCCCAGACATATGGAAATCGGCTTTTATCACCCCAGTGCATAAAAAGGGTCTAAGACGCAATTTACAAATTATAGGCCAATCTCCAAATTGTGTATTATAGCAAAAATATTTGAACGTATAGTCTATGATCAGGTTTACGCAGCTTTAGCAATTTCGTTTAGCCCCAATCAACATGGTTTTCTTAAAGGTAGATCTACGGTCACTAACCTACCAATCTTAAATGATTATATCACCGTCAATATGGATAAGGGAGCACAAGTCGATGTCATTTACACAGACTACAGTAAAGCGTTTGACCGCATCGATCATGAAATCCTAAAAATGAAACTTTTTAACACCGGGATCAGGGGTGACCTACTAAGGTGGTTCTGTTCGTACCTTGAAAATCGGTCTCAGGCTGTAGTTATTAGTAACTATATTTCCAGCTGGGTTTCCGTGCCCAGCGGCGTCCCCCTGGGATCGTTAATGGGCCCGTTGCTCTTTATTATCTATGTAAATGACATCGACTCTTGCTTCCAATCTTCCCGTCTCCTATGTTTTGCCGATGATATGAAGATCAATACCTGCATTTCATCCTCTAGTGATATCGAGCCCCTTCAGGCGGATCTCACACGCTTGGACGACTACTGTGAACGAAATAAACTAGATCTTGATCCGCTTAAGTGTTCTGTAGTTTCTTTTAGCCGGAAGCGTGATACAGTTAAAGCTTCACATAAGCTTAAGGGTCAAATTCTATCACGATCTGACGTTATACGTGATCTAGGTATCCATCATGATAGCAAACTTCTATTCGACGTCCATATTGAGAAAATAGTTGCTAAAGCCAATAAGTCCCTTGGTTTTGTTATGAGGCTTTCTAGATGCTTTAAGAATCTTAAGACACTAAAAATACTGTACTGCACATACGTTAGAAGCCACCTTGAGTACGCATCACAAATATGGAATCCTTGTTACTATAAATATATCAACCAAATTGAAGGGGTGCAAAAACGCTTTATTAAACATCTATGTTTTCGAATTAAAATACCCTATCGCTCCGAAAACTATATTATCTGATGTAAAAAAATCATATTCAACCACTAGTTTATCGTCGTCGATTAGCAGATTGTTCATTTTTTTCAAAAATTATTTCAAATGAAGTAGATTGTAGTCACCTCCTCAATACAATTAAATTTAATGTCCCTGCGAGATCTATTAGGCATAACCCTCCAATTTATATACCTCCTTCCTTTTCAAATTATAGAATGAATTCGTTTATGGTGCGAGCAAGCAAAGACTTTAATAAACTGTGTAAAGATTATGCTTTTGATCCATATACCATCAGCGGCAACACGGCAAAAAGGCTTCTTAACCTTGAGTTTTACGAGGCATAAAATGTTAACTTTAAGTGACTATTCTATTTATCATTGTAGTGAGTACGGTTGAATTGTTTGCGATGTAGTGTACGTAAAAGTTGATATTAAGTATTATTTTTAAAATGCTTATTCGTGAAAACCTGTCATTGGCGCACTGTAACCTATTTATATTAACTACTTTTATGTATGATGCTGTTGGTTTTCCTGTCTTAAATAAATAAATGTCGACAGTCTACGCGAGTACCCTAGTATTTTGACATTTAATAAAATATACCATTACATTAAAAGGGTGTCGAAATCGTAAAATACATCGAAAATTCACCTATTACACATAACTAACTTTGCGCCTTTATCCCCGAATGGGTAGGCAGAGGTGTATTACACACCCACACTTCGCCAGTTATGTTTCGGTCCCAATGTAATAAGGAGCGAGCCTATTGCCATAACTTACTACAATGTCAACAATATGACCTGTTTCTATTCTATTACCTATATCTTTCTGTGCCAATAATTTTAGTACAACAGGTTATCTGTCAACAACCTTATCGTAAAAACATGTCAAGTTTATCGTATGAGAATCGTACAATGATTAATCGAGCAATATACGTTCGTGTACTATTGTCCGTGTGGTGACGGATTAAGAATACGGAATATCACCACTCATATAATCCCATGGGTGTCGTAAGAGCCGACAGAGGGAGCATATTATGCAGAGAACAGCACTGTAAGAGAAGGAAAACTTGATACAAACCCTGTACCAACACGTTTGGCCAGCGTGGTATAATAGGCCGATTCCTCCTTTCAAAGGAGAGGCCTAGTCCAGCAGTGGACTGTTAAAGGCTGATGATGAATATGTTTGTGACGACTTTTGGGTAGCTGAACTTATGGGAGGAGATTCTGAAGAGTTGGCATCTATTCATTGTGTTTCTTTAACCTCTGTGCTCTAGTTTTTTGTTAACTTTGCCAAAGGAGGTGACTAGACTGTATCTGTGGGTACGAGTATGGGATGATAAATAATACGGCACAAACAGTGTTATGAGTCATAAACTCTGGCGCTAAACCCAGAAAATAAACAGACGAATAATACAAATTTGTATTAAAAAGTTTGCTTGAACGGCGATAGATAAAATAACAACATCATCATCATCATCATCATCATCGCCCTAGCATTATCCCGGTTGCATCCAAGACTGGTACGTCTTGGAGATAAAATAACAACCTTATTGGATAAAGATTTAGTTTTAAAATATTGAATATCTTTGAGTATTGAAAACGAAAAAAATCCGGTTCAAAAAGTAGAACACTCATGACATGGAACAGCCCAGCAACTTTTAGCCATGTTGGGTAATAGACGAGTTAGAGGATAGGTCTGAACTCCCCCCCGTGGGATCTCCACCTTGTCGTGGTGGGGGGGCTCAGTAACCGTGGATTGGTCACCCGCGGTGAAGCTAAGAGGGATCCAGGAGGGGACGCTCCGCGTGGGCTTTTACGGAGGCCTGCGCAGGATGCGTCCAAAGGGGCGGGTGCGAGGGACAGTTCTTCTGTCCCTCGCAGTCGGGTGCGGTCGCGGGAGAAGAGACGTGTCGGTGTTGCGTTGCCGAGCGCCCTATCTCCCGCGACCAAATGGGGGCGCACCATCGTTGCGTCGCGGTGGGGCCGCAGAGGAAGAGGAGATGTGGTGTTGCATTGCCGTCCTCCCTATCCTCTGCGGCCGCTGAGTGTTTTAGCGGCGGAGCCCAACATCTTCATCCGCCGCCAAGGGGGTTCTGTTCGGGGCCCGCCTGACCATCTGGCGGGCCAATACCCGTCGGGGGGTAGCGAGGAATGCTTCAGCGATATCCGACCCTCCGACACACGGGTACGTGAGGAACACGGGTTGGTTTTTAGTCAGTAAGAGTCTGACAGTCCCCTTCGTCCTTCCCCCAGGGCGGAGGGACTCTATGAGGATTTTCCAACCCGACACCAAAAAAAAAATAAAAAAAAAATACAAGAAAATAGGTCTGAACTTCTTTTGGGAGCCTTATATGCTGCTCCATCCCATAACGATATTTCAATGATAGATGTAAACCACCTACAAGAATTTTCCACGAAGATACGAAAATCGCAAAGTTGTGTGCCCGCGTAAATTTCTTCCTAGCGACTACCTTTGGTACTATGACATTACCTAAGATATAAAGCTGAAGAGTTTGTTTGGTTGAACGCGCTAATTTCAGGAACTACTAGTCAGGATTGAAAAATTATTTCAGTGTTAGATAGCCCATTTATTGAGGAAGGCTATAGGCTATATAAGATAACGCTATGAGCGACGGGAACGGAGCAGTAGTCTTAAATAACGCGGGTGTAACCGCGGGCATCCTCTTGTAATATATAATTGGTGACGGATGAAGAATACGAAGTGTCACTACCACATTTAATTCAGCGGGTGTTGTAAGAGATAAGTACGGAAAATATATCATCATCACCAGCCTTTAACAATCCACTGCTGGACTAGGCCTCTCCTTTGAAAGGAAGAATTGGCCTACTATACCACGCTGCCCAAATGGGTTGGTATAGGGTTTGTATCAAGTTTTCCTTCTCTAACAGTGCTGTTCTCTGCATAATATGCTCCCTCTGTCGGCTCTTACGACACCCATGGTATGGGATGCTGACATACGGTACGGAAAATACATGAATTAAATATTATCTTTGGAAAGCGACAGAAGACTCCGTCATGCCCATACACATATACCCCGTCTGGCCAGCGTGGTAAGGCCAATAAGACCAGGTGCTATTATGACGCCGATTAGGAAACGCTGTATTATGGTTACCTATTTCTGTATAAATATTACATATATTTATAGCTTGAAAGTTAGTTTACCCAATATTTATGATGAATATTCAGCATGACTATTTCACGTCTGCCAACACAGAGGTCATATAAGTTCATTCGTCTAAGTTTAGAAACAGCTCAATGTTTTGCTTGGTAAAAGTTTTATCAAGTTGATAACTTACGATGTATCCCGGCTTTGCAATGGTAGTATAATATAATAATATGCTTTATTTTCAGATTAACATAACATAACATAACTTCACACCTTTAACCCCGAAGGGGTAGGCAGAAGTGTATTACACACCCACACTTCGCCAGTTATATTTCAATCACGATGTATGTAGTAGGGGGCAATCCTATTGCCATCTACCAGGCACATTATTAAGCGAGCAATAATTAACATTTTTAATACACACATAACTTCGAAAAGTCAGAGGTGTGCCTGGGGTACCTGGGGATCAAACCCGAGACCATCGTCTTGGCAGTCGGTTACGTACACCACTGCGCTATCGCCACTATTTTTTTTTATTCAGAGTATTCGTCTAATAACCTTCCTTACGAATCATCATCATCATGTCAGCCTAGAGACGTCCACTGCTGGATATACGCCTCCCCCAAGGTTCTCGACATATAGGTGATCCATAAAATTCACCTTACTAATCAACCACATGAAAATCCGTTTGTAGTTTATGAGTTTATCGCATTCATACTGACAGATAGACGCGGCCGTATATTTTTATTTTATATAATTTATGTTAAAGATTTGGAAATATAAAAAAAAATTAACTCAATTACAATATAGTTGGCTTAAATTAAACTTATAGGACTAAACTAATTTCAAAATAAAACTACGGTTTTCGGATTTTATCGCGATATTTCTGACATTGCATTTAAACCGAATGCTATAACTTGTCGATTTTTCACTCACTCGTCACTTTACTGGAATTGTAGTCACGGCAGACTAAAGTCAGGCCTCCTTCACTCGGCCGTACCTACAGCGATAAGTGCCTACACTTTCGCGCGGCTTCCAAGCCCGCGTCTGACGCGTCGCGCTAGGGTTGTCGACATGCCGCTGCTACTATAATATTTATTCATCGTCTATCTACCTACTTGACCACGTACCTAATAATAAATAATTATCCTATAAGTATCCTATCCCACTATTTGAGCTCGAAGAACAAAAACCACAAAAATTCTGGTCGTTTACATTTTCACTATACCAATTCTTAGTTATTTCCTAAACGCGTGGACCGATTTACATGATTCAAACAGATAAAATGGTTTTTGAACTAGATCTTTAATTTGACACCATAATCGTTGAGATATTTCTACAAACAAAAATCAAATTTTCAAGTTTCTCTCGTAAAATAAATAAAATCAAATTTTCAATATGCTTTCGACACACATCCGTTAAATGAGCAATACTTTGCGCCAGACTTGTGAAGAGACATTTTTGTTGTTCACTATTAAAATTCACGTTATTAGCAAGCTCTGCGCTCGAGCGGTGACAGCCAACTAACGACGCGTCGAAAGCAACTTGAAAATTTGATTTTATTTATTTTACGAGAGCAACTTGAAAATTTGATTTTTTTTTGTTGAGATATCCCAACGATTATAGTGTCAAATTAAAGATTTAGTTCAAAAACCATTTAATCTGTTTGAATCATGTAAATCGGTCTACGCGTTTTGGAAATAACTAAGAATTAGTATAGTGAAAATGTAAACGACCAGAATTTTTGTGGTTTTTGTTCTACGAGCTCAAATAGTAGGATAGGATACTTTAAGGATAATTATTTATTATGAGGTAAGTACGTGGTCAAGTAGGTAGATAGACGATGAATAAATATTATAGTAACAGCGACAAGTCGACAATCCTAGCACGACAGCTAGCGCGTCACTCCGCGCCAGACAGCGACAGCGTTATATGTTAAAAAAGAGCGGGAATGGTTAGGTGAATATCGCGTTAGGCACTGAGTGCTTATGCGAGCTGAATTGCACTTTGTTATTTAGTAGCAAGAGTCGCAATTTCAATAAATTGGCTTGAGAAGTGATGCTTCTGTACGTTAGTACTATCTATTCTGTGCTAAAGTGACATAATTATGTATGTATTTGTCTTGAATGTAGATGTTATCTCAAAGTACTCACAAAGTAACTCAAACTGCAGTTTGATAACAATGTGTAACAATCGCGTCATCATCAACAGCTCTTTATACTGTCTCACTGCTGGGCACGGGCCTCTTCTCACTATGAGAAGGGTAAGGCCATAGTCCACCAGTGTCTTTCGAGAATATTTTGGAAAACTCTCAGACATGCAGGTTTCTTCACGATGTTTTCCTTCACCGATAAGCAAGCGATAATTAACAATTTAATACACACTTAACTTCGAAAATTCATTGGTGCGTGCCGTGGATTCGAACCCGAGACCCTGTGCGTAGCAGTCTGTCGGTCTCTCCACTCGGCTATCGCTGCTACATTCGCGTAAACCCAAGAAAATACTAAAGTTACAATTAACTAGGTTTAGACCTTACACGTAGTGTAGGACGCCCTCCTAGGCGGCCCGGCTAGGTGGAGTGACGATATACGTAAAGTGGCTGGCAGCGGCTGGACACGAAGAGCCGAAAATCGGGCTCAGTGGCGTGCCATTGGAGACGCCTATATCCAGCAGTGAACTATGGTAGGCTGATGATAATGATAATGATAACAACTTACACAGGTCACCCACATAAGTCCCTGTTTCATAACAAGACCCTATATACATAGGGCGACTGTTTGTCATAACATGACTCATTAGAATCTCGTTTGTACACACTCAAGTTTCTACGCTCCTAAACGTTTACAAATGAGAAAACTTTACCAACAGTGGGGTTGGGGTGGCAAAAAAATATTATTGCGAACTCACAAAATCTCTTCTTAATAATTGTTTACAAGTTTATCATAATTATATCCGAGCTGTCTCGGCAAAATGATTTTTCAATATTTCTCGTAAAAGTTGATGAAGACGACGTTTGTTTCAAAAGGAATTCTAGATTAACGGGATAGAGTTGAAAATTCTGGCGGATTGGAAAATTGTTATAATTATGACTTTAAATTCAATTGTCATACGAGAATTTCAGTATTTTTACAAGATTTAATTTAATATTTGATTTATTCTTATGACTGCCTGTATGACGCTTAAACTGGTTTAAGCAGTCGCTAGGCCGTTTTGGACTGCCGTAGGTTCGATTCCCACATGAGCCAACACTTTTTATGTGATCTACAAACTGATTTATAGTCTATTTACGTATGTTACAACATGAAAACATATGGAGAGCAATAAAACACTTGAATTTGAATTGATTGGTCCAGCTTTGCTGTTCTTTGTGTCCAGGGATTGAATGATTTATAAGGTTTATAGGATAAAGTTAATTGTACATAGGATTTATATTTAGTGTAGTAGCTGTCCATAAAGGAAACAGTATGTACAGAAACATAAAAGCGAGTGGTTGTACGTTATAGTAAACCTCAGATGCAATACTTTTGATTCACTTTGTGCATATTCTAGCGCAGTATTCGAATCACATACAATGCTTATTAAACAAACATGTCTGATAATAACTAGTGCTTACCACAAATAGGTTATTACAGCCTTCATATCCGTTGTATAAATTTCAAATTCCAATTCAATTTCAAATTGAATTCACTACACGGCCCAACTTAAATTACATGTTACATACTGTTTGTAGGCTAAGTTAGTAGTAACTCTGGTATATAATTATGAACTATTTATGTAGATATAGACTACTCTAATACATACATCGTCACGCCTTTGATCCCCGAAGGGGTAGGCAGAGGTGTATCTCTACACCCACTTTTCGCCAGATATACTTTAGTCCCACGTAATAAGGGGCGAGCCTATTGCCGTAACGGGCACATTTCCAGACTCCGTGCTGCTACTGAGAATTTCGTGACAGAAAAACCCAATAACACTGCCCGACCCAGGAATCGAACCCGGGACCTCCCGATTCCACGCGCACATTTATGCCGCGAGACCAACGAGGCAGTCGTATAGGGTTTGATGTCGAGTTTTCAGTCTCTACGCAAAGATGGTATTTGCATCGTGTTATCCCTTAGTCGCCTCTTACGACACCCACGGGAAGATCAAGAAGATCGTCAACCACACGGCACTACTCTAATACTTAAGTAAATTAAATGTATTTAAAAAATTTATAAGTACATTTTTGGCCTGTAACGTATATTTTGTTTTTTGGAGTTAAATATTCATCATCATCATATCAGTCGAAAAAGATCCACTGTTGGACATGGGCCAACCTTCTCCTTCTCCTCCTATCCAAGACTTCCCAAACAGACCGATCTAGACCGAGCCAGGCGACCTCGTTTGCTTCCCGCCAATTTAAAAAGATCGTCGGTCCATCTTGTGGGATGCTAGGCCTACCTCTGTTACGGCGTCCGCTTCTATTGCGTAACCATCACTCCAGAATCTTTTTATCCAAACCTCTAACGGTACTTCTAGACATATCGCCCTAAATTGGAATAAATTGTTTAATTAGTTACAATTTATTCAGATTCTGTCCCCGATTTTCTCAAGGAAGACATGTCGTGTAGGTTCATAATCATGATGCTTGCATAATTGTTGGAATATCAACTATCCGTTCAAAATGAAGGCAGGTAACGACACAAATTCTTGCATAGACCCGGCGACTTATCTTAGCGTGTACAAGTGCTCTTACTAATCGGGGTGTTTTACAGCCAGAAAGTTATTCCACGGACTAGTTGTCAGTGTAATAAATGTGTGGTTTCATTCAAGAAATAAATCATAAAATATATAAGCTAGTTTTTAATTTTGGTTCTAAACTGAAAAGATGCAGGTATAATAATAAGATAAATTGACAAATAAAACAGCTGCCTTTGTTCAAAACTATGAGTTATTTTTATTATATAAGTTCTATTTTCAATGGGACTCGTTCTACTCATTTCAGTCAGTGAGTTAATCTAAAAATCTTATATTCTCGACAGACTCTATTGTTAATTTATTCCAAAAACATAAACTTGGGGTGTTATCAAAAAATAAATTTTTATATGTATAACTTTGCCTTGCCATAATCACGGTACCTCTAGGCCTCCGAAACGCTTTAAGTGTTTTTTAATAACTTCATCGTAAAAACTACGCATTTTTTAAATAATAAAAACAAAGCTAAAAGTAGATTTTAACACTGTTAAAGCGCCTACGCATTATTTCACAGCAGCGTCAATCGTACGTTATAGTTCGCTACGCGGTAGCATTAGATTAAGTTCGGCCTAACATAGTTATAGATTTGTATAGACTCTTTTTTATAAAATGTACCTGCTGTATACGATTTGGATAATCCTTCACTCTGCTTTTGTAAGCTGCAAAGATTACACGTCATCCAAAGTTTCCAAGATCGTTTTATTTCTCGAAGTCCAGTGAATCCCGCACATATGGTCCATTACGAGCGGATGAGGAATCAGCTGATCGCATTAAAATTATCTACGAGTTTTGAGAGGATTCGTCACCAAATTATTGGACTTTGAACCGGCTTGGATATTCGTATATTTGGATCAAGTACGCCGTTAATTGGTTTAAATCGGTACCCAACACTCGATAAGGTAATATTTATCCATAATCAAGGGAATAATTATAAGGTTAGTGGATTATTGTTAATTTATTGTGTACATTTAGGCAAACGTTGCATAGTGCTAGTTGTCCGTAATAAAGTAAATACTTTATATTAGACTGTAAATTAGTTAATATCATTTGATAAGTAGTATTAGTGCTACATTTTAACTATTTCGTCAATTTAACGGCAACTATTCACATTAATTTTCATGCAGCGGTAGGTACCTAATTACCTAGTTAGCTCATGTATCACAATTTTGAGTGTTAGGTTTATTACGATACATTTTTCATTGCTCATTATCGTTAATTATAACCAGATTAGCGTACTTATTGTGTAATTTTGTTAAAATATTGTATTATTGTGTTTTTTGCAACCATTAATTTGTTAAGTAGGTAGGTTGTCACTTATTAGAAAACATTTCTGTGCAAAGTTATTTGGCTATTATTAATTGTATTGACATAATTAAAAAAGGATTTAGCAGCTTTTCTAATATTTGTGTAATTATTTGTAGATTTATACATCTAGAAATTATATTTCGTAGTTATTTTCTTGTATGCGTGGGTAGGTACCTAGTAAGAAACTAAATTCAAACCACACCCTGTACCGGCGCAATTTGAGCTTTTGTTACCTAAAATTAACTTTATTTTGTATAAATTCCAGGTCGACAGCACTCGTTACCCATAATGTCCGAGGAAAAGGAGTTAGTGAAGAGGCGAGGCAGTTATAAAGGCAGATTAACTGCATTTATTAATTATTTGGACTCGCTTGATGAAAGCTCCTTGACGAACTGTGATGTCACTGAATTGCAGCTGCGCATAGGCAAGATTGAGTGTTTGTACGACCAATATGATGAGGTTCAACTGCGTCTCGAATGTATTGTTGAAGATATTAAATTGCAGTATACTGAGCGTTCAGATTTTGAATCGTTATATTACAAATCCTTATCTAGGGCACAACATCTATTAGGTAAATATAATCAAGTAAGTCCATCAATTAATAGCGATAATAGTAAGCGTGCCAGTAAATACAAGCCAGTTAAGTTACCTACTATACAGTTACCTAAATTTAACGGTTCTTACAGTGATTGGTTAGAGTTTCGCGATTCTTTTGCGAGCCTCGTTCATTCTAATGATGAACTAGACAACATTAATAAGTTCCACTATTTGCGTTTGTCACTGGAGGGGTCCGCGGCTGTGGTACTCCAGTTAACTGAGTTTTCTGCTGACAACTACGCAGTAGCTTGGAAGATATTATGCGAACGATTTGATAACAAAAGATTGCTCATTCAGAATCACGTATCAGCTTTATTTAATTTAGACGTACTGACAAAGGAATCTTCAGTATCCCTCAAAGGTTTGATAGATTCATTAAATAAGAATTTGCGAGCTTTAGAAACTTTAGGCGAACCAATTAAGCATTGGGATACACTATTAATTTACATGGTCACTCGTAAATTAGATAACAAAACATATCGTGAATGGGAGGAATATAAAAGCCGGGTAGATAAAGATAACGCGATTACTTTTGATGCCTTCATTCAATTTATGCGTAACCGTGCCGACTTTGTCGAAACTTTAGAATTGTCACGCAATAATAATCCGTCTCACACGTTATCTAATTTGCGTCCAAAGATAAAATCTATGGTCACGATGCAAGGTTCTAACAATTTAAACACAACATTGACTTTAAAGGTTTGTCCTAAGTGCAAAGAGGATCATACACTGAATAATTGTCCTCAATTTCTCGCTATGAGTATTGATGAGCGTCTTAAAATATTGCCTAATTATAAAGTTTGCTACAACTGTTTACATACGGGTCATTTTGCCAATCATTGTAGAAAATCAGGTTGCAAAACATGTAAGCGTAAACATCACGCATTAATTCATTCATCGGAGCCTAGGAGTGTTAATGTCAATGCGCGTAATAAACATACGTATAACAACGCATCATCTGATAGCCCCTCTCCGCCGATATGTTTACCGTCCGCTTCTAGTGAGACAGGTAATGTTGCTCTGGCCGCAAGCGTCGCTCGTTCTTGTAAGACTTTTAGCGACGTATTATTATCAACTGCATTAGTTAAGTTATACGATTATTCGGGTCGTGAGCATGTTGTTCGTGCTATTTTGGATAGCGGCAGCACATCTTCGTTTATAACCGAGCGTTTGTGTACGCAGTTAAATTTATTAACAAGTAATGTTGACGGTTCGATATTAGGCATAAATAACGTGATTTCTCGCGTAGGCAAAACTTGTCAGGTAAAAGTGACGTCACTCAATAATAGCTATGAAGTTAAGCTTTATTGTTTTGTTTTGCCATTTATAACCAGTGATGTGCCATGTCGAAAAATAGATATTTCGGCTCTTAAGATGCCTTCTCACATCTGTTTAGCTGATCCTACGTTTTATGAGCCCGCAGATATTAATATTTTAATCGGTGCTGACCTGTTTTGGGATCTGTTAGGATCACAACAAATAAAGTTAGGCGTTGATATGCCAGTTTTATGTGAGACTAAGTTAGGGTGGATAGTTTCCGGGCCCATTACCTCTCATTGTACCAAAATGTCAAAGGACATTAGATGCAATTTTACTCAGGTTAGTGGCGATATTGAGAAACTACGAGCCGACTTAAAGACTTTTTGGGATTTAGAGGAAATAAACTCTGAAGCGTCTAATTATATGCCAGAGGAAAAGTTGTGTGAGGAACATTTTATTAAAAATACCACTCGCCTACGCGATGGTAGGTTCTGTGTTCGTATACCGCTTAAACAAAGTCCTGATGTTTTAGGAAATTCGTACAATAGGGCTAAGCATTGTTTACATTCATTAGAACGTAGACTGAAGTACAAACGAGAATTTAGCGAATTATATCTTGATTTTATGTCAGAATACGAAAAGTTAGACCACATGTGGTTAGACAAGCTTTCATGGGATGAGCCGCTAAACCCAGAACTTAAAAATACTTGGCATAATATTGTAAAATCTTTACCTCTCGTAAATGATTTAAGTATTCCACGCATTGTAGTTTGTAATGCGTATAGGTCACTTGAATTACATGTGTTTACAGATGCGTCTGAGCGCGCCTATGGTGCGTGTGTATATGTTCGTAGCATCAGCGATACTAATAAATGTATGGTCAGGTTACTGATGGCTAAAAGTCGCGTGGCCCCAATTAAGCCTACTACAATACCTCGGTTAGAGTTATGTGGTGCCTTGGTAGGTGCGCGTATTCATGAAAAAGTTTCACAAGCCTTTCGAATAAACATAAATCATGTTTATTGTTGGACTGACTCAACCATCGTATTGGGTTGGTTTCAAATGTTGCCCTCAAAACTACAACCGTTTGTGCGTAATCGTGTAGCTAAGATATTAGATAAGACGAGTAACTGCACATGGCAACACGTACCAACCGATCTGAACCCAGCAGATCTGATATCTCGTGGCGTGGATATCAGAACCCTGCAAGGGTTGGATTTGTGGTGGTCTGGACCCAAGTTCTTACACAATGAGCAGTCCAGTTGGCCGTCTCAATTGAAACTGAAAGGTTTAGCATTAGAATCTTTGCCCGAAACACGACCACACATTTCATTGAGCGCCGTTACAAATGATAATAGCAAAGATAAATTAATAGATTTTAAAAGGTTTTCAAATTATCTTAGGCTCGTGCGCTCAGTAGCATATGTTTTGCGTTTTATTAAAGCTTGTCGAAAGAAACCTTGTAATAGTAAATTTCTTACAAAGGATGAGTTACAATGCGCATTAACTTTAATAATTATTAATAGTCAACGGGACTCGTTTCCAGAGTATAAGTTACTCGTCAATAAACAGAAATTACCGAAGAAGAGCTCCCTCGTTAAGTTCAATGTTTATTTAGATTATGTTAATATAATGCGTGTTGGGGGACGCCTCGATAATTCGGACTTTTCGTTCAGTAAGAAACATCCCATTATTTTACAGTCCACTCATGATTTTACGAAGTTATTGTTTCATTATGAACATAAAAGGTTAATGCATGCAGGTCCACAATTATTGTTGGCTACGATTAGAGAATCATATTGGCCTATCGGTGGTCGTCGCTTAGCTAAAGCGTGCTACCATCAGTGTGTACGTTGTCATCGTATGAAGGGCAAAACTATTACGCCGTTGATGGGGAATCTACCCCACCAGCGACTTGTTCCAGGTGGCTACCCTTTCGACAGCACAGGCGTGGATTATGCCGGCCCTATACTTTGTGCTAGTCGTCAAGGACGTGGATGTAGGCTCGTAAAAGTTTATATCGCGATTTTTATATGCTTCACCACCAAAGCTGTCCATCTAGAGCTGGTAGGTGACTTGACTAGCAACAAATATTTACTGGCACTCTATAGATTTATTTCACGCAGAGGTAAACCTGTCAACATATATTCGGACAACGGTACCTCATTTGTTGGTGCGTACAACGACCTGTCAAAGTTTTTAAAATCACAGAGCAATTCAATAAGCGAGGATATTGCTAATCATGGAGTTAATTTTCATTTTATTCCCGCGTATACTCCTCATTTCGGCGGACTATGGGAAGCGGGTGTGAAGTCGACAAAATTCCATCTTCAACGAGTGTTGGGACATTGTAACCTTACATTTGAGGAATTGAATACCGTACTGATCCAAATTGAGGCGGTTTTGAATTCACGTCCGTTAACGCCGCTGTCTTCGGACCCCGACGATTATACTCCGCTAACGCCGGGACACTTTTTGGTTGGACGACCTCTTACTGCCCTTCCACAACCAAGTTACCAGGACTGCTCCACAACTCATGTATCACGTTTTCAACGGATTGAGCAACTCCGTCAACATTTTTGGGCACGTTGGAGTAAGGAGTTTGTTGCTGAGTTGCAACAACGAACTAAGTGGCACACATCCCAAGATGGGTTGAAGCTGAATTCCTTAGTGGTCATCAAGGAGGACCACCTGCCACCCCTCAAATGGAAATTGGGGAGAATTGTAGCTGTGCACCCAGGGTCGGATGGAATCGTTAGAGTTGCCGACATTCGCACTTCAACTGGCATCATACGGAGGGCCTTCAATAGAATATGTCCGCTGCCAGTAACCACGGATTTGGTTTGAAAGCTTGGAGCTTCCAAAGCCCGGGGGCATGTTAAAGCGCCTACGCATTATTTCACAGCAGCGTCAATCGTACGTTATAGTTCGCTACGCGGTAGCATTAGATTAAGTTCGGCCTAACATAGTTATAGATTTGTATAGACTCTTTTTTATAAAATGTACCTGCTGTATACGATTTGGATAATCCTTCACTCTGCTTTTGTAAGCTGCAAAGATTACACGTCATCCAAAGTTTCCAAGATCGTTTTATTTCTCGAAGTCCAGTGAATCCCGCACAAACACCATCTGGCTACTCACAGTGCTAGTTTGACGCCAGTTATGAGAGGCTTATGTCCAGCAGTGGACTGTGGAAGTCTGTAAGAGATCTTTGAAGCTGAAGACTGCCAAGATTCATTTGCATTTCACTTTGATTAGTACATTTCAGATACGTGACGCTATGTTTAAATGAATGAATGAATGAATGAATGTTTATTTTCAATATTATAACTCACAAAGCACATAAATTACAAACTTCTGCCAAACTGTAGAACAGTTTGTTGGCAGATGCAGGCTCCTTTATTTATCTACAATCTGTAATTCAAACATTCATTTTTTTTTTTTTTTACTTATTAGTACATACCCAGTGTTAAATGTTATATGGCGGCATAGCGATTCACGATACAATTATTAAACAATAAACAAGTTATTATATTACGTTATGCCTTCCTGTACAGCATCAAGTAAATGTTTTTTAACTTTATACACAAATGTTCTTTTAGTTATAACGCTGTCACTTATCTGCGGCAATTCATTATAGATATTTGGCACTAAATATTTCCTAGTCCTTTGACCATAATAATTATTATAATGAGGTACTTCCAAAACGTGTTTACATTTATTTCTTAGTCGCGGCGGCCTACTTATATATGTTTTAAATTCGTTACTACAAAACTGTTCAGCTGCTATCAATAGTTTAACCCTCTCGTGCACAGGCAACATTTTACACACTACAAACAGCTTTTCATATTCACTACTTTTACATCTGGTCTTCGTTTTTTTATCAACTAATAGCTTCATGAACCTTATTTGAATAGATTTTAGCTTATTTAAATAAGTTTTAAATGTTCTACCGTAGCTTGCCAATCCATAGTTAAGCAGCGATTCTGCTAGCGCATAAAACACGGTATACATAGTAGCTTTGTCCAAAATATAACTGAGGTGATGAAATCTCACAAGTACCAACCTAAGCTTTTCACCTAGGTTATCAATGTGAATTCGCCAAGAAAAGTTGTGATCAATGGTTAGCCCTAGATACTTGTATTCTTTCACCACCTCAATCAATGGGCAGTTGCACACTGGGCTAGCTTGATGCAAACACTCATAAGTGTGTCCCACAACTTTTGGGATACAATCTTTATGTCTAATATAAGGTGAACGTATATACATACACTTAGTCTTCTTTATATTTATAATTATGCCATTGTCATGTGCCCATTTTATAATGTTCGTTAAGTCTCGCTGGATATTGTGTTCTATCACATTTAAATCTGTATTCGCATATAGTAAACACGTGTCATCAGCGTACATATAAATACTACAATTTTGCACTACATTACACATGCTATTCACGTGCATAATATAGCCGACGGGACCGAACACCGAACCGGTCGGCACGCCACAGCTGACTTGCGCCGGCGCCCCGCTCACTCCTGCTACCGCTGTTATCAGCGTCCTATGCGACAAATATGCTCTGAGCCAGTTGTTTACGGGTCCGGCGACTCCACATTCTTCCATAGCTTGAAGCAGCTGGTGATGTTCCAACGTATCAAATGCTTTTTTGAAGTCTATGTAGACCACCACCACCTGCTTCCGCTGGTCTAGTGCTTCATTGATCTCATCAGTGAACCGTGCCAGAACCGTTTCCGTGCTGCGGCCCCGCCTAAAACCGTGCTGGGCATTTGCTAATACACTATGATGTTCCAGGAAACTACTTATCTGATTAACTACATACTTTTCGACTATTTTATTAATTGAAGATAATATAGCAATGGGTCTGTAATTAGAGTAATCTGTGTGTGAACCTTGTTTGTAAATAGGTCTAATTAATGCTGTTTTCAGTTGGTCTGGATACAACGCCTGTTCCACACATAAATTTATAAATTTTGCTAAAATGGGACTCAATATATGTTTCAACAGTTTGATTTCTTTTAATCTAATTTGATCTATTCCTGGTGCCTTATCACAACTAAGCTTATTTATAATTGTATCTATATCCTCGGTACATGCTCTTTGATATCTCATGGACAATAATCTATCTTTTACATAGGTTGATCTGTCTAGAAATTTATGATGACAACTGTGCTTTATATCTAATATTTCGTTTGTGAAAGTGTGTGAAAATTTATTACATATATTTGCCAAGGAATCTGAATTACCAAAATATTTCAATATATTATAATCAATGCTAAGTTTACACTGGCCAGTCCAAGAATTTATTTTAGCCCAGATTGTTTTAAGGTTTTTTTTACATTTTAGTATTTCGTCATTACGGAATTTATTTTTAGCTTTATTTATACACTTATTCACCCTATTTCTGCATCGAGTATATTGTAATCTTAAGTTCATATCTGTTGGTTTATTTTTCCAATTTTTAAATAACTTATCTCTGGTCTGCATCATAGTCTTTAATAGTCTATTTATCCAAGACTTTGATTTTCTTTTTTTACAGACAGTTATAGTTTTTTGTGCTTCACAATATGCATTTGAAAAAAGTTCACACATCTTATTATATAATAATAAAGGACACTTACAGTTCATTAGGTCAGTCCAGGGAGCTTTTTCCTATAATTGTAGCACTTTTTTATCACAAATTATAGTTAACTTACGTGCACTATCCTTTGATGTATTACACATATTTTCCATACACAATCCTATTAGATAATGATCTGATATTTTAGTGGTTAGAACATACGCCGAAGCATTTCGCCGGGACCGAACCCATATATGATCTATGCACGTCCTCGTCACTGAGCCACCATATATTTCTTCACGACTTATGTCATTTACCGCGCATTCCAAACCTAATTCACACATGTTATTCTTATACAGATGTACTGTGTTGCTTGCGCGTGACATTAAATCGATGTTCGTATCCCCGATCACGACCAATTCGCAATCATTTGCAATGCTGGATAATATGCTATGCAATTCGCTGACGAATCCATGCTTGTTGGTTTTTGGGGGCCTTTATACGCACACTATATGCGTAGGTTTCCTGCCGTTGTGATTTAATTCGCATTTAATTATTTCTGAATAATTTAGGCATTCCGATTTAGCAGTGAAATTGAGCGTGTTTTTAACATATAATAAAATGCCGCCTCCTCTTGCCGATTCTCTAGTGTTTACACATACTTCAAATCCTTCTAAATTATATAACGATACCTCCTCCTTTTTTATATTTACTTCTGTTAGCACGATTATATCCAAATTATCAACAACATGCAACTGTGTATCAGCGCTTGAAACTGACTAAAATTCTTTCTTAATGACCTTATGTTTAAATGAATGATGTTAAAGCTTGTATTATGCTGTTCTATGCTTTGTTGCCAACAATTTAGGGTTGTATATTTGTTATACTGTATGCCTGACTGAATAGCTGATGTTATGTTATCGAATGTACTGATTAAGAATGTATTCCATGGTTATACATTTTTTTTTTTTATAATGATGAACAGAGTTATTTGGTTAGGTACGCATCTATATCGCTCAGTGTACGAATGGATTTAATTTTTGAGTCCATTGGGTCATCCTTCCGTATGAGTACCTTGCCACCTTGTGGCCAAATATATTTATATATGTGTTTCAATTCGCTTTTTGCCGTCCAGAAAAAGTTACGCATATGTTTAGTGAGATCTGCATTGATATATATTCTGTTATTGCTGCCATTCTCAAGTATATCCTTATTGGTTATCTTGCATTTTTTCCTAGTAGCTATCCATTGATCACGCGCAGATATCGTGGCCATTGTGACAATAACCGGCCGTGGTTTTCTTTCTCGAAGCTTCTCGGCCATTGCACTGGGCAAATTTTTTTCACCCACCCGCTTAATTTCACAAATTTCTTTGGTGTCCACGCCCAGTTTTTTTGCTAATAATTCAATATTCTTTTGCAAATTCTCCATTTCCCTTTCTTCCATTCCTATTATCTCCACATTTTTTTCCCTCTCACGCAGCTCTAAGTATGCAATCCTTTCTTCTAATGCTTTATTATTTGTTTCTAGGTGGATGTTTTTATGTTCCAGTGCCTTAATCTTTTTGTCGGTTTTCTCCTTTTCCTCCATAAGCTCTTGGTATTTCTCAGCGTAAAAACTGATATCATTGGACATGGACTCCAGCGTTTTTTTCATATTAAATACGATAGCCAGTTTTTCATTGACCTCAGCTAGCAATTTTTCGGCTGAGGTATTTGAAAGGTCCACTGTGATTGAGGATTCTGCCACAGGTGCAATCTGGTATTCGTCACACATCCCCGTGTCACCGAACGCCTTGATTTTTGATGCACATTTCTTATGAAACATCCCCTCACAATCACCAGCACATTTCACCGTAGTCTCACTCTTTGCCCGAGCTAGGGATATTTTACAAAATTTACACTGCACCATTATCCAACAGGAATCTTCAATAATTACAACAATTAATCAGTAAATTACGTTAGGTTATAGTGTATGCCGCCATATATTCGCAATCATAAATATTTTTCTAACACGATCGCACGGTAGGAGCGCACGCGCGAGACTATGGCTAAAGCTCAGTAACTTCAGAAGCGAAAAATATCTAACACAGTTTTTCCATCAAGATTATTAGTCTGCAGAAAGAAGATTGATGGCAATAAAATGTTTGCTTAGTTGATTTGGCTCATAAAGCTACGTTTGTCAATTCAATTCGTTTCTAATTCTCAACGAGTCATACAGTATTGCAAAATTGATGTGGTCCAAACTTTAAGATTTAATAAAGAAGAAAAGTTCTCTAGAAATAATATAATTGTAAAGTTACTATCTAAACGTCAAATGGAACATGTTTCAGGCAGATTTCTTACGGTCGGTATCATATAGAGTAGGTACGTAACATCGTATGCGAAGTTTTCCTAAGACCAGCATCGTATAGAGTAGGTACGTTTACGCACCTTAGTACATACCGCACAGTAACTACCCTCACAAACATCGTTAGTACAACACAGCCTTTCATTTACACTGCCGTCTGATGTGAGGCTTATCTCAACTGTGTGTACATACGCCGTACAATTACATCCTTAATTAGCGTGCATGAGTGACGTCGACAAGGGTTGTCGGATAACATGCTAAGATTGTCGACATGCGGGTGCAAACCTTACTTTGAATTGCGTAATACATGTGATAGATTTGTGCGAACTACGACCCGTTCAATGTTGCTTTAAAAGCAGCCTTTTAAGAATGTGCAGTTGGTACTCCGACGGGTTTAAATAGCATGAAAAAGCCTGCTCGACAAGTGTAATTAATGTGGAGTATTTAACCAATCCCAATAATAGGCAAAAGGGAGAAGAATAAGACACTATCCTGACCTTGTAAAAATTAAAGATACAATATATTTGACATAATATGTCTTAAATTTATGTTGTTCTATAGAAATATCAAATATTGGGATCGGCCATTACAGTAATTTTACTTGCCCTGTCGCTATTGTGATTGAGAGCGCTGAAGGAACGAGCCCTTCTTCCATACCTTCCTTCTTTCTATAAAGATGTGGCAAAATGTTTGAGAGAAGGATTATATTATACAGTGGATAGTTATTCCTTCTCTTCCCTGTCCTGAAGGACACGGCAAAATAATGATATTAAACGATACATTGATAATAATAACAGGTTAACCAAATAACTTAGACCCGAGTGATCTGTAATAATAATAAATAAATAATTTTACCCGCGCATATCCAACGTTAATGTATCATAATCATTGATATTAATAATGTCATAACTGCTTACCCCACTATCTCAAAGCTTAATATTTTGATAAAGATAAAGATAAATTTATTTGCTTGAAACATGTGTAGTATATACAGGATATATCCTTTACATAAGTCGTTTTATTAATAGCGCATGTATCAACATGTTTTGCCAGGACGGCGTACAAATATAATAAATGAAGTTATTATGTTAAATGTAAGAACTATAATGCAAGTAATTGTAAGAATTAATTCAAATATTAATAACAAATAAATAGTTAACAGTCATAAATTCATTACATTAAAGGTCAACAATTAAAATTCTTACTAAACTAAATGCTAAATTATGTCAGTTAATGAAATGTCATAAAAATAATGTCCGGATATATAAAATGTCAATAATAATTAAAATAATAATAATTAAATCAGATGTCATCAGTGTAATAATAATTCAATTAAAAGTATCATCTGAAAAGTCATTAATACTATAGTAACACTTTTTTACTAACATTTCTTTAACCTTTTTCCTAAATATTTTTAAATTTAAAGATTTGTATTCATTTGGGAGCTTATTATAAATTTTCGGTGCCATACAAAATATGCTGTTACGCAAATGAGTAGTTTTGGCGCAGTGTATACGCAACCGATCATTGTCTCGTCTGTTGCGTCTGATAGTTTTGGGAATACAAAACATTTGGAACAAAAAATACATGTTTCTAGGATGTACAACGATGGCAGTGTTATGATGTTATAATTTTTTAAGTATGGTTGACAACTGTCAGTGAATTGCAAGCCAAACATAGCGCGGATACATCGCTTTTGGAGTTTAAATATTATATTTTCGTCATTAGAGTTGCCCCAGAAAATTACTCCATATCTTAAAGCGGAACCTACTAGACCATGATACGCCGTAAGAAGTGCATCTATGTTAACCGTCGGAGCTAGTTTATAGAGGGCGTAGGAGGTTCTACTCAGTCTATTACTGAGATTTTCAATGTGATCTTTCCAGTTAAATTTTTTGTCTATAATCAGCCCAAGAAATTTTGTACTGTCCACTTCGTTTATTAATGTATTATCATAGCATATCTTCATTTGTAATGGAGCTTCTATTCGCTGGCTAAAATGCATTACTTTAGTTTTCAATAAATTAATTTTTAAATTATTATTATTTAACCATGAAATAATTGATGTCACGCTATTATTAATGTCATTTTCGTATGAGTATGGATTTTTGCAGGATATTGTCAATGTACTGTCGTCAGCAAAGAGAGTCATCGGATGATTAGTGAAGTTAGGTAGGTCATTTATATATATATTGAGAAGAAGACTTCCCATTACACTGCCTTGTGGGACACCAAACTTGATTTGGCGCATGTTTGAATTATATGATACCTCCATTTTATCTCTACAATCCAATCTCGTAATAACGGTAACCTGTTTCCTATTTGCCAAATAAGATTCTATTAGATTTAAGATATTACCCCTTATACCGTAGCACTCTAATTTGTTTTTCCATATTTTATGATCTAAATAGTCAAAGGCCTGGGTCATATCACAATATATAGCACATACAGGAGTCCGTTTATCAATTTTTGTCATTATGTTATGAAGAAAGTCGTATATAGCCATATTAGTTGTCATATTCTTCCTGAAACCTTTTTGTTGCTGGCATAGTAGGGAATTTGATTCAAAATACGTATATATTTGATTGAAAATATATTTTTCAAAGATTTTTGAAATAACTGTCAGCAGTGCAATAGGTCTATAGTTTTTCATTAGATCCTTATTTTCTTTTTTATGTAGTGGTATAATTAAGGATGTTTTTAGGCTTTCAGGGAATACGCCATCATTTATGCACAAGTTCAAGATATAGCTTAGGTGGTGACATATCAAGTGCCCACAGATTTGACTATCCCTGTTGCAATTTCGTCCTGACCAACACTTTTCGAATTTTTAAGATTTTTTATTATATTTAAAATGTCCATAGGTGTGCTTGGAAGCATAAACATCGAGTTTGTCCTACTATTTATCAGAGACGTGACTTTGTTTCCATAATTTTGTAATGGTACAACTTTGTCAATGAAGTAATTATTGAATGCATTTGCTATCATTGTGGGGTCAGTAATATAACAATCGTCAAGTTTTATTTTGTCTATGTCATTTTTAGGTAAATTGTATTTTTTATTATTAATGATTTGCCATGTCGTCTTGATTTTATTGTCAGCCGTTACACCTTGTATGAAGATACTTATATAACAAATAATTATGACATAAACAAAGACTGACTAGGCATCCCCAAACAAAAATATTTAATTTGACGCGAAAGATAATCCCGTTGACAGAGTGCCTATGTCAACAAAAATTATATTAACGCTCGTGGAAAATTATGAATTGACAAATATTTAGGTCATGTAAACAATATCATTGTTGCCTTGCATAAACTTATTCTCGTATGAGAAATAAAATATTATTTATTTAAAAGAATAAGGATAAAGTGCAATTTCTCAGTTGTTTTATCAAGAGAGCACTTTGCTTTCTTGACAAAACCACTACTAGACCGAGTATTTGCTGGATTCTTCTCCATAGATAAAATTCTTTTCGGCACCGTTTCATTACGAAAACTGGAAGTATTTCAGTTTTCTTAATTAAACGGCGAAAATAAAAAAAGTTATCAAATCAAAAGAATAACAAATAAAAACGTAACAAAAAAATGAAATTTTGTCATTAGATGCATAAGTATCTATATTATATTATATCAGTCTTTTAAGCTCTCGTGGTTAAACTACCAAATTGATTTCGAAACAAAAAAGAGACTAGCATACATACATATTATTATATGGTAGTGACAAAAACGGTATCTCATTTACCCATTATTTAATTGCCTAAAACATACGTATTGTTCCGTAATAATGGTAGATATTCTTATTTGATAACCATAGAAATAGTTTTATCAAGAACGTTCTGAAACAGCTTTGTCTAGTACTCTCTGGCAGTTTAAGAAGAGCTCTAACATTGTTTATAGTATAATGTTGCACGTTGCAGCAGTCTCACTGTGCGCTATGCAGCCAGCACTTAGTGAGGTTACGTGTTGGGGAGAGGACTGAGTGACGTAGAACAGCGATTAAGTTATTTGAAACAAAATCTTATACTTTGTGCTGAAAGTCAATTTTGAGCCAATTTCGTCAAAGATATATTTTTTTTAATAGTCTATTGTATTTCCTATATTTCTCGTAGTTATTTTTTGTACGTTTGTATCGATAAATCCATAACAGTTGTCGTTTCTTTTTACTGCATAATTTGATTCCCCGTGAAATCCATTTTTGTTTGCTGTTTACATTTATAGTGATTGTGCGAATGGGGAAGCAAAGATCGTAGAATAGTTTGAATTGTTCTATGAATATTTGATAGGCTTTATTCACATCACATACTTCATAAATTTCCGCAAATGATAAGCTTTGTATATAATCTTTAAGTTTTCGGATGTTTTCATTTGAATAGTCACGCTTTCTCTTACGGTAATATTTAAGTAAACATTTATTTTTTACTGGACATTTTATTAATTGAGCTGTGTGATCTGATAGGGCAAACTCTATGATTTCAGTTTTGCACGATTTAACAAAGTTATGAGCTATATTATCAATACATGTTTGGCTTTTTATCCGAGTCGGTTGATCAAAAGCTAGTTTTAAATTAAAGTTTGAAAGGAGGCATTTAAATTCCAATGTAGTATAATTCGTGATCATAATATTGATATTATAATCACCCGCTAGCACTATAGTATCATATTTTTTTTACTTATTTTTGACAATAATTGCTCCAGTTTTTTAAAAAACAAATTTAGGTTTCCTGTTTTCGGTGTTCTGTAAATACAAATAATCGCTATTTTGTATTCCAGTAGTTCTACCGCACAGCATTCAAAAATACTCATTTGTGTAAATTCGGCAACTTCTGTTATTTCCTTACTTGACAGCCCCATTTTTAATAGAATACAAGCTCCGCCTCTTTTACTATTATTCCTGCTGTAACAGGCAGCCAAGTAATAATTTGGTATATCAAGATGGCTCTCATAGCCGGACATCAAAAATTGTTCGGTGACGCAAATTACGTCTACGGATTTGTTTACACTTAATAGTTCATTGAGACAAACAGAGAGGGCGTCTGATTTAGAGATAAGGCCGGCAATATTCTGGTGTAATATATATAAATATTTACAAGCGAAAAAGACTATCACTATTTACATGATCAATATTGTCATAATATTTGTTGCTCCTTAAATTAATATTATTACAGCCAGTTATAGTGATGTCATCAGAGTCATATACATAAAATTTTAAATTGTCAAAAATATTTTTCATTCCATAGTTATTAATGTGGCCATTAGATTTTGTAAACGTGGTGTAGTCATACAGTAAGTCTAAATTAGAGTCAAATACAGTGGCGTATTGATGGGTGTGTAAGTCAAGATATAATAGGTTGTTGAAAGTTTCCACTCTCCAATTATACATTACACTATAGTTATTTAGTTTAAATGTAGGTAGACATAATATTATATTTGTGTGTTAATGTTTCACGAATTTTTAGTACAATGTCAAAGTAACTATTTGCTTTTGGAAATCATCGTCCCCAATCATTATAATACAATAGTCATGCGTGGTATAATTGATAAGTTTTAAGTAGAGATTTTCGATGAGATTTAGTATGCCACGATTCGGATACATATAATGACATATCTCCATATTGGGAAATGTACTTTCGGCAATAGATAGTATCTTATTTCTCTTGTTGCTACTCAATATACATATTTTATGTTTACGTTGTGGTTTATATTGCTTTGATAAGCAAGGTTTTTGTTGATATGTATTCGTATTCTTCTTTGTTGTGCAGTTCGATGGTTCTATATTATTATATTTGAAGCCCCGCAATAAAACTATTAATCTACAAAAACATTATATTTTATTGGGTTTACGCGAATGTTACACATTGAAATTAAACATGTAATAACTTAACATTTAAACCAAAAAAGTGCGGGTTGGCAGACTTCACATGTCTTTCGAGAACATTATGGAGAACTCTCAGACATGCAGGTTTCCTCACGATGGATTCCTTTACCGTTTAGCATTATAGCAATTTAATACGCACATAACTTCGAAATGTCATTGGTGCGCGCCGTGGATTCGAACCCGAGACCATCTGTGTAGCACTCCCTCGGTCTCTCCACTAGGCTATCGTTGCTTATGCTTATGCCTTTACAACTACTACAATGTAATCTATTTTTACTACTTTATTATTCTACTTACCCCTTATACTATTTACGTACTGTGAGACAAAGTACCTACCTATAAAATTACTGTTGTAAGAAAACACAGCAGTTATATTTTATTATTATATGTATTTTTCCATTCAACCAAAATAACTCGCTCTCTCCCTTTTTCTCACCCAATTTCAGTTTGTTTATACTTATAAAATGTCAACATAGAGGACGACCTTGGCTTTATTTAAAAACCTATACGGGAACAACCCGCGATAAAAGCTTAAATTAAACTTATCGAGGAAGGGTGCCATCAGCCCTTCAACTAAAAATTAGCATGTTAAAGAATTTTAACTTAGACCTATGCAACCGTTTTGTAAACAATTCATTTTATTTTATTGTGCTGTTTGGTTTAGTGGTTAGCTAAGTTGGTGTACATTTGACTTCCAGGACCAATCGCGTAATGAGCACGATGATTTGATTAATTTATCTTAGTATAATCATATAGAAGAGATACATAGTTTTGGATTAGATCCTTGTGTAGATAGGCCGTGGATATTATGAAAAATAAATATATTCATATTATAAAATGAAATCCCTGCCGCGTCTGTATGAACGCAATAAACTCAAAAACAACCGAATGGATATCCATTTCACCAAAAGATATTTTTTTATAGCATAGAAGAATAGTTAGTAACGAAGTAAACGAACAAACGTGTCACCTGATGGTAAGTAATCACCGCCGCCCATAGACACCTGCAATGCCCGAAGGATCACAAGAGCGTTGCCTACCTTTTAAAAAGGAATATGCTCGCTTCTCGAAGATTCCAATGTTGAACTGGTTTGGAAATACCGCTGCAGATAGCTGGTTCCACAGTTTGGTCGTACGAGGCAGGAGATGGCGTGTGAATCGTACGGTAGAAGAACGCCACTAATCAAGGTGGTGAGAGTGGAAATTTAATTTGTGGCGATTTGTACGGCGGTGAAATTCTGCAGCGGGTATCAGACCAAACAACTCCTCAGAACACTCCCCATGGTACATTCTATAGAGAACGGACAGAGACGAAACATCTCTACGCAGGTCAAAATGGTCGAGCCGGTTTGTAAGGACCGCGTCGTCGATGACTCGAGCTGCTCGACGTTGGACGCGGTCAAATGGAAGCAGTTGGTATTGTGGTGCCCGGGCCTAAAGGTGGCAGCAGTACTCCATGTGGGGCCTAACGTGATCTTTGTAAAGCAAGGGGCGCTGCACCGATGTGAAACATCTTCTTGTTTTATTGAGGACACCCAGTTTTTTGGAGGCTAGTGATAGACAGTGGGATTACTGAGAAAGTTTTAGGTACATTATTTAAAAGAGTTTTAGGTATATTATTTACACGCACGAAGCCTAATCTTAATATATAAAATCCTTGCGTTACTGACTGACTGACTGACAGACACGCTACAGCCGAAACTATTGGGCACAGGAAGCTGAAATTTGGCATGTATATTCCTTGGGGACCGTAGGGGTGCACTAAGAAGGGATTACCCGAAATTCTCACGGGATCGGCCAAAACGGGTAAATTTAAAAAAAATTCCAGGCGTAGCTGCTGGCGTGCTCTAGTATTATCATAAACAGGTTAAATAAGCCAGAAAAAGTATTACGTAAACAAATTTTCTCTACATAATAACTGAAGAAATAACCTTTTTCGCTTCTTACCTTGAGAAGGAAATCCATTGATACTTAAGCACAATATCTATCGGAGGGTACGCTCAATTTCAGCTCTTTTGTGCCGTAAAGCCTCGTAGAAAGGTTGCGTATGATACAGGAACCTTTTCTTATGTGTAACGTGTTGTATTGTTGATATTTAGTAGCGATTTGTGTATCCGAGCGTGTAGGATCGATGTTGGGTCTTCATCAACGATAAGGGAGGCTTTTATTCCAGTTATCGAAATGCTAAGATAGTATTTCTTATTGTCGCATATGTGGAAGGAATGTGCTTTGTATCTGACTCAAGAATTCTTATATTTTGCTAAATGTTGCCTACATTTTTAGAATTCTAGCTTCTTAAACAGAGAGAATCATTATTTTAGAATCTTTACAATTTTGGCCAAATTAACAGAAATCAATAAAGTACTTTAATCATTATCGACATAGATTTAATCTTACCTCAAAGAAACATATCTTGACTACAATAATTTATATGTATCTAAGTCACTATTGTTACATTGACAGTATGTTTATTAAGTGTAGGTTTTATATGCAAAAGTCTGTGTTTGTTAATATGACGGAACAATCATGAGTTCCCTTTTTTTAAATAGTCATCAAATGTGAACGTAGTTATGTACGTTTTTGAATATTTTATGCCAAACACAAATCTTTACAGAAGGTTCCAAATCATCATCATTGATGACTAGACCACCAAACTAACCAAGCAAAGCTAACGTTTTCCTATAATCATGAGTCGACATTTGTGCGCTACCATCGACATCTGCCTACCCCTCGACGTCGTGTCAAGGTCACCGCAAGGTCACCCCACCTCCGACCTCTCCCTCCAAGGGCACGATCTATAAAAATTTAAAGCGTTCTTGACACGGAGAAAGAAATGTTTGATTACGTTTCGTTTCAGGTTTTTTAGTAGCCGGTGAATGGGTTTATAAGCATCGCTTAAAGAATAATAGTAATCAACTAGGGTGTAGTCATGTCATGATTTTTGAGATGTTATGATATGATATAATAATATTATGGTATTTGGTGACACTCTGTTATAGTGTGTGAACTAATTGGAGATAAAATAGTTTACTGGCGGGCAGCAATTCTATGGCCAACATACTGTTATGCAAAGAATTATTGGTAGTAGGTCTCTTATTGCGAGAATTGACGGCTCCCTGTACCTAGTCTTCTCCCCCATCTTTGGTCGCCAGTCAGGGTGGTTTATAGTAGTAACACAACATACTCCGACTCTAATTAATTTTTTGTATAGAGGGAGAACCAAGGGGATTTTTTTCTCCCTCGACAAAAATGGGGCACTTTTTGCGGTGGGTCGTTTGGAAAAGGTACCACCGCAGTATCAGCTATTCTGCCGCCAAGTAGTAACGTAAAAGTGTGCAGTACTATGTTCCGGTTGAATGGTACCTACTGCAGTTGTTGTAATTGCTGCGCTTTAGAAGACTTAACACCTTACGCCTTAAGGCAGGTAGTGGCTTGGCTGTGTCTCCGGCATGGCCAAGTTTATACTTCTAAAAAATATATGGGCCGTGTGGTTGCCGCTTACCATTAGGTGGGCCATCAGTTCGTCTGCCACTTTACCGCCATGAGAAAAATAGTATCGGGTATAAATCCACTGCTCGCAACAATAATTGCTCAGAGTCATGAGCGTATTAAATTCTTTATTATCACTTGTGCCATAATTCGGAGAGCACGTAAACTTGTCAGTCTTAGGGTCATACGGACATAACTTAAGAAAGAGTTGGGCGCGCTGGAACTGGCAAAACAAATGTAATAAAATAATAAAGAAACCAACCATCAAATTATTAGTTTACGCCTTCATCTTCCCTTAATGGCTCGACAATTGACTTGGCACCAAAACTCACTCCTAAGCCTCTTCTCACAGGGCATAATAATATCCCCCCCGTGGGATCTCCACCTTGTCGTGGTGGGGGGGCTTAGAAACCATGGAATTGATTTTCTCCCACGGTGAAGCTAAGCGGGTTCCCGGGAGGGGACGCTCCACGTGGGCTTGCGTGAGGCCTGCGTAGGATGCGTCCATAGGTGCGGGTGCGGTGGACAGTTCTGTCTGTCCCTCGCAGTCGGGTGCGGTCGCGGGAGGAGAGGTGTGTCGGTGTTGCGTTGCCGCGCGCCTTATCTCCCGCGACCAAATGGGGCGCACCATCGTTGCGTCGCGGTGAGGCCGCAGAGGAAGAGGAGATGCGGTGTTGCGTTGCCGTCCTCCCTATCCTCTGCGGCCGCTGGGTGTTTTGGCGGCGAAGCCCAACACCTTCATATGCCGCTGCCAAGGGCGTTTCGTTCGGGGCCCGCCTGACCATCTGGCGGGTCAATACCCGTCGGGGGGTAGCGAGGAATGCTTTGGTGAAACCCTACCCTCCGACACATGGGTACATGAGGAGCACGGGTTGGTTTTTAGTCAGTAAGAGTCTGACAGTCCCCTTCGTCCTTCCCCCCCAGGGCGAAGGCACTCCATGAGGATTTTCCAACCCGACACAAAAAAAAGAGGGCATAATAATATAAACAAACAATTTGCAAGTTGCGATTTTGTACTGTTGGACACTGACAAACACGAAATAGAGAGAATAATTATAGGATTAAAGGACAACAGTGCTGTTGGCTGGGATAGTATAAGTAATAAGATTCTTAAACGTTTTATGCACATTTTTATACCCCCTCTAATGTACATTTTCCAAACATGCCTATCCAAGGGTGCCTTTCCTAAATGCCTCAAAAAGGCAGTAGTTATCCCGATTTATAAATCTGGAGAAAAGGACCTAATTATTTATTATAGACCTATATCATTACTTCCCGCACTATCAAAAATACTTGAAAAGATTATTAATAGCCAATTAGTTAACTTCCTCGAAAAGACACACTATCTCTCTTCTTCCCAATTCGGCTTCCGAGCAAAATTATCAACGTCTGACGCCGTGCATAGCCTAACTGACTATATTACACAGGAACTTGGAAAAGGCAAATACACCCTAGGGATCTTTCTTGACCTAGCCAAAGCATTCGATACTGTATGTATTTCTTCACTTCTACACAAATTGGAGTCCCTTGGTGTAAGAGGAACGCAGCTTAAACTGTTTGCGGACTACTTAAATGATCGGCATCAGTGTGTTAAGATAGATAATATTACGAGCAATTATCAAAAAAACACTAAATTTGGTTTGCCCCAAGGAAGTATTTTGGGCCCCACACTGTTCCTAATTTATATTAACGACTTGTGTAACATTCAGTTAGATCACGGCAAATTAATATCATACGCTGACGATACGGCACTTGTTTTTACCGCCTCAACTGTCAATGAACTTTATGAAAAAGCGCAGTCAGGCTTTAATGTAGTAAACAACTGGCTGCATCGTAACTTACTCACATTAAATGTGGACAAAACAAAATATATTCATTTTGTCATGCGCAAGAGTAAACAAATTGTTACTAAACCTCACCTATACGCACACGAATGCACAACTCCATCTGGGAACACTGTATGTAACTGTCCTACTATCCTCCGTACTAACAACATAAAATATCTCGGGATTACTATTGATGAAACACTTTCCTTCCGTGAACATATAATAAACTTAGTCAAACGTGTCCGGAAATTAATTTATGTTTTTAAAAAACTAAGGACATTTGCGGACTCAAAATTAATCACACAAGTGTATCTGGCCCTATGTCAATCTATAATCCAATATTGTATAACTTCTTGGGGTGGTGCTCTGAAAACAATCTTATTGCCCCTTGAGCGAGCACAGAAAACGATCTTAAAAGTAGCACACTCTCGCCCTTTTCTCTTTCCCACAACCCTATTATATAAATCCTGTCATGTGTTAAGTGTTCGTCAACTCTTCATCATGCACATAGTTTTAAAACAACATGCCATGCTTACCTATAATACACACAATACTAACAAGAGGCGGCAAGATATAGTCTGCATTTCACACCCAACCTCAAAATTTACTTTTACAAATAGATTTTTCACATGTATGGGTCCATATTTATATAACAAATTAAATAGAGTCATAAGTTTATATACCTCAAACTATTATAATTGTAAAAAAACACTTTGTAATTATTTACAAGACATGCCATATGAACAGACAGAAGAGTTACTTGCAATATTAAAATAGAACTAAGAACATAACTGTATACAACTATTATTATTTTAGCTTTAGTTATTTTAATGTAGTTTTACCATATAAGATAGTTTTACTTGATCGCCTGAAGCACAGGTTTTTAACCTAGTACAGGCAAATATGTATTCATCCTTTAAATGTACCTATAAGACCTAAATTGTAAATGTTTTTGCACTATTTTGGAAATAAATAAATTTATTATTATTATTATTATTATTACTTTGGCGTCATAACAACATCCATTGCGCTACAATTTAAACTCAATGAACGGATATTGACCGTCTGTCTCCGTCTTCTGAACTGAACAACTTAACCTTTTTTCATTCGGCTAAATAAAATATATGTTGTCCGGGTATATAAATTCTTATTTCGGCGAAAGGAAGGTATGTGGCAGATGTGAATGTGTGTGTTCTGTGTAACAGTAGTGGTGACGGGCATTTGTGTACATGAATGAGAATGTTTGTATCTAGTTAAATTGAAGTTGCTTTGTATGATATACATATTCTTTTAGCGATATATATAAAGCCTGCAGCTACGCCCGCACATTTTATTTTATTTCAACCGTTTTTTTTCGATCCAGTGAGAATTTTGAGAAATTCCTTCTTAGTTGTTTGAAAGTTCTAAGTAAGTTCTAAGTAGTTGAAATTTGAACCTACGCTCAACAAAAAGGCACAACAAGCCTTTCAACTTCTTGCGCCCAGTAGCTTCACCAGTGCGTTGTCTATCAGTCAGTCAGTAATGCAACGATTTTATATTTACAGGTTTGTTGACAAGTATTAGTCGCGTAGATACTGAATAAACAAATTTGGATTATGAAAAAAATTTGTTTCTCCTATAACTCTTTCTCTCTATATTATCGTAGTTGTACTAAATAAATTATCAGTCCTTTTTACCTTTCCTCAAATATCTATTCGTAGGTAAATTCTGAACATAAATGAAATTCGATCACGCGACAATCTCATAAAAATTACCAATCGGAAACTAATACCAATTCAGCCCTGAAAGACTACTAAAACATCGTAAAAATAAACGCTCTATAATCCGTGAAATTGGATCCATTTTGTTCGACATACATCGTTTCTCCCCTTCCCAAGAGGTGGAACACTGTCATGATAGTAAAATGTGCCTGAAAAGTAAAGCGAATTTAGGGAGAAGGATTAAGTATCATATGACAAAGTTACAAGACATTTAAGAATTATCAAAGTACTATGTTTAAAGTGTCGATAAGACTTCATTCCGTCGGTCATAAATTGAGTTAGTATGTGTCACAGTTTATGTAATTGTGATAATAAAACTCAGGTCAAAAATCCCTGCCCTACACCAACACAACAGTCAGAATTATTAAATTCCCATACCTAGCATCGTGTCGTCACAATCATGATCAATATGCTTCTAACACAGCTACTGAATAGCCCCTTACATAAGAAACCCATTACCACTGCTCCATTTCATTGTAAACGTGAAATTCTATGACCTTGGTACGTGATACTCGTTTGACAAACTTTGCTCTTTGTTCTTATCTTTATTACTTTAATGACAGTCGACAGCTGTTACCATTTTTTAAGCATCTGACAATCGTCCTATCTTCGATCTAGTAGTCGCTCGGGGCTTCACCTGACCTATACTTTTAACCTTTATTTTAAACCTTTTGTGCTAATTAAGAAATCCTTCCTTAGTGCCTACTTTACAAGAACCTACTGTCAAAATGTCACATTTAAGCTTCAATTTTGGGTTCTGCGATGATATGTCAGTCAGGATAAGTAATTGCATACATAATATGATGAGTAAGTACATACATACATTCATAGACTCACGCATGTTTCCCGGAGGGGTAGGCAGAGACTACGGAACGCTATTTGCAACGATCCTGACATACCTCTCTTGCTTCATTCACTCCCATCAAGTTTCTCATGCATGCTCTTCTGTTAAGGGAACTTCTGACCTGTCCTTTTTTAAGGATGTCTCCAATCTGGTCAGAGAACGTCCGCCTAGGTCTTCCCCTTCGTCCTGTCCCATTCACACTTGCCTTATATATCTTCTTTGTCAGTCTTTCATCATCCATCTTCTCCATGTGCCCAAACCATCTTAACATGCCTTTCTCGATGCTTGTCACTACATCTTCTTTTACCCCACACCACTCTCGTATCACAAAATTCTTTACTCTGTCGGTCAAAGATACACCACACATACTTCTCAGTGCTCTCATTTCTACAGCATTTATTCTACTTTCAAGTCTCTTCTGCCATACCCAACTTTCACTACCATACATAAGGGTAGGCACTAACACCCCACTATGCACAACCAAACGCGCCTTTTTAGACACGTTTTGACTGTTCATAAACGCCTTCAGAGCTCCATTCACACTATTACCTGCATAAACTCTTCTTTAAATATCTTTTTCATTCTTACCATCTCTTGTAAACAACGTACCTAAGTAAACAAACTCATTCACTTGTTCCACTCGCTGTCCATCGATCAAAACATTACAAGCCGTAACGCATTCCTCCTTTTCAAAAACCATAACTTCGTTTTACTTACAATTCACTTTTATTTCTTTCCTCTCTAACGCACCGTGCGTGATTGTTACCATCTCCTGCCACTCCTCCTGATGAGTAAGTCTATCTTTTTAATACACTTTTATTAGGTCGGCATGTTTGTATGTAACTAACTATGTAATGGAATCTAAGCTAACTAATTTAACCATCTTCCAAGGGTCGTAGCGTAATGACAATTGGCATATGTATGTAGTTCTGAGGACAATACAATAATATGATTTTGTCGAACTGATCCGATGATGGAGCCGGAAGATATGAACTGGAACTTCATAATGAAAAATCGTATCATAGCTGTTTTAGATTCCTTAGAAAAGTCTTGAACTTTGACCACGATTAGGTTTCAAGGTCTGATGATGAAGCCGGAAGATAGGCACTGGCATTCCATGATGGAATATCGTATTATAGTCGTGTTTGCACTCATGAGAAAGGCCACGTAATGGACTTTGAAAACGGTCAGGTTTCAAGGTTATAAGAATCCAATTATATTTGGTAGACCACGTAATGGTGTACTCAGAGTCCCGTACTTTTGCGGCTGGACAGGCGTATGTAGCCCTGAGTAGAATAAAATCCCTTAGTGGTCTCCAGATTGAAGAGCTAGATTGTTCTGAGCTGACAGATAAAACACCATGCAATACAGACGCACTGACGGCGATGGCGGGGATGCGGTCTCATTCGCCTACTTAAAATAAATGTATAAAATATGTTAAAAATATTTCATTATCAAAGACCAAGAACGTCTTTCCAGTTCCAGCGCCCCACGCTTTTACAATCAAATATAAGCACATAGTTTACACTACAGGCCAGAAATAGAGACAACTTGAATTATCCATAATTTATTTTCTGTTTTACGTGCATTTATAAAAGCGTCTTTTTCTAGTGTTTTTTAAATATTCATTTATTTGTAAAAGTAGAATTTCAACTAAACTATCTGCAGTAGGTATATTTACTAATAGTAGGGGAGCCCATGAAGGGATTTCGGGATTTACTCGAGCGAGTTAGTAATTGATAGCATCCATGTCCTACGTATTTTTAATAAAGTAGGAATGTTAATCAGATTGCTTGCATAGTGGAGGTAAGGTTATAAAATGTAAAAAAGGAAATTAATCGAGCGTGTCAGATTTTCTAAGGTGATGTTAACTGAGCCAAGCTAAAAATGGCTCTTATTGAATAATCTGACAATTTAGGTGTCACGTAAACTTGTGGCCATTATTAGAAAGTTGCAAATGTGAATAAGTAAATTCACCGTTTTTAAATAGTATAGTTATAGTATATATATATATACAGGATGTCACAAGACCCATCACCAAGCCGAAGTCTACTCGTTTTGGACATCATGCCAAGTCATACTAAGCAAAAATAAAACCTGGGAAACGACTTTTTTTTAAGTATTCACTTTTTTCAAGCCGCTATAAAAAATGCGCGCGTGCAATTTTCGAAATACCTACTAATCCATGGGTGCATAGGACATCTATATAACGGGTTGGCGGGGTAAATGCATCGATTTTGTACCTAATTACAAAAATTCCATTGTAACTTTGAGCCTCAATATCTCCTGAACCAGTCATTTCCCAGGTATGATGCCGAAGCAAAAAATGATCGTAATGATTGATACAATATGGGGTTTCAGTTTTCGTTAAGAGTCTTTTTACACCCTGTATATGTATATACACACATCAACAAAGTCTAGGGATATTTTATATTTCATCAAATATCTAAAAATCTATGAAGAATTTTCTGATACAGTAAATAGAAGAATCATAGATTATTTTAATTGTAAGTAAAAGAAAATTCTATAAAAA
This sequence comes from Euclidia mi, assembly GCA_944739405.2. Lineage (NCBI taxonomy): Eukaryota > Metazoa > Arthropoda > Insecta > Lepidoptera > Erebidae > Euclidia > Euclidia mi. The sequence goes on from OX123201.2 coordinate 47,060,955, forward strand.
ACGCACGACAAACTCTGAATCGCAGTTCACTGGGAACTTGGAGCAGTACCAGCAATTAATTATCTTTACTCGGAATTAAAATATAAGTGAATTTTGCAAACTGCAAACATGGAGAACGCAGATCTAATTTTCTGTGAGAATTTCTGTGATGTGAATTGCAATGTGTGCAAGAGCGTGTTGTGTTGTATGTAACGTTGCTGATTATATGAAGTTTGACATTAATTTGATGCTATTAATACGGGTCTATCAGTTCTAGTAGAATTTGTCGAGCGTTTATATTTGATGTCAGCTATATGTTCCTTAAGTTGAATGTCTATGCATCTTTTGGTTTGTCCAACGTACGAGAGCCCACATTCACAGTCTATTTTGTAGACCTCACGATTCCTGTAAAGTAATCGAAACGTCATATTCTGATAAATAATGTAGTTTCTAGATAATTCGGTAATTTCATCTACAGTTACAGTACTTTTTATCAGCCTATTAATGTGTCCCATTGCTGGTCAATGGCCTCTCCCTTGGATCGCCATGCATCCCTGTCCTGTGCTATGTCTGGTCAGTCGCTTTCAAATGCATCCAGGTCGTCCCGCCATCTCCGTTTAGGTCTGCCGCGTCGTCGTCGACTATCCACTATTATAGTACAGTAACTTAATCATATTGTTTTGCCCTAAACAGTCACTAGTATCGTACAAAATCTTAGACCCATATTTAAGATCTAATGTTAGGAGAGACAAATATAGTTTGTAAGATAACTTGTTAAACTTTCAGAACATACGTGTTTACACTAAACTTAGCTCAAAGTTTAAACTTAGTTCAGTTTAATTATATTTTACCACTAATTACAACCGTAATACTATGAAGCAATTAATCAATTTTGTAAACATAATCTTATTAAACTATTCATGTGTATTGTCAACACTAATATATTTAAAGTTTAAATTTAATAACTTAATTAGTTGCATCAATTCAAATGCCTTAAGTTTACATATACTTCGATAAGATGCTACTAGTTCGTTTTAATTCACCAATCTTGTAGCATCTTGGATGCAACTGCAATAATGCTAGGATGATAATTATAATGCGAAGAATTTATTAGGGCAATTTTATTATCGCCTGTAGGCTGACACGATCTATGCAGGTTCCTTGAAGTTCCTTGATACTACTCTGTACAAACTATTTCCCACTTCCCCAACACGAAAACCTTACAAGAATGTAAATAGATACTTTCATCATATATCTATCATATAAGCGACAAACTCAATAACATAGGCTGTGTACATTGAAATTTCATCCACGTTACCTTTCTACTTCAGAGAAGGCTGAGGCCTATCGTCACTCCACGGAACACATTGCTTCTCATGCGCTCGGAATTTATTATTAAACAAGCTCTTTCTGAATGTACTGTATAATGTACTTATATTACGAATAGGTGTGACATGTTTTTGCATAGTCGTTTCATGTTCTTGTGATGAAATAATGTGTTTATACGCTTATAAAGGGGTATATAGATGTATGGATGTTTATTGAAAAAGTTCTGCTTTTTGGTATTAGTAGATGTTACAGAATAGCTTCGGGTGTACCTTTTCTACAGTGAATGTCATCTGACCACCACAACTCAAAGCATGAAGATAGAGATATTTCATGCTTTAAATTTGTGTCTATAATAATCGGTTGAATACAGTCCAGTTCCGCGGTCACTTAGAGGGTAAGGCTAAGTTAGCCTCGAAGAAGCTTGGTGTGCTAAATAGATCGAGACGGTATTTCACTCCGGCCCACCGCTTGCTCCTTTATAAGGCGCAGGTCCGGCCGCAAATGGAATACTGTTCTCATCTTTGGGCAGGGGCACCCCAGTACCAGCTTCTCCCTCTGGACCGCATCCAACGGAGAGCCACTCGAATTGTCGACTGCCAAGATATTTGCAATCGGTTAGACCCCTTGGCGCTGCGTAGAGATGTAGCCTCGCTATGCATCTTTTATCGCTTCTACTATGGGGAGTGCTCTGAGGAATTGTTCGGATTAATCTCTGCCGCCTCTTGCCGCCCTCGTTCTATGCGACAGCATTGCCATCCCCATCATTTAGATTGTTGGCAATCCACAACGGTGCGTTTCTCTAGAAGTTTTCTGCCTCGCACCTCTAAACTGTGGAATGATCTGTCACCTGCGGTTTTTCCGAACCAATACGACCTTCAAACCTTCAAGAAAAGAGCGTATTCCTTTTTAAAAGGCCGCCAACGCACTTGTGACTCCTCTGGTGTTGCGGGTGTCCATGGGCGGCGGTAATCGCTTAACATCAGGCGATCCGTCTGCTCGTTTGCCCCCTATTCCATAAAGAAAAAAAACCCGAAAGACCATTGCTGACAATTTTTGGTTTAATTTGTAAACTGTTGTGGCTGGCAGCAGCTGGACACAAAAAGCCAAAGATTGCGCTCAGTAACGTGTCATTGGAGAGGCCTATATCTAGCAGTGGATTATAGCAAGCTGATGATGATAATGATTATATACTATTGATAAACAATACAGTCTTCTACGATATTTTGCTCAGAGACTTCTAAAGCAATCACGTTTTCGAAACAAATTCTTTATGGCTAACAGTACTAGCGATCACCCCATAACTGAGACATCAAACTTCTGTCCGAAAGGTCAACAAATTACGTTCTCGTCTTTATATTGGAAAGAGTCATGACTGGTTGGACCTGAAACAATAATTGTACTGCCATACTTTTGCATCATCTTTTGTCTGGAGTGCATTTTCATCAATCGTTAAATAATAGTGTATGCTCACGAATTTAATACACCGATGTTACCTATTAATTATTTGTAAATCATAGTTTGTGACATGCCGCGACCCCTAATATTGTAAACCATGCCAAAACACTGGATCAAATCAAATTAATTTCACCTTTAAATTCAAATAAATCACGCTAATGAGACCGCTTACCTAAATGCCAGTATAATCATTTATTTTAAGTAGAATTTACTCCTAAACTAGCCATGAAGGGTATCAAGCCATCAGACATTTGTAGGTCAAGCTCTGCCCTTTACCTTAACTTCCAAGGGGTTAAAGGTCACTCCCTTGGACTCAATGGCACGCGAGGCCAGGTAAGTGTGTTTATTTTATGAAATAGCTCCTAGATAATATCTGTGCCTGGCCCCTTCATAGGGTTAAGACGTCAGCTTGAAGTGATAGTATAATTTTATTGCGATCACTCAGTTCCTTTATTGAATAAGTAGGTCGCTAATTTATTACTGAGGTTTTTTTACTGAGATTTAGAACACTTTTTTTTCCTTTTTTTTAATTCACTAGCTAACCACCATTACCATCCTCAGAAATCATGTTTTGAATTTGGCGTGTTTCTACTGATAGATAGACGCACCTTAGGAACGTCCTTTGCAAATTCAAATTCATTTATTGATATTGGTTGCGGGGGGGTTACTTACGAAATTAAACAGTCAAACGTAACACAGTCCTTCTGCCGTAAAAGATTATATTGCCGTATATGCCGTAAATTCAATCTAAACCAAGTCGCGTCACACCATAAACTTTTCTCAGGAAATACGCTATCTTTTGGTGAAAACCGTGCAAAAATACTTTCATTAGTTTTTGAGTTTATCGTATTTCAAACCAACAGGAAGAAAAGGAGATTTCATAGTGACCCTGTAGAACACTACAAACGACCCTTGTAGTTTCGCCATGTCCGTCTATCTGTCCGTTCGCAGATTTACGCTCTAGCTATAAGCTCTAGAGGGCTGAAATTGCAGAGTTATAGGTAGTTAGGTACATTGTGAATAACAACACTCATCGTTTTTAAGATGGATTAATTCAAAAATAACATACCTAACAAAATTTCAGCTCAACGACTGAAATATGTTTTACAACTTAAAATGGGTGGGTGATGGGTGACCAAGTGTGGCATTTACATCTGAGCGCTACCGTGCTTCGGAGGGCACGTAAAGCTGTCGGTCCCGGTTCTTGTCTCAGGATAAGGATCGTTAGGCCATGTCGGAGGCCTTCGGGCGGTCTGAAAACTCCGACACCAGAGTTGGCCACATACTCACACGAAAAATAAAATAAAAACTTAAAATGTACAAGAACCACCTAGTTTGTAGCTTTTTTATTAATTAAGGTTTCCTTTCACTATAACATATGTCAAATATTTGTTGGTGTTATAACCGTTTTCATGTAAATACCTAGAAAATGTAACACAAATTGCGTATCGAATGAAACAGAGCAATGAATGGAATTTCAAAATCAAAAGAACGAATTATACCTACGATGAATTCCAGAATTACCCGATATGCAAATATTAGCACTTTATATAATGGTTCGACCACCGTAGTAAGCTGCAGTACAGTGCATTGGCACCTTATGCAAAGTTCGCGTTCGTTATACTTACTTATCGTGTCGATGGCAACACATTAAATAGATTTCGCCGAAAACTCGGCCACTCGGATGGCATTTGGCCTTACCTCATATAGATTATGCATGCATAACTCGAATATTGCATTCTAGATAGAAACTGAAATTTAGCGGTGTTCTTTGTTGTAAGCGGTTTTAGCTTTTAATATTACAGTATTATTAATGTTTATGTAAAAAGATTTTGATATGAATTCTTTGAATAGTGTTTATGTTTAAGAAAATCGAGCATAAAATGTGCTACAAGCGCAAATTATGCATGTATTGTGTGTTCTGTTTATGATTCTTACAATCATTGTAGACGAAGGATATTTGACAACGATAGCCATCCTTTTTCTAAGTCATAGCTCACTAGAAAAAAATATCCTCCATGTAGGTGCACATGATAAACATGGAACCAATGGACTCAAATAACACCACCGTCATCATCGTTAACTATGTTTAGTACCTAGTTCATTCATTTCATAGTTCTGTTTCCGCTACTTAGGACACAAAGCATACCCAGACTTGACAATCATAAGAGTTACGATCACACAAAGTTCTATATCCATATCGGGCTCCGTGGGTAAAATTATATTAAAAAGGTTGGCCATTTGCTAGGTATTTTAATATAAGCTATATGACTGCAAAATTTCATCTAAATCCGTTCAGCGGCTTTTGTGTCCGTCCATACACACTCACAACTTTCGAGTTTGCAGAAGGAGTGGGATAGAAAAACGTTTGTGAATTCGTAACTCCGTATTTTCAAACATAAACAGTAAGCTAATCCTTATTAAAATTAACAAGTAAAATAAAAAGTTATTTTAATTATGAGCAGTATTTAAACAAGATTATCCTTAAAAGTCGTTGTCAAAACGTAGCTTAATTGGTCAGCTGTAACTTTATGGCAATTTAACATAAATTGTGGCAATAATTACCTCACTCATTTGGCCGAAGTTACCCCAAAGTTGGGTTAGTCTGGGAAACTGTTGAAGTTATTAAGACGAGGTGAACGTTGGTAATTAATTTTTAGTTTAGAGAAGTTCGAGTTGCGATAGTTAGTGCTTCTATCAAGCTGTTACAGAGAGTCATGTAGATATCTACACTTTCAAGCAAGTTTAATTATTTTAAACGTCTTGCGATAGGAGTAAACTTTTCGATGTTAGGAAAATGGTTGCAGAAGATAACAAGTCTTGTCCAAATAATGAAGCTTGCACTTAAAAGCTTTTTCTACAAGACAGCAATAGGCTTGTGTCAATTAAGAATAAATCGGTTTGATTGTAGTATCGATAGATTCATGATGATTTTAAGATGTCAATAAAGTTTATTATCTTAATATATAAAATCCTTGAGTTACTGACTGACTGATAGACACGCTACAGCCGAAACTATTGGGCGCAGGAAGCTGAAATTTGGCATGTATGTTTCTTGGGGACCGTAGGGGTGCACTAAGAAGGGATTTCCCGAAATTCCCACGGGATCGGCCAAAACAGGTAAATAAAAAAATGTAGGCGTAGCTGCTGGCGTCGACTACTTTATTTTAAAAAGGTAAGATTCAAAAAAAGTTTCCCCAAAGTGACACTTGCCAAAGTATGTTTCAAAGTATGTGCAAAACCATCTTTTCGCAATTTTACAGTTAGCAAAACTATTTTTAGCAATTTATTGTTTAGCGATTAATTACATGGCAATGTTTCATTTTACCAAATATTAGGTAGTCAAGTTCGCCGGCCGCTGCCGCGGCACGCTCGCTTCGTTCGCTCGGCTCGCTCTCTGTTGGGATCACAGTTCTAACCTAACCTAACCCACTTTTCTAGCAGTTCGTTTTTCTTTTCACCCATAATAAAATTAAAATTTGAACAAACTTCCTTTTGGAATTACAACTTTCTATATTACAACTTACTATTACGCTAGCCGATGATTCTAGAAGTAAATAATAAAATTTAAGGATTTTTCTGTCACATTATTACTATTATGTTTTCACTGATAAAAGTTTAACTAAAATATTGCAGTTAACTCGCTGGCCCTGTCATGATGACTGTCACTGATGTGTGATGTCAAATAATTTTGACACAGATGACTTACCATGCACAAAAAATACATGGTTTTAACGAAGAAATTCTTCATAAGTTACAATTAATTTTGCTATAATTCAAATGTTAGTTAGGTTGGAAAAAAATAACAAACTTCATAAAACCACCAATGGCTTCGTATGCGGAAAGGGGTTAATTCACGGTTTGTTTTTTTTTTACTTTGTGATATCACTCAACCGCCATGATGGTTTACAGCGTTTTCATGTCAAATTCAAGCAGGTTTTTAAAAAGCCGTAATTAGTAATGTTGGTGACTGATTTTTGAAGAAAATCTGGTATTTCTATTCTCAATCTTTATCAGGTATGTAATAAAGGAACGAATCAATCGCTAATTATTATTATTATATTATTATCTCTGTGTCAGTAAATTAGAATATTAGCAAAAATGCAATAAATTATCTTCTCGTATCCGCCTTTGAATTATACATACAAACATACATATCGTCACGCCTTTTATCTTTTCGCCAGATATACTTTAGTCCCACGTAATAAGGGGCGAGCCTATTGCCGTACCGGGCACATTTCCAGACTCCGTGCTGCTACTGAGAATTTCGTGACAGAAAAACCTAATAACACTGCCCGGCCCAGGAATCGAACCCGGGACCTCCCGATCCCACGCGCACATTTATGCCGCGAGACCAACGAAGCAGTCGTATGGGGTTTGATGTCGAGTTTTCCGTCTCTACGCAAAGATGGTATTTGCATCGTGTTATCCCTTAGTCGCCTCTTACGACACCCACGGGAAGATAGGGGGTGGCGACACTTGTATTCTATGCCGTCAACCACACGGCTATTTACACGGCCTTTGAATTATCTCAGGCTATAATTACATTTTAGGACACAAACCTATTATTGTGCAATGGATGGGTTTTAAACGCAAAAAAACAAATGAAAACTTGTTGTTTTTTCATTGCCGGAGCTAGGACAAACAATGGTTTATGTAGTAACTAATGGTGTTAGATTTGATATAGGTAGGTACTTATATCAAATCTGATTTATTAAGTGCTCGCAGAATCTGATCTACAAATTGACACAATTTTTTTTATTAGGACAAAGGTAAGAAAGGAAATACTAGGTATGTAAATGTTCGTAAATTGATAAGTTTAGGTTATTAGAAATAAATATAAGAAATGTTGCTTTTATAAAATAATATCTACTTAATGTCAGAATATTATGTACTTACTGTATTGTCTGGTTTTGTGCCCGATAATTAGAAATAAGTAATAGGCCCTAGACCCTACTACGTACGATTATTTAATTTTATTTCTTTTTTAACAAATTAATTATTGTTAATTTTATTGAATATGTTAAGAATATGTATTTACTATCTGACTCGTGCATATATAGGTATTAAGCAAATAAAAATATGGTTATTTCGCAACATTAATTTTATTACCAAAATCATCATAAGAACAACCCTAGCGCCTTCGTTCGATGACGCGCTTGTACGTACAGTCACACAATCTGCAACTCTTTGAATGCGTACTTAGGAACATTTCTCTTCACTGCGAACAATAGCTGTTATTATTAAGATTTTGTAGATTATTATAGCGCAGGTATTTTCGCTTTTGTATGGGAGTGATGTATCTGTTACGAAGTAACTATTTAGTAATCGATGTCGTCATAGATACCTATTGGGTTGCAAAGCTTAGATGATAAGAAGATAAAAATGTAAATAATGTATAATTTTTCATCGGTGGGGGTGGGGCGGTTCAAGAATTTTATACATACATTGTCTCACGCCTATATCCCCGAAGAGGTAGGCAGAAGTATATTGCTACAACCACTTTTCGCCAGATTTATTTTGGTCCCACGTAATAGGGGGCGAGCCTATTGCCGTACCGGTCACATTACCAGACTCCGTGCTGCTACTGAGAATTTCCTAACGGAAAAACCCAATAACACTTTGCCCGACTCGGGAATCGAACCCGAGACCTCCCATCCCACGCGCACATTTATGCCGCGAGACCAACCAGGCAGTCGAGAATTTAAAAATTTAATATAGAGATATTGCTTTGATCCTGCCAGATAATCGTCAGATTATGAGTCAACAGGCCTAGGACGTTAAGATCAAGCATATATATATATATATATATATATATATATATATATATATATATATATATATATATATACACACATCAACAAAGTCTAGGGATATCTTAATCCTAAATTATTTACGAGTTTATAGTTTAGAACCTTGTTAGTTTCCACAAAAAGTTTATATACAGATTAAAACCTCTTTTATTCTATTTTCAAAATTTGAACATGGAAAGAAAAAAAACAAAATAATAAACAAAATATGGCGGCAAATTTGCTAGTAATTCGTTACATTAAAGAAAGTTAAAACTGTTTTATTATAATTATTAATGAAAAGGGTTTTTAATTGTTTTTCTTTTTTAATTTAACGTGACGTACGAACTTTAAAAGTCATGTCACGTCGTCATTTGAGTCGAGATGAAATGTTACGAGCCGTGGGCATGTTAGAAAATGGTGCAATTCAACGCGTCGTTGCTGAGGTAGGGCCTCAGCAACGACGCGTTGAATTGCACCATTTTCTAACAAATCATACCAGTCAAAATGTGATATCAAGGTTGTGGTCACGTTATCGCAGTACTGGAGATGTGGCCGAACAGCACACAGGTAGATATCGTGTTACTACGCAGAGACAGGATCGATTTCTCCAAATGACCGCCAGAAGACAACCCAATATCACAGCGCTGCAACTAGTGCAAAGGCTCCAGGAGGACCACCAGCTGCTGGTAAGCGACCAAACCGTGCGAAGAAGGTTACATGAAGTTGATCTTCATGCTCGAAGACCATTGCGTGTTCCAGCATTGCGACGTGGCAATCGCGGTCGGCGGCTTTCGTGGGCTCGGGAGCATTTACCATGGAGTGACGAACAATGGTCTTTGGTGCTGTTCACCGATGAGTCCCGGTTTGGGTTTCACCCGGATTCACGAAGAACACGCGTTTGGAGAGCTCCAGGGAGAGTTAGCCGTCTACGGCACCCTCAGGAGGTCCACCCATACCAAGGCGGGACAATCATGGTGTGGGCAGGAATTCGTCTTGGCGGACGAACCCAACTCGTTTGGATCCAAGGCAGCATGACTGCACAAAAATACCACGAGGAGGTAGTAGAGCCCGTTATTGTCCCACACAGAACTCAAATAGGCCATGAATTTCTACTCATGCACGATAATGCTCCTTGCCATACGGCGCGGCTGGTATCGACCGCTCTCCGAGAGCACGATATTCAAGTTTTGGATTGGCCTGCACAGTCGCCCGACTTAAATCCTATCGAGCATGCCTGGGACATGTTACAACGAAAAGCTTTGAGAGATTTTTCAAATTTGACGACTGAACAACAACTTTACGAACACTTGCAAAGGACATGGGACCTCATACCGCAGCAAGACATTGACAATTTAATTTTAAGTATTAACAATCGATGTCGATGTGTAATCAATGTAAGAGGTGGCAACACTGATTATTAATGATTAGATTTTACAAGATTTTTTCCATTTTTATTAAAATTAATAGTTTTTTAAGAAGAAATGTTTGTTGTTATCATACTAATTTTCCATGATGATTAAAAAAATTATTTTTTTTATTTAAAACAAAAAAAAACACGAAATGTTTTTTATTTTTATTAAAGACCTTAAAATAATCTATGATTCTTCTATTTACTGTATCAGAAAATTCTTCATAGATTTTTAGATATTTGATGAAATATAAAAT